>CM057820.1:41502417-41802417 GCA_030067965.1 Latrodectus elegans | reverse complement strand
TTTTTCATTTAGAACATTGCTCACAAAATATTCAGAGAAGTGTTAAAAAATTTCATAGTAATCAGTAAGCAACTCAAAACAATATTTCCTTAAAATATTTGTTGAAGTAGAAAATTTATGGGTGATAACGAAGTAAGAGATTATGATAGTTTCGTGTTTCACTGTTTAGTTGGAAATTTTCTCATTTATTGTATTATGAATTCCCAAATATACATTTTGTTGATAAAATAACCCCATAAATATTGCAATAAATTCAATATAGAACAGACAGTTTAGCAATTTTCTGAGACCCTTTTATAATATCATTAATCAGAATGCGAAATTTAACATATGAAGGAATTTGGGATTAAGGGAGTTGCTTGACAAAATTTTCTCTAAACACATTAACCACAACATTAAAAACAGGTAACAATAAAAGCTCTTAAAAATGAGGCTAATCTTTGTGAATTTTTAAATTTTTGAGTGATGTTTGAAATTCTAGTAGAAATTTGAAAGTCCGATCTTGTTTTAGAAAGCCTTTACACTTTCGATAATCTTTATTGACATAACACGATGAATTTTTGTTTACAAGAAATGCCATGTTGTGTGTGTTTTAACTTTTCATAGTATTCAAATTGTTTGAAACATTAGACTTCATATTATACTTTGACAAAGTCTTAACTAATGCCATTTTTTCCTTTTTTATTCACTACTGGTAAAACGAAAACATTAATAAACTTTATTTTATTTTAAGAACAACTGTTAAATGTACACACAGCGTACTTAACATAATGTAGAGGTAATGTAATTAATGAATAAATTAAAATATATTTACTATAGAGATTTGTGTGTGTGTGTGTGTGTGTGTGTGTGTATGTGTGTGTGAATGTGATATAGAAATTAACTTATATGAGCAATTCTAATTTCAAATGATTAGAAAATTTAAGCGATGAGTTTAAATGGAAGAATCCAGAATTATCATTAGCTTTAATATATAATAGTCATTATTCAGGAAACTATTACTTCATAAGTAGAATATTTTTACAATATTTTATAAGCTAAGTGTAAAATATTTAAAATGATTTAACACTTATTTCTGATAAGAAGCGAATTAAATGTTTTTATTCTTGTTATTCGTTATATTAGCTTTTCATTTTGATTATTAGTTCAAAGATTATAGTACTAATTAAGTAAAATACACACATCAAAACAACACGTGACAGAAATGCTTAAATTCTTAAAATTATTTAAACTGTTCTGAGGTAATTTAAGAAAATTACGACTGGTATAATGATTCTTCTATTGAATGATGATATTTCTCTTATAAGGTTGAAATGATTATTTTTTTATTTTAAAATAATAAGACATGCAACGAATTCTGTAGTGTTAAGAAAACGTTTATAAGTTTTCAAAAGCAATGTGAAATTTCTTACAGAATTTATAATACTGGCTTTGTACTTCAAAGTAATAGAAATTTTCAGTAAATTTATTTACAAAGTTTTTTATTTTTATTTTTGAAAGATCAAATCACATATTGTCAGTTCTAAATTTATTAAATTTTGTATTGAAAAGAAAATTTTTGAATTTTTATAAACGTATTTATACATAAGTATAGAAGCGCAAAAATAAAATTATCTTTATGAATAACATGTTATTTCGATATGTTTCTATATATTTATGCATGCATAAATCTATCTTTCTATATATATATATATATATATATAAAGCAAGTAAATAAAATGTGTTTGAGGTCTAGAAATATTTTTTGTAAAAATATAAGAATTTGATATAGTTTCATCACTAATAATTTGTGGTTTGAAAACACTATCCATATATATTTTATAGAGGGATATTATTACATATTTATATTATCTAAAAGTAATTTTTTATCCTCAGTGGTAATAAGAAATTAATGATGTTGCATAATCATTTGCAAAACCAATTCCTTTGCTATGCACTTGAAGGAAAATAAACGTGTTCTTAGCTTAGTATTGATTGGTCAATATTGGAAGGAATGTTACAATAAGTATTTTCATTATAATATTTTAATTGAAAACAATCGTAATATTTTTGCTCTGTATAAACATTTAAGAAAGTTCTACATTGTATCGTTTTAAATAGAATACAGATGCATATTTTTCAATTATAATAAAAATAATCCCTAAATTAGTATTTTGAAATAAGCAAAAATATTTATTATTGTATTTACAAATATTTGTTCAACAATTTTGTTGTTGTTTCTTTAGAGTTATTTTATAAAATTAATTTTATTAAAATTTTTTTGATCTATTTCATACACAATTTAATTTTATTGCAAACGTAATTTTCAAATGCTCAACCAAAAATTACCCCAATTGTGATGATTACTAATATTCTAAAACATAATAAATTTCTAGTAAAATTCTGTCGCATCTGTACACAAACATATTTGTTAGAATTTGTAAGTTTGAGAATACATAATTTTTCTACCATAAATATAAATTAAATGGAAAATTATAAAACATGCTAATGATTAAGCTTTCAATTTTACAGACTTTTTATAACAAAACCATACAGAAACAACAATCAAATCTCCAAAATAAATATCCACTTCATCATAAATTTTTGTTTATAAAAATTCTTTTTCTTTTCCTGTTAGATCTTATTTTTCATTTTTTATTTATTAAAATAATCAAAAAATGCTTATTTATATTTAAAAAAATAGACTTACTTTGGTGTTCAATTGCAGTCACAGAATCTCAGAATCCTGATTTGTCTTTGAGCAGTAGATACTTATCTATAATATTTCTTCCTTTAGTTTTCAATTTTCAGACAAAAAGTTATTTAATTATAGATTGAAAATATAAATATTTTTCATCTTCAAATAAATTACTTGGTAAATCCATGGAATATTTTAAATTAACGAAAAATAGTTTCTTTCCATTATTTTTCAAATACATTCTGTAGTATATTAAAAATTTTCTTTATTAATATTGGTAATTCTGTAACATAATAAAATAGACACACATAAACCTAGAAATGTTACTTTATAATTACCTTTTTGTCTTACTTATAAACATGCTAATTATCTTGATAACATTTAGGATTATCATGATATTCTTTCTGTTATTGTTAGAGTGAGAAATTAACAGAAAAACAACCATTTTTAATAGTAATTATTTCAATTAATTTAAAGTTAAAATAAACAATATATTCATTCGTTGCTAGAAACTCTCATTTTATTTGGATTGAATTCGTTTCTGGAAATAAATATCTGTTTCTCCGAAAATATGTCGAAAGAAAACATAAAGATATTACTTAAAATCAAACCCAACAAAAATACTCTAATAAACAAAATATTTATTGATAAATGTTTTCTCTTAATGTGTATTTTTTCATTTGATATATTGTATTTGCAACCTTTTGACTTTTACAATACATATTTTACTATCCTAATAAAATGTTTTCTCAGAATCAATAAATTTCAATCTCACCAAAGTGTAAGGTTCATAAATTCGATGAAAGCCAGGAAAATGGGAATTTTTATATAATTAAATGCGCATAATATTTATTAAAAATGACTCTGATTGGTTTAAAAGACATCTTCTTCCTTACCAACATACATAAAAGTCTCTATAATTAAAAAATGTGAAGATATTTATTTGTGTGTTAGAAAATACAAGTTTTATTCGTGTGAAATACATATAAGCAAATTGTCAATTCATTTCAGTTTAAAATTTGAAATAAATACAGGAACAGTCCTTTTGATAATGCAATACACTAAAAGTGAAAATGTTTATATTCCTAAGAAAGTGTAAGTTGTATTTGGCTCATGATAAAAATGAAATTTTAATTCTAAGTTTTCATAATAAGAAGAAATAGAAAATATATGTTTGCATGAAAATTCCAAACATTTGTATCAAAAATGTTAAGCAATATTTTCAATTAAAAAAGACAAATATTAATATTTATGACTCTCTCTCTCTCTGTTTTAATAATAACTTCCTCCAGTAGACCTTTTTCAAAATCTACGAATTTTGACATTATTAAAATGTAAACTTATAAACCGTTATCTTACATGCAAAGAGAAAATAGTCATTACTCACAAATTAACTGTTGCTGTCAATTTGATTTAACATATACAGGTGCTTAAATTTCATATATTTATACCGTTATTTTATTATTTAGAGAGTAAAATCAACAAACTGATAGTTAAAGTGCTCTTATTTACTGTAAATAATAATCTTACTGAATTTTGACAACTTTGAAAAAAAGTACGATAAAAGCACAGGAGACTGAATGAACACTATTGCCCACAAATTATGTTAATAATGAAATAAAAATTACTTTAAAATAATTTTCAAAATTAAAAAAAAATTAAAATGATAATTTTACTTATAAGAATAATTTTATTCAACTCAAAATTTACTTTTTTTACAAACCTCGTTCAGTTACCGAAATAAGCAAAATATGCCGTTTTAAACAAATATATATTCTTTTTTTTCCACAACGCAGCTTCAAATGTGTTTATAATTATATAACATCTTCCATGTCTATGTGTGCAATGTCAAAGTTATAGATTTTAATTAAATAAAAGTTTACATTTGAATACGTTTTCAAAAATTCAAATGTAAAACGTTTGCTGTAAACTACACCGAATTATAATTCATAACTAAATTTCTTGTAAAATTTAGAGAATGATTGTTAACTAAATAATTTGTCTAATTTAATAAAATGACTTGTTTTAACTTATATGATTTAGATTATTTTAATTCAAACGTGATATAAATCGCCATATCAAATTAATCTTAGAGAGCCTTCAATATTATAAAAGAAATAGCTTGTTGTTCCTTCAAGTCATATAAAACAATTTTGTTCTTGTATTCTAAATATTATATTATATTAATAGAATGAGTTAATCAAAATTTATGTTTATATAAATATCCTTATAGTAATCACAATATTAGAGGACATTTTTAAAAGCAAGTTTATGTTATTTAACTCACAGAATTTTTCTTTTGTTCCTTCATTTTTTTGGGGAATATAGTTTTGAATTGTTATAATTTGATATTTTATTGTATGGACTTATAACTTATTTTGACCTGTAAGAATTATTTTTACAATTTAATACTTGATAAAATAACAATTGAAAGTTAATAATAAAGCAAATTAATAAATAACAATTAATTCTGAAAATATACGATGCATCGAAAATAGGACTAAATATTTAGCAGCCACATTTAGAAAATAAGAGACACAAGCATAAATATTATCATTTCATATTACATCATATTCTATTTAATCCTTTATAAGTAATATTTATTCTAAGAATCAAAGAAAAATAATTACATATAAATAATTGAAACTTTTTCTTAAATATTAACTAATAATATATTCATGCATAATTCATTACAAATAAAGTTTCATCTATTTTTTCAATTATTATGCGGCAATACGTTTTTGAAAAAAAAAGTTATTTAATAAAATTAAGTTTATTGTAAAATCATAAATATTACTAAAACAATTAGTGAATAAGAAAAAACTTAATAAAAATATTAAAAATAAAAATTTCAATTAAAATAAAATTACTAAGCTTTATTTCAAACTTTTGATATTTTATATTTATCTTTTTTCTATTTGTGATTTTTAATTTTGTACATCAAGATAATTAATATATTGAAAGCAAATTTTAATTATTTTGTAAAACTAAAAACTAATTATAATGTTTCAAAACTTCTTAGATATTTCCTTTAATTGAGTAGTGATATCTGATATTTTTTTGATTTCTTTTTCCTTATTTTGTATTTTTAATCATTTCTAATTTGCTGAATTTCAATAATTATTTTCAATTACAAGGTTCAAGTAATTGTCCGAAATAATTTTTGATAAAAATGTGATTAAAAATATTGAAAGTTATTTTAAAGAATAAAATAAAAAATGTATTGCTATTTTTAATCACATTTTTAAAATGTTTTGAAAAATGGTTTTAAAAACTTTATAGGAAATCTTAAAATATTATTTATATTTGAAAGTTTTTTTAAAAATACTTGAATGAGGAGGAAATGAGAATCTTAACACATTGCATAGAGCATTAATGTACTCATTACATATTTTCATAAAAATGTATTAAAGCGAAAATATAAATTTGTTTTTAAATACATTTTTATTTATATTTTAATCCTTTAAACAACTTATTATTATATTATTATTACGTTAAACAACCCTAAAAATAAGAAAAATAAATAGTTTCTAGAATTATTTCAAATTATATTTCAAATAATTCCAAAATATTTAAAATCTATATTTAAAATTTAAATTATACATGGATTGAATTAATGTATTGTGGATAAATCAAATTTATTATACTTTAAAAATATTAAAAATTTTTAATTCTATTTCTTTGATTACTCATTATTAAAAGCAAGTCAATATTGGTACTGCAATGTACTGAAAGATAAGGAAAATTGGAAACATTACTTTTTAAAGTATCTAATATGGTTGTTTACTGCATTATACTCCAGATAGTTAATATTATAATATGAATACAATATTGCTATTAGAAAATTGTAACGGATTTCTAATTATAATTTATAATAACGTGATATCACTAAATAATTTTAAATACCATTCAAAATGTATATACTTACAATGAAGGAATTTGTAAAGACATTTTCTGCAGTTGATAGCTTGTTAATTTTAACCAGACTTCGAATTGCTTTATTATTTAATTTTGGAATACAATACCATTTAGAAAAGAGCTTTTCATCAATTAAATTACAAAATCTAGCGTTTTCAGCTATTTACTTTATGACAATATATTTTGAATTACTGGTAATTATTTCAAATTCAGCTTTACATGCTATCTTCTGTTAACTAAAGAGTTATCCAGAAAAAAAATAATAAGTGCTGAAAAAGCATTTTTTTACTTATAAATTCTGAAATTATTTACTTTAATTTGAGATATATTCTTTCAAACGAAAACTTTAGTTAACTGAAATAAAAATGATTTATTTCTGTGCTTAAGTATGTCTTCTAATACGTCACTGTAATAATTAACTTTATAATAAGTATATTTTGAGAACTTTTTATTAGTCGCATATTAAAACATTTAAAGATAATTAGGATGAAAATAACATTTTGCTTCATTATAACTCCTCAAAAATACTTTGACATTTTCCAAAGTTTAGAGCACATTTAATATTTTTTTTGTGTGAGATAGTATTATGGAGTTGCAAATTAGTATAAAGAAAAGAAACATTAAATAGTTTCAAATTTGATAGTTGCATTGGTGTTTCAACTAATTAGCTTAAAGTAGAAACTTTAATAAATTCGTAAATAAGTTGTTATTATCGTGAAGAGGAACAGTTAAAATAAGGAAATTAAATCATAATTGTTATTCAAGGTAACGTGTATGCTTTTGAAATCTTGTTTTACTAAAATTTCTACAAGATAAATTAAATTTCGTTTTTACTTTCAAAATTATAAAATTGACAATTCTTAAGGAATGAAATTTAACATAAAAATATTGAATCATAGCATTTTACTGGGGAAAGAGACCAAAATATATTTTTTTTCTACTTTGAAACTTCAAGAAAACACAGAAGAATAAAAGAATAGTTCTTTATTATTCATCAAAGAGAAATAAATTATAATGTAGATATTTTTCTATTTACTTACTAAAAACTAATTTCCTCTGTTTCAAAAGTTTATAATTTTGTGCAGAACAAACTGTGTAACATTCATTTTGACATCCTCACATTATGATAATATAGTCTTAAAAATGAATTAGAATGAGAAAAAATTAATACTTTTTAGATATTTGACGTAAAAAAAATTCTAAATAGATTGACGTTTTTAATTTAACAGATTGGCGTTCTACGTTTGTTATTTGGACTGAGGGTCTTGGAAAGTTGTCTATTTACCTATTTACAAAATTGCATGCATTTTGTTGATTAGTGCTATAAAGATAAGCTTAAGAAATAAATTATACAAATGTGTATATATATATATAATATTATATTATATATATTATATATATATATATATATATATATATATATATATATATATATATATATATATATATATATATATATATATATATATATATAAGCTTTTTTTGGTATTTTGTTATTCTTCAGCTTTTATGATAACCTTGATGTTTTAATACATTTTAACAACTTATTTTTAAATTGATATTATTGTTAAAAAGAGATAAACTTACAATGCTTGAAGGAATGAAAAAACTGAAATTCAATTAAAATTACACATCATCATTAACTATTATGAATGATAACATACAATTGCTTGAAGGAATCCAAAAGTACCTCCTACCCAGTATCAGCTCATGAGAATTCGTTAATAGGATTTATTTTCTTCACTAATCGAAAGAGTGTTGATTGGTCTAGGAATTTAAAAAAGAACATGTTTTGTGTGTCTGATTTATAGATGCAACAACTTCTGAGTGTTTATTTATAACACGGAGTTTATCACCCGAATTATTTATGAGAAAACGTTTCTGAAATGAGCATTCTAAAAGGAACTTTTTACTTCATGAAACATTGTATACTCTAAGGTAAACGAGAATGTACTAGCTATTTTCGGGTTGCAATTGATGGAAATAAGAATAATTATGTAGGACGTAGTTGAGACATTAATCAGTGGAGAATAGGAAAATCAGTCGTTATAAATGTAAGTCCATCACACACATTCATCTATCGCATATCTTATAATAGCGAAGAGAAAAAGACATATCAAAGGACTTGTATGGTGTTGTTTGCTTTATTACTTCAAAGTAGTCTTATAAGTTACGAAAAGATGTTATAAATTGCCAAACATGTCAAGCATTTATTGATTGAGCTGTGAATCTATGAACTTACGGCAAGGCATTGGTTTCACAAGCTCAGATTGGGATATTTGTACCTCTGTGATGAAACTGGTATCTGACTGACTAATCAACAAGGTTTTCACTATGAGATACTGCCAATGATCCATACGGTCACTGTGGACCTGTACTCACAGAAATTAGATCGTGTGCAACAGGCACTGTAGCAAAAGAAGACAGCACTGGTTAATCTCAAACGCTTACGGTTCTTGGCCGATAAAATGAGGTAATACTTCACGTGGGTAAATATGCCTAATGTACTAAAGTTAAATTAAATGACAGCATACATTAAGTGGTCTGAAGTAACAAGCAGAAAGTAAGTTTTATAAAATTAATCTTTAAAAAAAGTACCTGTTAACTATAAAGAATTATTTTTTTTAAACCTAAATCCAAGATTTGGTTAAAATACATTCAGAAATACTCAGGGAAATGTGGGTAAATTTTTTTCACTACCATAGTTTTTGAATGTAAAATTTTATGCAAAAATTTATATCTTTTTAAATATATTCTAATTATTTTTTGTGTTAATTTTTCTATATATTACGCATTATTTATGATATGTGATATATTGATGGAATTGAAAGTTTCCTTTTTTATAAAAAATTTGATTTTCATTTGCATAAAAAATTAATTAATTTATAGTAACATTTTAATTTTAGTCGTAAAAGTATTCTTTATTTTCTGCTCCATACTTGTAAACAATATAAAGCAACAAATTGGTTATTTATTACATTTTCTTAGTTTGCTGACGTACATAGACACGCGCGCGCCAGCTTTCAACAATAAAACATTTATATTATAGTATAGTCAACGGAGTGTAAGAGAAATCTATAGATACATTTATTATTCATGTCTGGCTGATGCGTTGTTTTTATGTCGCAATAATTTTGAAATAAAGACTATTTTTCATGAGCTTAGGAGTAAAGTTTTCTTTTTTCTTTTTTTATGAATCCCATTTCTTTGATAATTTCTAAAAGCTGTAGATGTTTTTTCTTTTGAATTTTCTAGAAAAAGTAATTTTATGCACTTTTAATTGCTAATTTTACTAGGTTTTCATCACACGAGGATTCATTATTCCTAACTTATAATTTTAACAGAATATCAAAAAGAAATTAAAGAATGGTTGAATTAATTTTATTTTCTATGAAAAGTAATATAAAGAATCATTATGAAACTACTTATAGCAAAGATTACTTATGGCAGAACAGCGTAGTTACAACGCATAAATAACTTTGACGAAAATAATTTAATATATCATAAAATTAAAAAAATTATGTTTAATTTATTTTTTATGATATTTAAAGAAAGCAACTTTAATGATACAAAATAATCATGTGTGTGTTTGTTATATTTTGTTATCAACAAATTGTAACCTGTAATAAATGCATATATGTAAAAATATTTGTGTATTATAATACAAAAATTTGTAATCCAATACTTATAAAATATGTTTTTTCAAAATTAATAAAATATAATAGAGATCGTATTTAATAAGAAAGTAGACAGAGGTAGATAAATAAAAATTGAAAAAGACCGGGAAAATTAAAATTTAAGACTCTGAAATAAATTTAAAGATAGAATTCTGGATTTTGAGAATTTTAAAAAACAGAAACTATAAATATTCATAATAGTAATCTTCTTTTTATAATGTAAATCTTAGAAAAATTTTAAACTTTTTATGGCTTTGAATTCCTTTTTAATTGTAGTTTCTTACAGTATTTCGAAGTTTAGATTACGTCACAAATCTCAATGTATGCCAAAAGCGACTAAACAACTCAACCAGTATAAACAGAGTTTTTCGTGTTCTTATTTTTCAATTTTTTTCCCTTTCATTTCACACATTACTAATAAAATAGCAAATTAACAGTTTTAGAACAGAAAATAAACTACATGAAGGATTACTGTGATAAAACACATTGAATTTCATATTTTATTAATGACACGACTTTACCAAATTAATTTTACTTTTTTTCTAATGCAGAATATTTTCATTTTGATTTTAAGCTTACAATAGATCCTTACTTATTAGCAATACTTTGTACAGCTGTTAATACACAGTGCAAAAATTTAAAGTCAAATGTATCTAAAAAAACAATTTTATTTCTGCAAAATAGCCACATTTTTAAACAATGCATAAAATATAAATAAAATAAATTCCTCAAAAGTACAGTTATCAACAAATCTTTTTATGTCTTTTTTATTCTATTTCATAAAGTATCTCAGGATGTTGGAATCAAAATATATGGAAGCTAGTGAATTTGTTGAAAATAATTATTATGTCATAATTAATTAGTGACAACCAAAATAGACATATTTCTGAACTTTGCAACTGAATTTATTATAACGAAACAAAATTTACTTACTTAAAATTTCACTACTTATGAGTGCCAGTTAGCTATTTTACTGATATTTACTTCAATCAGTGTTTTCATTAAAGTAAAGTGTTCCGTGAAACTTTATTTTCATGCATTAAAAATGATGCTGCCAAATAATCATTAATGTATCATTAAATTTGACCATTCCCATCTTATATTTTATGGAGACGCTTTTTAGTTTAAAAATACTTTAAGCATATTCATTAAAGTTATATTGAGAGATGTTTCAGTCGAAAATTAAGTATCAATGAATTTAGATAAATAATATTAAAGTTTTACAACTTCTCCGCCACAGCATTATACATTGTAAATAAGAAAAGAAAATTTATTTTTCAAAAAAGGTTTAAAAATTAAAATATGAGATATGTGGATATTACTTAAGCAAAAAAATATCATTTAAAATAAATATGAAAATATTAAAAAAAGTGGTGTTATATATTTCTTTATTATGATAAAATTATTGTAAAGCAATACTATTTTAAAAATCGATAAGAATATTTAAGAAAATTTATTTTAATTTAAAATATGCACTCAATATTAAAAGTCAAACAAATTAGTCAAAAGTTAAAAATATTTAAGAGAACTATGTCATATGCTTCAAATTGGAGTATCTGAATCTATTTTACAAAAGGTAAAGTCACATCTGTAATTGAATATAAAATTAACCAAGTAAAATTGAAAGTAACAAATACAATTGGAATTATATTTTAATTCCAAAACTAAGATATTAGAATAGCATTATTATTATTTTATAACAACATATATAAATAAATCACAGTGTCATTTTTCTAAAAAACAAATAAAATATAATTTTCTATTTCACTTACTCAGGTGATTGATTCCCCAAATGAGTCTTGATACAATATAAAAAGCATCACCAATTTAAAAATTAACATCTATATTTTAAGTATCATCCAGTTTCTTTATGTTATACAAATCAATTTTTTTACTATATGAAAAATGAATGAAAATTTAAAAGTTTCATTGAACCAAGAAAAATCTGTCAGAATTTTTCACGTCATCTCCCGAAAACTATCTCGGGTATATTTATATGGAGGAAGGAATCAAAAGGATTTAGCAAAAATTTTCCATTACATTTAAATAGTAATACTTAAAATATTTCAAGAACATCTATTTTTCATTTATAATGCTTGCTTGTTGCTAAAAATATTTGCAATTTTGTTGAAATATAATCCGGAAAATGAAATCAATTAAAATAGGAAGAAAAATTCTTAAAATCAAAGTTAAATTTATTTAAACACACACACACACAAACACACACACACATATATATATAAACATATATATATGTGTGTATATATATATATATGTATATATATATATATATATATATACATACATATATACAGTATATATATATATATATATATATATATATATATATATATATATATATATATATATATATATATATATATATATATATATATATATATATATATATATATATATATATATATATATATATATATATATATATATATATATATATATATATATATATATATATATATATATATATATATATATATATATATATATATATATACATAATTATTTTCACAATAAAATTTCAATATAACAATCAAGAACATACAATGTTGGATTTTTTTTCTATTACAGTCTTGAATTTATACTTTATAACATGAAAAATAACGCAAGCTATGCAAGCTATAACTATTTTATTTGTTATATCAATTTCATAGCCGCTTTTTAGAATCGCTCTCTTATATTAAATCATTTTTCAGATTATAACCACACAACAGAAATAAGAGCTATTTTAAATATTATGTGTTTAAAGAATAATGTGTTAATAGTTAGAAATTACATAACTTAAATCCTCTTAAAAACATTATCAAAACCGAATGAGTTTATTGAATAGCGCAGATCTCTCCATCAAAAGGAAACTTCAGGAGTATCTAAGTACAAAGGACACAGAAAAGCTTTGCCGGAAACGCTCTAGCGATACATTGGGATTTTGAAATAGGGATACGTGACTAAATAAAGTACTAAACCGTGTATGCAGCTTAATGGGAATTCGTATGATGAAATTAATTTACGAAAGCAAATCAATAATGTGACTTATTTATGAATAGTAAGCCAATGCATTGCTTATATTTTAAACAACATGGCATCATTCAAGAAATTGGTTCTTTTTATAAGTATCAGAAGCGATATTATATTTTAAAAATGGTAATATCAAAGTTAAGTAAACTCTTGTATTTTGCTGTGCTTTGTATACATACATACATACATATATATATATATATATATATATATATATATATATATATATATATATATATATATATATATGTTCAAAAACTTTAATTTTAATGCAATTGAGTTTTCATTCTAAATGATATAAGTATCTTCTTTTTAACTTTGAAACTTTTCATTTAAAAAAAAATAACTATCACTAATTTTATAGACAAAATTAGTCTTCAGTTACATATTGCCATATATTTGACATCTTATTCAGTAAATCACAGAAGCATAACTAATCTTCTCAATTTTCTTTGCTTCAATCTGGAATCATTAAAGAAGATCTATATGAAATTTTATTGCAGTAAATACATATATGTTTGAAAAAAGACTATTTATATTTTTCATAATTTACTGTCCCAATTTGTTAAAACAATCCATTTCTCAATACACAAAAGCTTAGAAACTTAATTTTTTTATGATTTATTTATTTCTTATCTTAGAAATTTATAAGAAAAAGTTTCCTTCAATGCTAATTAATATAGAATTGATTTGTTTATATTTTATTTAAATAGTTCCAATACTTCTAATTTCATTATATTGTAAGTATATTAATATCCCATTGTTTATATTAATGATTTCAAATTCTAAGTTATATGCATTGTGAATTTGTCATGGAATTGTTTTTAATTGTGATATATAAGCATGCAAATAATCTCAAAACAGTTTAATATATTCTGGATGTGGATGGGCTCATAAAAATATTTTCCAGATGGCTGTGACAAAAAATGTTTATTATAGGTCATAAGTAAGATTGCCTGGGAAGGGTAATCATTAGCGTCTTTCCTAATGACCTAGTCATGACCTCATTAAGAATCATCAAATTTTTCTTGCCATCAAGATTTCGAGATTTTTTTTAAAAAAATACCGTCATGGGTATTATTTCAAATGTACTGTTTTCAATAAAATGTCCGAGGTAGATGATCGGAATCAGACTAGATTTTTATTGCAGTATAAAAATGTATTGTTATTTAGAAGAATCTTGAATAGTATAATATTAAAACAAAAAGTTAAATGCTTTAATTTTACCGAAATATCGTTTCTAACAACTATGATATAGTTTACAGAATTATCTCAAAAAGGAGATAAAAATAATTTTACCAGAAATCTTTTTGTAAGGACATACTTCAATATATTTATAAAATAGGAAATTATTTATTTGTTGAAAGTAATATCGTTTTTAGAGTGCTACTATAAAAGCTTATTAAAAGGCTCATTAAATCTTGAGCTCTTTAAATCAAAGTACAAATTATATAGTTAATATTTGGAAAATTAAAATTATCTAATTTATTTGTATCTAATCTTATTTATATCATAATATATATATACCATCAGCAACTGCTTTAGGTAATGATTTTTTTCTCATAATTATTGAAATAAAATATAATATCATCAGTACATTTTCAATGTTTGTATTAATATTGACATATTTAATTCATTAACCTGCTTTTCATTAGTAATTTATTTTAATTGCGCAATGTTTCTACTAATTTCCAATAAGTGGTTTGTTTATTAACCAATAATTTCTAATTTAATATTTTATTTCTACGAAAGCTCCCAATTTGTAGTCATAATATTATTTTTAATATTTTTAACATATTAGTTTTCTAAGGCAAATTATATTTTTATACATTATTTTCTTATTGAAAACATTGAAATAACCGTAGAAACTTAAAATTAAATAACAATATTAATTAAAACTCATTTGATTTAATATCATTTTTAAATTAAGAGCAACTTATAAGCACTGTAAAATTCCATTTTTTTCCTTCCAAATCCTGCGAAATGTTGAAATATTCAACTCATATTTATTTTCAGGAATTTTTATTCATTGCTGTTTTCAATTTCCTGTTTTAGCCTTTATTCTTGAGTTTATGTTTCAAAATTATTTTTGTGATGATTCAGTTATTAAAGATTTGAATTTTAAAACAGTTAAATTAAATTCACTTAAGCGGTTTTGATTTGGATTAAATTTATGTGAAACAATTAATAAATTAAAAAATACTTATATGACATATTATTAAATGTTATATTTAATAATGCAAGCAAATTCAATTATAATGAAGGGATTTTCAATTTAATTTTCTCTGGTCGAAATAATTTTGGAAAAATTAAAAAAATAATAAAATAACTACAAAGAAATTTGCAAAAAGTAAAGAAGATTTTATTTAAAACTACACAAAAAAGATGCAATAACTTAGCTTATGGTTCCCTTTATGTTATTTATGGTTTATCTTTGACATATAAATTTGTAAGCCAAATCAATTTGAAAAACGTTTTTTCGATATATTTAAGGATAGTTGTTTGAATAGTACACTTCTGATTGCATCAATCTTCAAATTTCCCAGAAGTGTTCATACTTTTTTTATTTTTCTATAAGCATATAATTGAAAATCATTAAGATACCCACGAATACTAACTATTCAATCAATTGATAAACAAAAATTTATATTTTATAGAGCCATCATTTGCAAGGGTGACAAATTTTATTCATTCGGACATGTAACCTGCAAGTTTCTGTATTGCATTTATGCTCAAGGAATACCATGCACTTTCAATGCAGATTTTCAAATAGATGTTGTAATTTAAATAGAATAAAGGAGTGCTATCGTATATGTTATTTTACTATATCATAAATCTTTTCTATCATGTCCAGATCTGGTATCTGTATTGACCAAGAAAGATATTGGAAGCTTACTTATGTTCAGCTAAGAAATCTTGAATGATTCGGTAGCAATGAATAATTGAATTATCATTTATTAAATTGTCTCCATATTTCATTAAATATGCAGCATTGCATTTAGAACTCAATTTGACCATATGGAAAATTCACTCATAAAATTGGATTTACTCTGATGAGCATTACTTTAAACAAACATAAATCTACATATAAATGCTATTTTAATAGCTTATTTTGAATAAAAATATTTTAGAAGATTATATTGTAGAGGTGACAAAACAAAGAAGCTGTTTGACCACCATACAGTAATATTGTAAGACAGAGCAATAATTTCTTGCAGTGGACAAAAATTTCTAGTTCTCCCAGTAATTTCTTATTATATAAATTTTTCTACAGACAAATAACTATTCCCAATAACAATTTAGCAACTAAATCAGAATTAAATGCATAAATGATGAATTATATTGCTCTTTAATATTATGCGTGTTAATACGTTTCTCTTATTCATTTAAAATAAGCATAAACTAATATTATGATATTACAATTGCATATGAGAAAGAGGATTACATTGTACAATGTTTTTACGGTATTCATACTATAATCCGAAACATCGAAATTAGCAGCTACATTTCTTAAGCTAAAATTTAAAATTTACAAAATTCAACAGTAATATGAATCTATTATCTCTAATTGAGAATCAACCTATACAAATGTAAATCAATTATCGTAAATACATGTTTTGGAATAAAATTATATTTCTAAATTACCATTTAATCTTCTGGAAAATATTTATTTCAATTAAACATATCTGGCACAATGTATATCTTATTTTTAACTGTTATCGGTACTTTTTCTACAAAAATCTCTCAATTCCAAATTTATACAAGTGCGTGATTTTGCCAATAATTTAAGTGTAACATGTCATCAGCCTGGTTTACTCTTATCTGTTGCTACGTACGTACATTTTTAGTAAATATATATAAGCATATAGTGACTTTCGCATTAATATTAATGAATTATTTTGTTACAGAAATACAGGGTAAATTACCCATTTGTTTTCTAATTAGGTTAATATCTCATGTAAAATTTATTATATAAATTTAAAAATTCTATCTTAATTAATATTCATGACATTTTTAAAGAAATAATAATTAAATGCAGATGGAGAATCATCGTATCACAAATTTTAATAAGTATAACAAAATATATATTGAATCTAATTTATATGTAAACCTTAAATTTATGCTAATTATATTATAATAATTAAAAAAATTTCTTTAAGCTTTAACAAATTAGTTGTTTATAAGTATATTAAAGTAAATAAAAATATTTTTTTTTAAATTTCTGAAAAATAAAAGCACATTTGTCAGTAAGTAAATAAATCAAATAATTGGGAAGCAATGAAATGATATAAAAAATAATATGTGTTATTCTTCCAACGGAAATCATTTATCGAGCTATACCAACAAAAATAAAAGTATTATATTTCAATTTTCCAAAAAGTAGAAATAATTGTAAGTATTTCAAGAAAAAAAGGATATAAATACATGGATTTTCCCGGTTACTGAATTCAATAATTATATAACATAAAATAACTATTATATAATAACAGAAAAAATTTTATTCATAAAATTAACGATCCTCAAAGAATTCTTTGTACTTAACTGAAGATTAAGTTTTTCAACATAAACATAAAATAAATGAATTAAAGTTTAGCTATTATAGTTCCAAATAAGATTATTTATTTGAATAATATACATCATTTTAAAATATGATTTAATTAATTACCAGCCATTTTGCATTAATTTGTGAAGTCAATTGAATTAAAAGCAATATTTGCAGTTTTCTATCTATTAATATTCTCAGTATGTTTTACGTTTTAATACACAATAAAAAAGCAGGAATGTTTTAAAAAGTATCTCCTACATATAAATTAATTCATCAAAATTGGTCTTTATTCAAAAGAGTAAGTGAAACGGATAATATATAAAAATGTAGAATTTTGTTTAAAAAAAAGGAGTATTTGAATATTACAGCCAACGTTGAACACAACCATAAATTTTTTTTGATCTTTTTCAATAATGTAATATAATTAATATAAATTAATCACTAAATTTGTGTAAACCAAATAATTGAAATATTATTAAAGTTACAGTCATAACGTAAATTATGCGTAAAGCATCTCACTCTTTTCATGAATGTTATCCCTAGTTGACATCCATGATAATATGTTTCTTAAAATTTATTTTACTGTAACAATTTCAAATTAATCAATATACTCAAAATATGATATTTTATAATCTCGATATTTAGTCATATAAATAAAATGTAAATAAAAATTCATGTTCCGTTGAAAATATATTTCAAAGTTAAACATAAAATTAAACTCTGGGAATCAAATTCTTGAAGTAAGCTGGTAATACACATCAGGCTGGATCTAAGTGCAGTTCATTAGTAAATTTCAAATTCAAATATTGTTTTCGGATAAGATCCGTCTCTGTATGCCTAAACAGCAAAGGCTTTCCATTTAGATTTTACCCACCATACAATATTTTAATCCACTTTTAACTAGAGTTGTAAATGAAAACTATGAAACTGAAATGTTATTCTGTCAAAATGAAGTATGATACAAGTGCTACAACATGTGTAGATCCTTTGTAACATGCAAAAAATAATATACAAATAGATATAAAATATGAGCTGAAATTTAAAAGATATTTAAAAATAATTGGCATAGATTTTTATTGCTATAAGATGTAAAAATTTCGCATTGCATATGTAAATAATTATAGCATCTCATCGTAATGAATAAAAAATGCATAATTCGGGAAACAGGATTTTTGTTAAATATTACGCTTTTTTGAACAAGAATTTAATTCTTCTCTGTGCTGCTCTTTTAAGTATTTGAAAAGTCAAGTTCTTTTCAAGAAATCAAAATTTATTATCAATATTAACTATTTGAGTTATTTCTATACATTGATACATATAGTTACTAATGAAAATGTGTAAATGATTATTTGATATAAAAACACTATCAAGCCTACTTGTAAGAGAGCAAATATATGTCATGTTAAGTGTATTTTATTTATCATCGAACTGAAAAATATGATGATTAATTTTATTTCGAAAAACATTTATTTTTCAGCACTTTATTACTTATATTTACATTTTCTTGTGATGGAATAAGAACAATAGGTGTTTTTATGTTATTTAAAAAACACAATCTATAACTATATTACTAAATTTAAAATTTTTGTATTTTTAATTATAGTAATAAGATTAAATGAACATTCAGAATTGAAGAATATATTTTAACTATTCAAATATTTATATTGTATGCACAAATATTCTAATAAATTACTTGATTAAGTTTAATAACAGTTTCAATTTAAATTGTGCTTGTAAAAATGATTATAATACAGTAATGATTGCTCAAAACCCGTAGATTTTCAAATTATACAAAATCAATCAGAAAAATTAAGTTACAGTACATTAAGTTTATCTGCGGATTCAGTACTGCTTTGAATCAATTTATTGAAACTAATTTTAAAATACATAAAATTAAACATTACCTAAAATTTCTGAATTCAAGAACAAAACTTTCAACATGATAGAAAACAAAAAATATGTAGTTTAAGTATTAAACTATGCAGATATATATTAAACTCGACCATTTAAATGAATCTATTACATAGAACAAACTGTCATGGATTTTCCTTAATAGCAGCAAACTTCTAGTTATACAATAATTATTAAAATATTTCACAAGTAGGGTTGGAATCTAAAAATTGTGTCCCAACAGACACTTATTTCATAAACTCTGAACTAGAACAAAGAAATACGTGGGAAGAGTACTGAAACATGTCTTATTTCCTACTGGGAAATTCTTCACTAAGCTTAATTTAAGGAACCGATATCTTAATGTGTATTCCATGAGCATTACGAAGACCTGTGTTATCTATTCCACACATTACTCGTAGAAATTTCCTAGTTTATCTAAAGCGAAATGCGTTGCTTCTTCCAATAGGAACATGGTGCACTTTCTCATGTCGCTCATGAGATATCCACTCAAAAAACAAAAAATAATAATAATTTGGTGCCCAGAAATTGTTTTTAAGGACTAATAATTTAAAATCACAACATAAATATTAAACACAATATTTATCGAAATACATTTCTTAAATAACCCTTTATATTCTATCAAGTTGGAAGAAAAATGAGACAAAAAGTTAAACAAGATTGTTCATATATCCATATATATATATATATATAGCAATGTTCACAGAAATTGCGTGTTAAGTGAAATTACTCTTCCGAACTTCATGAAAAATGTGAAACTCTAATTCCTCCATAAGCAGTAATACATATTAAATATAGAATTAAATTGATCTTTGTTTTAAATGACAGGTTTTTGTAAATGCATTTAGGCATTTAAATAGTTGAAGTTATGCTACATTATTAGCGTAAATCATCCAGAAGATTCCATTCATTGTTATTAATGAATTGATACTGCATAATAGAATGATCAACTGAGATTGCTAAATCTTTTTCTTACTAAAAAAAATTAATTTTCTCAGGATTCTATTTATTATTCACAAAAACTTTGTAAGTTTTTGTAAAAGCATAAAATAATTATGTTTTGTTTGTATGTATTTATTTACTGTGCATTTCCATTCAGGACTGAACTTTTATTGATAATAAGCTATATTCCCATTCATATTAAAATAAATCTTGAAATTCCTTAATCATCTAAAATTATCTAAATGTTGTGAGTGAAAACACAAAATCTATCTTCTTACATTCAGCATTGGATGAATGTGAATCATGATTTTTAATATTTAAAGATCATGACGTTGAAATCCTCTCATAATTTCTATATAATTTTTTAATGTATGGAGAAAGCAAACTAAGCAATTCTGTCACAGTTTTATAAATTTAAACATTTTAAATAATTATGAAGATCTACTTTAGTTTATTAATCCATATACTATAGCTTTGTCTTCCTACTAAATTCTTTTTGCCTTTCTTTCCACTATTAAATAAGATATCAGATTACAAGAAAGTAATATGTAGGTACTAGTGATAACAGTATCAGGTACAGCTTCAGGCTAACAAAAATAATTTATTTTACATTTAAATAATCTAGTCTTCTATGGCACTGATTCTAAAAATGATTTTTTTTTCTGCACAACCATAGTTGTCAGTATCATTTTGCAACGATGAATATGCGTTACAGGCATTCTCTTGTTTAAAAATAAGAGCTGGTTTCCTAAGTGCGAACCATACAATTACATTTTAAAATTATCATGGAAAATACCTTTGGTGTTATTGTTAGAATATCAACATTGTTTTCTGATCAGGATTATTAAATGAAAAAATATAATTTATTTAATATATTTAAATGTTTCCTACTTGTAACAATTGTTTTTACACAGAAAGAAGTTTTATAAAGATCGCATTATTTTAGGAATTGTTTTTTTCATGTTATATCAACGAACAAAATGTTATTTTGTAACTACACTATCTAAATAAAATTTACAACATTCCTCTCAAACTATTCATTTGTTATATTTTTTATTTTATTTTCTCGTTCTTTTGCATTCTTTTTTTATTATTCGTCTTTTATCATTCCAAAACAATAGGGGATATCATTTAAAAACATGTTAATTATCAAAATTTTCATTCTTTTACAATTACTTCATTCTCTTTTCACTCATTGACATTGTAATTAAATGTGTTTTAAAATTTGTTTTTGTTTTTTTATGATTACTCTTTATAGATTTTATCACAAACTAACTGTAACTCATAATTGTAATATTTCATGAACCAACTTATCAAAAAAATATACGGTTGCTATGTTTTTACGAACTGGAGAAATCATTTTAAGAACTCATTGGAAAAGAAGCGATTACAGAATTCTATGAGTGAAATAAATTGTATGTGATTTTTATTACTGTAACAGAAAATCATAACAAAAGTTAAACAATAAAAGATAAGTAATTGCTTATTGTTAATTTTAATTTCCTTTGAAAGAAGTATTCACTCTCAAAATTAGAAATTCGCATTTTAATATAGTCTTTCAAATAAAAATAACATTTGGATAAATTATAATGTAGTTGTTTGGCCTAATATATGAAAAATCAGCCGTATTATATTTTAATGTTTTTTTTCAATTAATCAAAAGTGACCTCAATTCGATTTGATCATTTTTTGTTTTGGTGCATAATATTTTATCTCTTATATTATGTTTATTCATATTCATTAATTGTAAGCAATAAAATCAATTTCTTTTTTCAATTTTTGAAGAGGTCAATATTATTCAACTAACTATAAATTAACCCTCACTCTTACTTAGAACATTTCACTCTGTAAATTGTAAAGATACCTAAGGAGGAAATATTTCTTTAAAATATTGATTTTGTTTCTAGGAATTTTAAGAAACTCATTTTTATTTTTTTCCTTATTAAAATAACTTATAATGTACATCAAGAGTGAGAAATAATTTTCATTATTAACTTCTGTTCATTGAGAAAAATGCAATTGCAAATTAATATTTTTGTATTATTATGCACTAATTCAAATTAGTGACTGAAAATTTTGTAACATTCAAGAAAATTGTTTGTAACACTTCTGAAAACCAATATTACCTAACCAACCTTTAACTACTGTTTTCCAATTTAATCATTTAATGTCCTAAGTATATACATATTTAATACAATTAAGAAAATTTTGGAAAAAACATTAAAAAGCATATTGCTCGAATCACATGCATGTCTTTATAGGATCACAAAGTTTTATTGGTGACATATTTCAATTACTACCATCTTGAGACTGTTTAAAATTTCTTTCACAACATGTATACAAATTAGCGTTTTACAGATGGCTACGACAAAAAGTGTTCAACATAAGATAAATAAAGCTGTCATTATCGCTACTCTTTATGTTCGCCTCATGGTCTCTTTTAGAATCATTAACATTTAATTTTATCATTAAGATTTGATGAGAAAGTATAAAAAAAAATAAGGTGTCCCTTCAGCCATTAAAGCTAGTTCTTCAAAAGTACTATTCTCTAAAATCATCCAAAGGTTGATGAAAAGGGGATGAATAGATTTTCATTGTAAGTAAAAAATATATTTCAAATCAAATAAAAATGAGAAAATGATAAACAAAATAAAAATTGAAAATCCTTTAGGTATGTTTAGAAACGTCTTTTAAAACCTATTTCATATTATTGCTCCTTACACATCAAGATAAAACATTTTTTTCAATAAATAAAATAATGTAATGTTAGTACAAAAATCATTAAACAAGTTTTATATTTTTTACATCTTCAATGAGGAGAATAATACATTTAAAACTTTGTGATACTATAAAGTTTTACTATAAGAAAAATGATTTCTTTACTAAAATAAAAGCAAATTTAAAAAGAAAGGAATCATTGATAATTTTATAACACATGCAACATGCAAATTTCATAATTTTTGAGATACACATAAGTTATTTAATTTTTAAATATTATACTCATCTATAGTATTTCGAAAGCTTGTTTTGATATTTTTGTACCTTATGGCTTTGCTTTTTTAAGATGATATATTATGCACATTACATTACCTTTAGAACACTACACTATTGAATATTTAATTGCAAAAAAGAAACATTTAAAATTACCATTTTACAGTGACAAAACGTATTAATCTTACATGTGTAAACTAATAGCTTTATTTTTTGCATATATATTTTAACTATTTATGTTATATTTTACTTAGTTTAACTGAATATTAGCAACACATTTTCATAAGCGAATAAATTCTCAGAAAGTTTTATATAAACAATTTATTTAGAATTACTGTAATATGTATCTAAATGTTAATCATCACTAAAGAGAATTAGTTTAAGGATCTTTAAAATCATTACATTCAAAATGTCTATTTCAATGTTTATTAAAAATGAATAGAAAAACGTATGCAATTTTAAACTTAAAATATATTTTAATTTTAATAATTGATTTCTTAATATAAAATTATAATATATTATGTTGGAACATCTCTCTCAATTGGAATTTCTGTTTTATAGTTTAGTGAATAGAAAAATCTGAAATTATATAATTCCTTTTAAGTAAATACTTCAAATATTTTAATAATTATGAAAGGACTACTTTAATTTATTCTTCTGTATATTTTAACATTTAAAGCCTTTTCATCAAATCCCTTGTTTTTCTTTTTTCAATTAAATAAGATATAAATTTCATACAATTAATAAATATTGATACTTATCAATCAATAGAGAAATTATAATAATTAAAAGCTCTGATTTGATCTGCAAAATTTAAAGATTGATAAAGAATAAATGAAGGAATTAAATGAAAATCAACTAAGCAATGTTTCATGCTTTATTCGAATATACAATTTATTACCTAAGAGTGATTGATCTAATTTTTAATCAAATTTTCTCTCATTGGTTAGAAATTAATGAAAGATCATAAGCAGTCTTAAAGGCTTTTAAATACTAATGCACCATTTTGTGCAGTTTTTTTTATTATTAAAAAAATTATCATTTTTAATATTTATAATGATATTTTATATAAATGTTCTCCATACGAAGAGAATATTTAGTCTCAACATTAATTTAAAGTGAATGCTCAGTATCACACACACACGTATACATTTTAAATATTTTATGAGAAATCATTAAATTAGAAAATGTTTATAAATCTAATAGTCATACTTCAAAATAAGATAAACATTCTGCTGTTAATTTTCTTTATTCTATTTGAATTATGTTACACTTTTTTGAATAATTATTTTTGCGAAAGGAATAAATTTAAAGCTAATGGTATTTATTTGATAGTTTCAAATTATTTTTGAGTTACACACTTCATTCAAGTGTCATTATAAACTGAATTTAGGATTTCAGGAAAATTTATAACCAAATCTTTAAAATTTAACACCCAAAATAAATGTTGCGTCAGTGATTTTGAAATTACAAATTGTGTTGAAATGTTTTCACCAAAAGATCTCTTACTTTAATTTTAACATCTTCCCATTGCCAAAAGCAAGTCTAGACACGAAATTCTGTTGGTTAATCACTACCACAGGCAAATACATACAATAAATTTATTTACTGAACATATTAAAAATTTATTTAAAGAATGTTTTCTACAGAAATCGTGCACGCTTTACAAACGCATATTAGTTTTATACACTCAAAATCCTGATATATTTCACATTATCTATATTATATTTCATATATTATTTACGACATGAATACATTTCATTCTAAAGCCTTTTTAACAATGTGATAACTCGAACGAAACTCAATATAAGATTATAATTCTATTTAATATAACCAGATCATTTAATTTAACTATAATTTAATAATTGCAATATTGTTTTACGATTTTTATCATTCAGTTTATATTTCTTAAATAGAAATAAGGAAATAGTTTTCTAATACTCTCAAACAATGGTTAAAAAGTGAACACTAATTACAAAATTATCGAGTCAAATTGTCATTTACACTGAACGATATCAAAAAAACAACACCAAGAAGGAGTTGTCAGAAAGTGACAAAACTCGGAAAAAGAACGAGACCAACGAACAAAAAGCTATCTCTATTTCAAAATGATATGCATAATACAGAACAGAGTAGGGTCAATGGGTCAGTAGGTTATATGACCACCGTGGAAAAAAATTAGTATACGAAAAAATATTAATTAAATGCAGCAAATTTTATGGATTTTGTAATCAACAAATACAATCAGTATAAAACAAACATGTTCATTTTTCCACCAAAAACAGAAATGTGTATGAACATTTTTTCATATATATATATATATATATATATATATATATATATATATATATATATATATATATATATATATATATATATATATATATATATATATATATATATATATATATATATATATATATATATATATATAATATTTTCAGCATTTTTTGCAACAGCATTTTAACATTCAATTAAAACCGGTCATATTTTACTTCTTTGCATATCTTACCCCAATCATTATCAAAATACCTTACACTCACCTTACCTTTCTACTCAAATACTGTTTATATACATAAGTATAAGAAAAGCCAATTATATATACACGCATAATAACTTTTATTATAATTATTCTTAGAAAATGTTTTAAAAAGGTATAATTAAATAGTTTTAATCACTAAAAAGCAGAAGTGAGGAAAAGGGATTGAGAAAAATATTTTAAATAGAAATCTCAAAATCTTGTGTGTATGAATGGGAATATAAAATATAGCATATAAATGGATTATATTTGCGAATAATATAATTCCTTTAATTTGTTAAAAATGCGTTTTGTATATTTTTCAAATGTTTTTAACCATTATTTTATTCCAAATTACATTAACGTGATTTTATTTGGAATATAGGTATCTCTACAAAAATTTAATTCCTTCTTGTACATGCTTAATAAACTTTATTAATAAATTTAAACAGCTAAAATCTGATTATTGGTTACTGAATTACTGATTTCAATTACTCACACACACATTCCATTCTTTATGAAAACAAAAATCTTTATTTTGTATTTTAAAGGAGAGGAAGTCATTACCAAAATAAAATAACTAGATCCTTATCCACTTCACATTAATGACAATTTTTATTATTCACTCTTATAAATTTATTTAGTATTTTTAAAATTACTATTAACAATAATTCTCTATTGGCCTAATTTCACCCGTGGAAGCGTTTCATATATATACATATTTATACACATATGCAAGAGTATGAAGTAGCTATTTTGGACTGTTGTTTTCTGTTTAAAACAAATATCTCGCTGAACTCGTTGCATTAAACTCTTTTAATTCTTGATAGTTCATCAATTTCAGTCCATCTTATCTAATGCCAATTGTTTCTCAGTGAATCTTTATATTTTCTACCCAAGAGAATCAATTTGAAGGCGTAAATCTAGCCGATAAAGCAAGTTAAAGATCTGTGCACATTTTTCCGAGAAATATCTTCCTTAACATGCGATTTTTGAGTATATTCATTCAAAAGAACATTTTGCTCTGTGGCGCAAACTTTCTGATTCACGTCATTATATTTTCACTCCCTCGTGTGCTGAGGGGTGGGGGAGAATAGCACTGACTTTATAGAGAGAAATAAGGAAAATATATTGGTTCTTTTCGTTGTTATGATTTTGGAAGCGAATCCAAAAGCTCTCTCCTTTCCCTACATGCACTGAGAATGTAGCACTGAGGCGGGAACTGGGAGTTATTTCTCAGTGATAACAATGGAAGTTCTTTCCGCGGGGAGCGGAAGTTTATTCTGCTGTTCGCCAACAAAAGGAACAGTAGTTAATACTTCCTGACGGAAAAGTCGTGGAACGGGAAAAGCATTTGGTGCGCTTTTCACGGATGCCATTCCCCAAATTATGTGAGGGAATTGTTTCCTGAAACTTCAGCCGCGAGAGTTATTTACTTAAGTATATGTTTCTTCACCATCTTCTGGTAGAAGGGTGGACATTATCATAGTTTTGTCTAAGATTTATGAGGAAAAGTATTTTTTTCGCAAAAATTATTCGAATGATTAATTTTTCTACAACTGCCTGCTAAACGTAGGATTAGTATATGCGTGATTAATTTACTAAAAGATATAAGTAATATCATTAAGTGAACTAATTGCCTTTTCATAAACACACAGCTTAGAAAATAACAAATTTGTGAGACAAAAGATTTCATTCAAATTAGCTATTGTAACTTGTTCATTAACTATAATTTAAAAATGTATTTAGCTTACAAAATTTAAAGTCACGTAGGAACTTGTTGGAAAAAATGCATTCTTAGAGTTTCTGAATTATTTTTTGAAGCGAAAAGTTTTGGATTCATACTCAAATTTGTTCTGTAGCAAAAAATTGTCAAATTCTACAACATGTATTTAAACAACGTTAATTATCCGTATTTTGTTAAAATGAATTCATATATCATTAATTTAAAGTTAAAATAATTATATGAAATTTGATGTAACATTATGCATTAAAATAGTTCTAAATGTATAA
Organism: Latrodectus elegans; assembly: GCA_030067965.1. Lineage (NCBI taxonomy): Eukaryota > Metazoa > Arthropoda > Arachnida > Araneae > Theridiidae > Latrodectus > Latrodectus elegans. The sequence continues at coordinate 41,774,191 of CM057820.1, read as the reverse complement.
CAGATAAAAATATAATTAAAAAGTAAATAGAAAATGATAGACGGGAAAAATTAATTAAAATTTTATAATTTAGTTTTCCAAACATTTTTTATCGAATATAAACATGCTACGTCATTATCTCAGTAAAAAAAGTTAAAATATTCATCATTGAACTAAGCTATATTTCTTGGTTCATTTAAATGTGAGTTTTAGAGGAAGTATTTTAAAGTATTAATAATTTCATTTTTTGAAAAGTATACATTAATTTTTTCATTTAATAATTCAAATTTTCATATTGATAATATCTCTTAAAATTGTGAGCATTTAGATTAAGTATTTAGACTCATTCTGTATATTTGCAGTGAGAATTTATATTTATCAGGATTATTTAGTATGAATATTTAGATTCATTTTGAGTATTTAGATTTATTTATACTGTTATTATTTAGAGTGAGTATATTAGTTGCTACTATTTAGAGAGAGTATATAGATTTACAGCGAGTATTTAGAATGACAGGGAATACTCAAGTCTTAGTGTCATTATTTCAAAATTTTCAACATCAAAAATTTCGTTTTTAGTAGACATTTCTACAAATTATTGCATTATAATATCAAAATTGATTTTAAAAATTGAGAATAAATCATTAAATCCATTTAAGTTTTTTTTTCCATCGAATATTAAGAACTATACATCTCTCTTTTCCTAAAAAAGTAATGATTATAATTTATCACTTGTCTTTTGGATCATTAAGCAGTCAAATTCATTCTTCTACAATCATATTAATTTAAATAATATCGTGTTTTTGGAAAATTATTATAAATACCTGTCAAGAAATAGCGGACGAAATTTGAAATGTTAAATATATATTTGCTTATATAAACTATATATATATATATATATATATATATATATATATATATATATATATATATATATATATATATATATATATATATATATATATATATATATATATATATATATATATATATATATATATATATATATATATATATATATATATATATATATATATATATATATATATATATATATATATATATATATATATATATATATATATATATATATATATATATATATATATATATATATATATATATATATATATATATATATATATATATATATATATATATATATATATATATATATATATATATATATATATATATATATATATATACATATATATATATATATATATATATATATATATATATATATATATATGTATATATATATATATATATATATATATATATATATATATATATATATATATATATATATCTATATATATATATATATATATATATATATCTGTGTGTGTGTGTGTAGTTTGCAGTAAGTACAGAGCTCTATTAATGTATAAAAATAGTGAAGTAACTGCTAAATCATTAAATATACCATCCTCATTATTGAGATTTTTGCTTATATGAAACTATTGATAGTTTGAACGATGCAATATGTATAGAGAATGTTGAAAAGTTTTTTTACTAATCATATTTGAAGTTTTTTTAAAACCTTAGTCAAATTATTTATGTGATGCTTTAAGCAACTTTATGATTAATTTGATTTTTCAATTGGAAATTTCACGCTCATTAAGATACCAAGAATACATGATTTTCATTTCTTTTTAAATCAAAATTATAAACAGAATTCTTAATTAACTTTACAGCATAACCGGGAAACTATGTGAGAACTTTAATGTATTATAATGACTTCATCGATTTTATTCTGAAATAATCTGTATTAAATCGTACATTTACTAATTAATATAATTTTAACACTTTCTTGGTGCCCTGTTTTCAGTAGAAATGCTATTTAATGAGAAGACAAAATTACTCTTCTAACATTGTTTTACTCCTTAGATTTGATAATAAATACACTAAAATTAAGTAAAGAAGACAGTTCTCCGGCAATGTAGGAAAACGTACCTAATTTTCGGGCTTTTAATTCTTGTTAACACAGTTGGGAGCTAGTTCTCCTTCGCACTGGTTACCAACTTACTTGAATCTACAGATTGAATTAAAGACGATGCTCGAGTTCATTATGAGCACGGAATGTCAAATGCAGCCGCGAAATGCAGAATAAAGGATAATAAAGCTACAGTCGTGATAAATAGAATAAAGTGAATAAATTTTGCTATTATTTTCGATGATATTAACGAATCTAATAATTCAGGAGCATTTGAAAGAAATCTATAATCATTTTATATATTAAATAAAATAAAGCAAAAGTAATATTTCTCAGATCTTAATCTTTTTCCATGCATAATTTTTTAAAGTTTTATTAGAAATTCTAAATGTTTTAATGACTTTATATTGATTTATCATTTTTTTTAGATGTAGATTTCTATAATAAAAAATTTAATATCATGTTACAATGTGTATCACACGAATTAATAAAGTAAGTTTTTATCTTCTTATAACGCATACTAATTATTAAAATTATTAGAAATCAGATATGAGATAAATATTTATCCTATTTCAGGGTATGGAATTGCTGAAATATTAGAATGTAATATTGAAATATAAAAGTTTAAGGTCACTAAAATTTTATGTTTAATTACATATTTTGTTGTTCAAAAATATTTGAAAATTTATTATTTTATTTGTTAAAGCTCAGAATTTGCCATAAATAATATATACATTTAAAACAATGAATTATATCCAAATGGAAACTTTCATCAGTTCTAAATACTACTATAATAACATTCAAAATATTCCAAATACAGACATAAAAATTATATCTATAAAAAAGAAAACTAGCCAACCATCTTAAGCATTCTTTATTCACTATTCATACTTTTTACAAAAAGTTTATGATGAATTAAATCTTATATAAATTTCAAATGTAAAAAATTTGAAAACATACTATGCTAAGTTTGATTAATACATATGAGAATATTACACAATAATTTTCTCTCTTTCTAAAATCAAACCATTTAAAAGTTATATTCCATTAATTTTCAGTTAATATCATATTTAAAACATTCTGATTTAAAAAAAAAATTTTGTCACCACGCCTCAATCTGACTGAGAATCCATGGGTGTTGTCAGGAATTTCAACTCTTATCACTTTAAACCTTCAGGTTAGGTCACTTGACAGATTGCGACAGATTATTTCGGAAAGGATAAAATCCAGAAAACTAATAACTCTCTCCAACAGACATATGTAAAAAGCAGCAGTAACATGTTTCTCAAGTTGTTTAACAGTGACAAAGATCACTTTAAAACTGCTAAAAAACCATTTTGGACTATTTAATTAATTCTTATATTTACCAAGATTAAGTATAAACAAATATACATTAATTCTTTAGAATCTATACAACATGTCTTAACTTTCAGCATGTTTAAAAATTTTTGTGTTAACACATACATTTTTTGAATAAATATCACATATAAATATAATAAACTAAGTCATTATTTTTAGAATAAAACCGTTCACATATTTCGTTTTTCCGATATAAAATGCAATGACTAGGAAAAAGACCAATGATGGAATTATTTACAAATCCTCATAAAATAATCATTACGTTAATTATTGATAATTTCAGTAGTTAAGATATTAAAATTATTCGTTATTAATTTCATTAATTTAGAAAATATATCTTATCAATGGAAGAAAATATCTGTTTAAGAAATCTTAATTAATTTATTTATTAAAATAGCTTATTAGTTATATATATATTATTTTTTTGTAATATATAAAAATTATATATTATAAATAAACTATTTTACCATGAACAAGAATAATATAGAACATTTGGGAAATTATATCAAATATTTTAACCTTGATTCAAAATTGTGCCTATAAACAATTTTATTTTTTAGAAATATAACCTTAATAAAATTTACACCAATTAATCTGCATAATTAATTTTAATTAATTAATTTCATACAAAGTTAAAATTCAAAATTCTGTCAATATTGTGCATTTATGTTTATTAAGTTATTAAATATATATTTCTTAATAAAATGAAATATAAATAAAAGGTCAAATTAATTACACACGAGAGAAAATTTAATGAATATTAATTACCTTCATTTTGTAAAGGGTATTTATTTGTGTAACATTTGGGAAATTATAATAAATATTTTAACGTTGATTCAAAATTGTGAATATATAATTTTAAAACCTATATCTCCCTTATAATACATAATTAAATCTTATTGGTAGGCAAAATTTAGTTATCATGGTGTTTAATTACTAATTAAATTTTATAGAATGAAAATTTCAAATAAAAATTTACATGTGTATATGAAGCATTTATTTATTTCAAAAGTAAAATTGAGTTATTGTACTTTTAATTTACAAATTAACATTTAGAAATTTAACTTACGTATATGAATAGGAAAAACTCAGTCATTATGGTGATAAATCTTGTTATGAAATAATATGAGATAAAAAAAAAGTGCTTTTACTCTTTTGTCTACTTCATCTTATTAGTTTAAGATTATTACGAGCTGAAATAAGCTTCAATTAAAAAAGTTGTAATGAAACTATAATAACACCAAACCAAAATACAACCTAAAACTAGTTAATACATGGTTGATTTAAAAATAAAGATGAAGGGGAAAAAATCACTTAAGTAGAAAGAGAAACTTTTAAAAATGACATATTTTTATTTAAGTACCGCTTATAATTTTTCTCATGCATATACATGCTATTTCATAGTTCTTTTTACATAAAAAAATAGTTTATTATTAACACATTATCCTTTACAATGTTTACTAAATTGGCTTTCCTCTTTCTTTACTATTTTCAATTTTTATACGATTTCATTTGGTTTATTTTAAGCAGATTGCTTAGTATAATTATATCAGCAAAAAACATTATTCACGTTTTAAAAATCAAAAATTATTTGTAAGCCAATTTTGCTAAAATGATTTAGAAACATTCACGCTTATCATGTATATTTATTTCTTGATAAATAATTTAAAAATAAAAATAAATATGCATCTTGAGAATAAAACGTATTAATTTTTTCTTGATAATCAATCAATAATAATTATATTCTTATGCATTATAAAGTAAATAAGAAAATTATATCTTATTGATTGTTTTGTTTGTAATATTATTTGAATAATTTAAATAATACACTTGAAACGTTTCATCAGATTTCAATGTAATGAATACATTTCAACATTCTATAAGAAATTTATTTAAGCTATTTTTAACAGTACCATTTACATTACATTTGAGTACAATTCTCTTAAAGTGATCATGCTTAATATTTCATGAACATTTTAAATATATTTTTAACTTTATAGGAAATTGCTTTTATTATATATTAATTGTTTTATTGTTCTATTTTCTAAACATTTTATGAAAGAACCATATCACATTCCACTTAATAATTCATTTATATGAAAATTTTATTGAAGAGAAAAGAGAATTTTAAAACACAAAAAGGCAATTTCACTTTCGAAGTTTCATGTCCCAGGGCTAGTGTCTGAATGTATGGATTTTATTTCTACTTTATTTCTTCTCAAAACATTCGAGCAGGTAAAAGTGTCAAAACTGTTTTCTGCTATTCATTTCAACATCATTTCTTTCAGAAATATTTTATGGATAAAAAGAGACATTCACGGTTGCTGTTATTCATACTTTAAATGCATGAATAAAGTGAATTCCTTTCGAGAAAAGGGAGTTATTTTTGAAAGTTAAATATTACATGTGAATAAACCATTTCATCTTTTATTATTTTTGTCATAAATCAATAAACTATTTTCATTGCAATACATTTTTTTTTTGCAATAAATAACAGAATTATACAAACATTCCATTCCAAGCTTGGAATTTAAATATATGTAATTGTAAAATGACAGACATAAAAGTTGAATGGAAATTTCGATGAAAAATGATATTCAAAATTTAATACTTCAATGAATTATTATGATAACATTCTCCTAAAAGAGTTCCAGTAACAATATATTTACAGATATACAGCAATGCATAGAAATATATATCAATATTCATAAAAATATGAATACTTATACAGGTATTTAATAACATTTTACACGACAATCCATTTGAAGTTTATGATATTTGCTGTGAAAAATAATATTGATATCAAATTGAATAGCAGTTTTTTTTTTTCGAAATTTAATTATAAAATGAAAATATATGAATAAAAATAGAAAATTGTTTCTTTACATATTTCTTTTGAATATTTATATCCATAAAGTAATATTTATTTCTCTTTGATAAATAATTCTTAAAATCTATTTTTAAAATCTCCTCTTGAATGAAAAACTACTAAAAAAATTTACAAAACCAATAAAAATTAAAATTTTTAATGCAAATTCGATATCTGTTTGCGTTTTATTTTCCTACAGATGCAATCAAATTCCATATTTATCATTCCTTAAATTAACCATATGTTTTTGCATAAAGAAACTTCATCTCTTAAATGTAATAATATTATTGTAGTTTATATTCTGAACAACTTATAAAGAGAGCTATGTATACAGTACAAGGTAAAAGTGTGAAAATTTTCATATAGATTTATCATATTTTTTTTATTTTCCTAAAACGAAATATTTTAAATATATATTTATATTTGTTTAAGATTATATTTCAAATACGGAAATTTATGCATCTCTCACGTTCTTACAATCTTTGTCTAATACACTTACACACTAATACTGACAAGTTTAAATACACAAAACGAATTATAAAATTTTCACAAACTGCAAGAGTGATATATTATTTGTGAAAAGTAATCAGCATATTGAAATATCAAAAATGTCTTTAGAATTACTAGTGTGTGATAAAAGCTGTCTGTATAACTTATTTGCAAAATATGTATTATAAAGGACAAATGATAACACAGACAGGAAAAACATTGAAGTGCTTGGATATTTCAAGAAATAAGAGGATAAAGTTCAGTCCCAGAACGTCATATTCAAAGTATTGTAAGTGAAAAGTTTTTGTAAGAAGTATGGAAGAAATGTTTCTTATCAATCAGGTTTTTGAGAGAGATTGTGAAAAACACAGTGATGCTTTCAACGGAGCAATCGGGTTCTTGCGATTGACTTTGATCCGGACTACCATTTGCTCTTGTTGAAGTTGTTGTGGAAATGCATAATATGATTACTGAAAGTTTTTGGAAATTAATGAAAGTGCTGCTCGCATTTTGGGCTTGAAGAAAACCACAGTTTTTGGGTTTGTGTGTTTTGTATTACGTATATTCTAAGTCATCCAGATATTATAACCAAGGGGTAAAAAACTTTCACTGTATTTTACAATTTTTTCCTCATCAGATATGATGAACATAATAAGTACTATCTTGCAATGTAGGACCAGTACCACTATGAGGTACAGCATCACCTAAACCTTTGTCTTCTTGGTCATCACTTACGGAAGGAAGTACAATTACAAGTATAAAATCCTGCTATGCGGTAACATTGACATAAATAAATATCGCAGAATTATATAATGTTTAATAAGCATTAAAGAAGTATAGTTTTTGACACTGTATAAAGGTAAAATACTGCTCTTCGACCTATCACTCAGTGTGTTTAACCAGTACTGCAATAACACGAATGTAAGAAAGTCGTATTCAGCAAGTTATCAATTGCATGGACACTACGATTGATCTATCACACTTCTCTGAATTTATGGGTACACATATTTGAAATCGAAAGTGTACATGTTTTAAATGTAAAGTGAGGTGTTAGTTTTCAAAATTAAAATATATCATAAAGCGTACAGATGCCACCTGCTATTGTAAGTTTGAAAATGTTGGTAACTATTTAATCAAAATATTGCTTTATCATCTGTAAGGGGGAACACGTTTAGAAATTGTAATTCAATAAAATTTTCCCCCTTCTTTTCTACAGTTATTAGTATTTTATAGTACTCTTTACAAACATTTTACACCATAAATTCTCATCTCGAGTTAATTTTTTAAGCACCGTTTGTGTTCTTAGAATATTATGGCAGGAAAAAATAGTTATTGTCGTCCCAAAGCTTCAAAGTTATCTCATGTTAATTATCTGTGTGATCTTTACGTTGCTTAAAATCACAAGAATTTCCAACTAGTACCTTCAAAGAAATTTTGGTTTATTTGTTTGAATTTTCAATTACTTATGTTTTTTGCATGTGGGAACTGATTAAAAATTACCGACGGCTTAAAGTGGAGAGTTGAACTGAAGATTAGAGAACCAACTATTCATTTGTTAAATTGGCATTTCAGTTGTATTGGCTTAGTGAATAATGTATTAGAGTTTTATAAATAAGACAAAAATTTTTACTCACCTGGTATACAGAGTAGAAACAAATTTTTTGTTGTCTAAAAAATTAATTTGCAATGTAATATAAAATATTTTCACCTTAAAATTAAAAACAATAGCTTTAAAACTTTGTAACTATAAATTAATATAATTAGGAACACTGCAAAATGATGATATCACTAATATGGGTTAAAGAAATATCAAAAACTTCAACCGTAATTTCTGGATAAAGAGCTTCAGTTGAGAGTTCAGTCAGTTTCTGCCACTGCTGTGTTTACGAATATTTATGAATATTAAAAGTAAAGCTTTCTATTTAAGTTACTATGCAAATTGTAATTAGAATTAAGATATTCAAATATAAGATTTCATACCCTTCATGTGAATATTATTCTTTGTATTTATAATTTCAAAATTTAATTTGCTATTTTATTAAAATATAATATAATTTATTTATTCTTTAATCATTAATGTAATGCCTTGCTTTTGCTGCATTCTACATAAAAATGTAAAATTTACACATCTTAATTTTTTTCAGTGGGTATATATAAGTACATAAATGGTCGAAAAATGTTTGCAATATTTCTCTTATATATACTTCAAGTTAAATTTTAAATTTTATAGTGTGCATTTTATTGTAACTGATATCAATTCTTTGATTGTAAAACTAATGGCGAAATTCAAGGAATGTGGAGCAATTTATAATTGAGCTAAATGTGGCATTTACATGTTGCGTTTCTAGGCACGTTCATACTGCTTTTCCTGGTGCGGGAATCGCGTTGTTGTGAGATTTCTTCAACATATTACAGAAGTTATAATATCATTTTCATTTTAAAAAGTCAAACATAGAATTTTATTAAATAAAGTATTCCATTTTTAATTTAAAATGGACGAAATTTAGAAAAAGTTTTCCCTGTGAACGAATATCATTTCGTTAGGATGTTTCTATATAAAATAAATTAATACGTCAACTATTAATTTTCCGTATATATATTTTCTAAATATAACTCTTCTAATGATGCTGGGTAACGTCTATGGTAGGACATGCGTTTCAGTTATTGTTCGTAGCAAAATTTATTTGGCAATATCATTATTTTAAAATAAAAAAAATACGATTGGGTTTTTATACATTTTTTTCCAACTAAGCATTTTTTTATTTTGTTCTCATTTTATCATTAACATTTGTAAAAAAATTCAATGGCAGAGCCAAAAATATGCTGAATTATTTCACTATTTCACTGAAAAATAATGTCAAAGTTAAAATGTAAAATAATCGCTTGTTCTTTTTAAATCTAAATATATAGCTTAAAAATTCTAAGAAAGGTTATCAATGTTTTGGAGAAATATTATTTTTCCGTTAATCCCAAACAACACAAACTCAGACATCGTACTCATCCTCTGGAGTCCAAAGAACACGCACCCACGGAAAATATATCCTTTGAAAACACGATAGTGTTATATTTCCTACTGCCAGATTTTCAGCCTTACTTTATGCTCTTAGCCATTGCTCAGTTATACCATAAACAAAGTTTGTTTTTTGTAGTATCTATAAGATATGTATAATGTCTTCCTTCTTCTCCATGTTATCTTTAAGAATATATACTTTGACAGCTGCCTACTCCTTCCCATAATACATTGCAAATTAAATGTAAAATATCGAGCAAGAAAATAGCGTTTCTTTCAAACATGCATGAGATAGTATGTAACTGCAATTTATTTTACGTCATTCTATGAAGATGGGAATGCAATGATTTATTTATAGATTCGTATATTTCGTCAGCGAATAAGGATATGTTTCTGATGCATAATCAATAATGTTGCATAAAGACATGAATCTGTTTCATTAATAAAATATAATAGTAAATAGTTATTTATTATTTTTATATATAATATAACTTAAAAATTATATACAATGTAAATGATTAAAACGAAAAGCAGTAAAATGCATAATAGCAGATAAATCATATTTTAATTTTAAACACTATATTGAGAACTTCTTATTACTTTTGAATAAAAATTTTGTGTTTTAAAAAATAAATTACTTCTAATTATCAAATCAGAATTAAAAGAAAATTTTGATCATTATAAATCATTTGGTTGTGTGAATGTATTATTCGTAAATTATCAATCATTAATATAAGAAAAAATTATTATAAATATTTTATATATTGAAAAATTGTGTTCCTTAATATCCTAAATTTAAGATAATCCTTATAATAAATAAAGTAGCTGTTCAATTTTGTAAACTGTGTTCAAATAAACCTGAAAATTATGCATTTTACATATTATTTAGCTAAGAAAGTTAAATATAGCTATAACTTTCTCTATGAACATATGTTAGTATTACTGTTTTCAAATAAGTAAATGCATTTTTGGACGTAGTTTCATTCATGTATTTTAATGTCCTTAATAAAGTAAACTATATTATAAATAAAATATTCATGCTAAATCTTTTGTCAAAAATCGGTTGTTCAGATATTTTATAAAAATATGAATAAAATTCTATTTTAAAAATTATTTTTTGTGCATAAATCTCTAGAATTCATAGAAAATTCATAATAAAGATTCCTTTATAAAATTTCTTATCATAAGGATTACATATATTACAAAAGGATTACATATATTACAAAAGGATTACATATATTACAAAAGGATTACATATATTACAAAAGGATTACATAATTTTTTTTACATTTACCCTTTTGCCTTACTTCAATATTTTAAAACATGTATATTTATTATAATTGGCCATTACTTTCTAATGCTTTATTGAAAATAAATTATTAATTACAATGCATTTATTGTAACAAGAGTGTACTTATATTAGAATTTTCTTACCCCATTTCTTAATATTATAGTACAGATTTAAAATATTGGATTTATTCATGTAATTATTCATCATGTGTCCATTAAGCTGAAGGAAAATTTACAACATTGTTGAACAGTTGTTTTTAACTATTAAAATATAATAACAACAGCGAGACCATAGGGATTAGTTATATGCAAGTATGTTATTGTATTATTTAATATATCCATATATATATATTTATATTTATATATATATACTGTGTATATGAGCAAAGATTTTGTATTAGTGCATTACTATATTAAATTTATTTTGCTATTATAGGGTAATTTTGAAATAATATTCCAATACAAGGAAAAACATTTCTGTTATTATGAAAAATATGATTTAAAATACATGTCCCCAGGGTATCATTAAGTGAGTAGCGTCACTACAATTGAAGCCAACCGCCTCCTAGAAATAATATGTCATATTTAATGCAGACCTCGTCTCCATGGGTCTGTTAACACCCTTGAAACTGGGCCTTTAGTATTTCCACTAATTATCACTCTCGGTGGCATCGCCAATTTTCTATGAGCCAAGCATTCATGTCTGCCTTTTAATAAGTCGTTTATCACCAGCCTGACATTGAATTGGATGGCTGGGCTTCTGATCTTTACAACGAAATCCTAGAAGATTCAGTGAATTCAAAATGACATTCTCGTTAGCGTATGCAAATTGCGTCACTGATGAAGTTCCCAGCTTTCCTTCCTTTCCCAGTCTGTATAAATAAATCCGAAACTAAATTTATTCTAAGTGGGCACTTTTGTTCGTATTCTTAAAGGAAACAAGCTTTGTCGCCAGATTTGATCTACGTAAGAGATATACCAGAGAGCTAATTGGAAAAATAAGCAAGTACTTCTGCGAAAAGTCCAAATTGTGAAATCAATAAAAGAATAAGAAATTTTTAATTAAAGTTTTGAAGTAAATATTCCTAATATACGTGCTGTTTTGCAGAAGTTCAGTTATTTGTTGATTTGTAAATTCAAATTATTCACAAGTCTCAAAGAAAATTTATGTTTAAACATAAAAATAAATAACAAACATTTTCTAGTTTTCTAATTTAATCTTTAACTGTAGTATCCTTATTTTCCTACCTGAAACAACTGCTTTTTTACTTCTTTGTTTTGTTATCATATTGAGAGATATTTGAAAAATTATAATTATAAACTTGCACTGAAAAAAAAACATATGATTATATTTCAGATGTGATTTGATATTTAGTATGTAATAAATAAATTTATTAATTTTTATTATAAATTATGTCACAACAAATGATAAAATCTTATGTTTCAAATTTGTTATAAGCATTAATAGTACTTACCGTTTATGAGAATTCTTTCTGTATTCTAGATTTCTGAATTCAATTGATTGAACTCATTATATTTTGATAATTATTCAGCCACTTAAGAGGTAAAAATAATATCATAAAAACATAAATGTATTTATCTGTTTTAAACATGTTTATATTTTTCTCTATATAATTTTTATCTTTGTCTTTTTTATATAAATGTTATATATTCTTTTATATTTTACTATATAATCTACATATTTTTCTTTTATGATTCTTATGATTGTTAATTATGCTTTAATCATAAGAATGTAAACTAAAGTTACATTTTAAATTCAACGTTAGTTTCTTTATTTAAATTATTTGCTAAAAATATAATTCATATAATAAGACCAATGGAATTATATATATATATAGTTTATGAAAATAATAAAAACATGATTTTTTTATCATTTCATAAGTTTAAAAGTTATTCTTATAATAAGCAGAAATAAGGAAATATAATTTACAATTTTTATTTTGTAATAATTGTATGCATTAAAGTTGTATGAAGAATTATTCACAATATAATTTATAAATACAGATTTTTTTTATACTTTACGTTTTATAATTCTTTTTATCATTCAAAATAAATATCATTGCTAAGTAAAGTATAAGACTAATACGTAGAAAAAATAACGAAATAATAGAATAAATAATATATAAATTTAATGAAATAATTTATTATTCATAAATTTCAAAACTTCAAATAACATCTTATGTCTTATTTCCAAAGTCGAAATCATTATATAAGAATTTATTTTTTGAATTTCAGGAATAAATTACTGAGCAAAGTATTAAGTTAAATATTCATATATATAATAATTTAATTTTTTGAAAGAGAGTTTGCTAATGTTATATGAAATCAATGTTTGTATTCCTTAAAATTTTAAAAGGTTATATTACAAATATTTACAAATATTTAATTATGTACTCCAGTTATAGCATTTCAAGAGGATTTACATTTTTTTAATATATTATATTATATTTTAATAAAAAATAAAAAAAGTCTAATTTTCAGTAAATTATTTCTGAATGAATTTAGAACATAAATATTTTATATATGTGAATTACTTAAAATTCATTTTTAAGAAACATAATAAATAAATTTTCAAATATATAAAAACTCAAATCGCATTCGTATCAAATTTACATCATAAATTTGCATTTAATGAATTACGATTTATCTGGGATATTAATTTAAAGGGATATATGATAAATTCTTCAAATGAAATACTTGTTTTATAATTTAAATACTCTATTCTGTTGTTATAGATTAAAATAATTAATATAATCATTATCACAAGAATAAAATATACTTTTAAAATTCTGATTCGAAATTTTGCAAGAAAACTACAAATAATAAATTAATTGGGTACCTTTTTCAATATATTTTTGATTACGGTATTATAAATTTCACTGGTTTTTGATGTCAAAATAAAAATAACTTTTAATAACTATCATTAGTTTAATCCATATAACTCAGTCACTCATAGTTAAGTCTATATGAATTTCTTTAAATCTTGTTCACCCACGCACACACGCAGACACACACACACACACATATATATACACTACTGGCCATTAAAATTGCTACACCAAGAAGGCGACATGCTGAAGACGTGAAATTTATACGAAAGGAAGAAGGTGCTGTGATATGGAAATGATTAGCTTTTCAGCGAATCAGACAAAGCAGGTGCCAGTAGCGACACCTACTTTCTGTTTAAATGAGGAAATTGTTCAGCCGGTTCCTCATACACAAATTGCATTTGAACGTTGTGGCCTGGTGAAAAGTTGTTGTGATGCCTCGTGTAAGAAGGAGAAATGCGTACCAGCACGTTTCTGTCTTTGATAAAGGTCGAATTGTAGCGTACCGAGATTGCGGTTTATCTTATCGCAGTATTGATGCTGGCATTGGTCGAGATATAATGACTGTTAGCAGAATATGGAATCGATGGGTTCAGGACGGTAATACGGAACGCCATGCGGGATCTCAACGGCCACCTATCACTAGCAGCCAAGAAGAGAGGCATATTATCCACATGGCCGTAATATATCGTGCAACCACGTCACGAGCCGTGAGTCAAGAAACGGGGTTGTTAGGAAGACAACAAGTGTCTGCACGAGCAGTTCGACGACGTTTGCAGCAGATGGACTCTCAGATCGGAGACCATGGCTGCGGCTTCCCTTGACACTGCGTCATAGACAAGAGCGCCTTCAATGGTGTGATCAACGACAAACCTGGGAGCACGAATGGCTAGACGTCATCTTTTCAGATGAATCCAGGTTCTGTATACAGCATCATGATGGTCTCATCCGTGTTTCACGACATCGTGGTGAACGCACACTGGCAGCGTGCATTCGTCATCGTCATACTGGCCCATCACCTGGCGTGATGGTATGGGGTGCCATTGGATACACGTCTCGGTCACCTCTTGTTCGCATTGACTGTCCTTTGAACAGTGCACGTTATATTTCTGGTGTGTTACGATCCGTGGCTTTACCCTATTATTCGAGCCCTGCGAAACCCTACGTTTCAGTAGGATAATGCCCGACCGCATGTTGCCTGTATCGTACGGACCTTCCTTGATACGGAACATATTCGGCTGTTGCCCTGGCCAGCTTGTGCTCCAGATCTTTCACCAATAGAAAACGTCTGGTCAATGGTTGCCGAGCGACTGACTCGTCACAAAAACGCCAGTCACTACGGTTGATGAACTGTGGCATCGTGTTGAAGCTGCATGGGCATCTGTACGTGTACATGCAATCCAATCTCTGTTTGAATCAATGCCCAGGCGTATGACTGCTGTTATTACTGCCAGAGGTTGTTGTTCTGGGTACTGATTTCTCAGGATCTATCCAGCCAAATTTTTTGAAAATTTAATCACTTGTTATTTCTAGTATAATATATTTGTCCAATGAATATCATTTTGTTATCTGCATTTCTTCCTGGTGTAGCAA
Organism: Latrodectus elegans; assembly: GCA_030067965.1. Classification (NCBI taxonomy): domain Eukaryota; kingdom Metazoa; phylum Arthropoda; class Arachnida; order Araneae; family Theridiidae; genus Latrodectus; species Latrodectus elegans. The sequence continues at coordinate 41,758,811 of CM057820.1, read as the reverse complement.
TTTTAATGGCCAATAGTGTATATATATATATTCTCATATACATACGAGAGAAATGAATTTTTCCCCAATATAATTGATATCAGTAGAAAAATTTAATTTTTGGCTCGCTTGATCAGTGTGAATGCGTAAACATCAAAATATTACTCAAGTGATATTTTGATTCCCTCCAATATTCATTTAATACCATATTATATTCATTTACGTTTACACATAAAGATTTCTTTAGATTCACTTATATGTAACACCTAAACACATACATAATATTTAAAATATATACATAATATTTAAAATGCATACATTTGAAGAAATTACTGTACAGGGCGTTTATAAAGTAAGTTACACTTGTCTCTGCCGAGAGGGCATCATTGCGAAAGAAGAGCGAAGCTCGTTCGGCGATAATTGAATTTGGCGGCTTAAAAACTTCAGCAATTGAATCGGATTGTTTGAACCGTTGCTGTGTAGAACGAGAAAAACAATCGCGCTTCATCTAGAAACATACTCCAACACTGAAGTAATTTTTTGTTGCTTGCTAAACATTTAACGAGTACGGAGATCCATCGTGCAGTATCGTTAGTATATGGGGCACGTTCACTGTCACGCCCAGCTTTGTAAAATGATACCAGCTGTTCGAAGATGATCGAACAGTCTTACAGGTGCTGAAATGCAAGAAAGGACAACAACGGTGAGCATATCGGATATGGTGAAGCGGGTGGAAGACATTATTCTCAACAATCACAGAATGATCCTTGCTTACAATGAGATGCATTTGGAAATATCTGTTGGCAATACTCATACCATCATGTATTACCAACTGGATTATCGCAAATAATGTTCACGATAGGATTTTATATTTCGAGTTCTAAACAAGAAAGAGCATGTTTAACAACTTCCCTAGAATTTTTTTAAAATTTTTTTTACAGAAGGCAATGATTTTTTAATTAGGGATTAGGGGTGATGATGCATGGGTATATCACTTCATACAAAAAACGAAACAAGTGTAGATAGAATGAAAACACTATTTGTGAGAACAAAATCTAAAGGTCTGTTTTTTTTATTGTGAAGGAGTTATCTACACCGATTTTATGCGGAAGGGCGTAACCATTAGTATTGAATGAAAGTTCGAAACAACAGAAGGTTTGCTCTAAGCTGTGAAAAATAAGCGAAATTTAATTAAAAACTGTGTCCTCTTGCACGACAACGCAAGAGCTCACAATGCACGTACAGCATATTTGGATGAATCTGGAAGCATCCAGCGTATTGGAAAATTCTGGTGCCATGTGACTTCCATGCATTTGGGGAGCTCAAGGAACATTTAGGTGGAAGAGAGTTTCCTGACGTTCCGGTTCAGACAACTGTTCTAAGCTGGCTCAATGACCAAGGAAGGATTTTCTAGGCAACGATTGATAAATGCTACGTTACACAAATGTCAGCAGAGACTAGAAAATTATGTAAAAAATAGAGTCTTGTACGTATACCATTTGGTATTTTAGCACAGTCCTCAGCAAAGTGTTTTTTGACTTACATTGCTCTAGTGTATCCTACTTTTTGAGTACTCCTAGTAGTTTAGTTTTTCAATTGTTTTTATCATTTTTACGGTTTTTATAGAAGTAACAATTAAATTGCCGTTAAGTTTTTTTTAATATTTTCAATATTAAGACTTTTTATGAAAGATTTTATTATATATAATAAGATGTAAAATTCATCAGTTTCATAATTCTGAATATGGTTAAAAATTTACCCAGCCTTGTATTTCAGAGGAAAACATCTAACAATCTTTAAAAAAAGAGTGCGATTTAGAGAAATAATCATTGTTTACATTATTTACGGTTCTCTTAAGTTTTCCAAAATTCTGCTTAATTTCACTATCTGCAATGTCAAATATAAATCAGTTAAAAATAATACGTATGTAAAAAGTTTAATATTTTTCTTCAGTTACGAATTCTCTAAACATTGAAGTCAAAACTTCTTTCACTTGTATTCTGTTGCAATTGTGTTAAGAGCAATGTAAAAATGCTTGCTACACGAATTGACAAAAACAATAACTTTCAAAAATTGAAAAGAATATTTTTTGAGTTACTACCAATTTGTTAATAACGCTGTGAAATGTGAAAAAAAGAATTATCTAAGGTTTTACAAATATTTTAATTACCCTTTGCACTAATCCATAAATCGCAGTTTTTAAAACGATGAAAAAACGTCCCCTGCATTCTCAAAGAAATTAAAGTTCTAAAATATTGTTAAATATCTTTTAAATCAATTATATCTTATAATAAAATCAACTTAATTATTGTTTCTTATCAATACAAAAGCTTTAATCAAAACATTAATCCGTATTTTGAGTTAGAGACCAATAAGATTAAAATCCTAGTACATGTAATATATTGTATTTCTCAACGTTTGGTTAACAAATTTTAAAAAAAGTATTTCATAAATATAAAATTTTTTAAATATTTTTAAATAAGCATTCCATGAAAAATAAATTTAACAGTACTGCTTTAAAATCCAACTATGAGAGGGAAAATATATAACTATTTTAGAAATAACAATTTTTTTTTTTTTTTTTTTTTTTTTTTTTTTGTAAATGAAGTTTTGCACAAAATATATTTATCCCGAATATATTATCCCTAATTTTTATATTTTTACTACAAATTAATATATTATTATCATTATTTTAACAAAGATAAGAAAGGATACAATGATTCATAAATTATGTAAAAAAGGCTTACAAGAATACAAGTAATTAATTTTGAAATTGGTTTTAAAATTCATTCAATATTAATTGATATTTAAACTGAGCAGAGTTTCCAATTAAATTTTCCCTCAAATATTATCTTTAATATGGTAAATATTTTCTGGTATTTAATTTGCATTCTACAAACCCATTCCTCTACTGTGGTTACTGTACTGTTTTCATTCGAGTTCCCTTTTTAAATAATTTATAATACTAAATGTACCATTTTACTTATTGCTTGATTTTCTTTCATAAACTGTTAAGAAATATGATCATATTTTAGTCAAATTTAGGTTACCTATTGTTGTCTGTGTTTTATAATTTTTATTAAATACTTTATAGATAAGTTCTTGGTTTATCTTTGTATCCAAACAAATTTAAAAGTATGGAATGCTTCATCACATTGCCTATTTCCTTTTTGTAAAAATATACATTTTAAAAATGTTAAAAGAACTAAATATAATTCATAAACGCTTTTATATAATAATTTTATTAAAAAACACTTTTATATTTAAAATTCTCTTATACTATGTTCATTTAGCCAATGTATTTTAATAAATTTAATGGTTATAACTGTTTATTGACTTACAATTTTTGTTTTGTTTATATTAAACTAATTTTGGCAATCTTAAATTAACAATAAATTGGATTATTTATTGTTGAGTAAGTACACATTATTTTGCATAAAATTACATACCAATAGTTTTATGCTTAGATTTTAAGTTATATATACTGTGATGGTTTTAATTTATGCATCATAATCTTTCAACTATCATTTATAAAAAGTTTTTAATTTTATTAAAATTTTATGTGATTATATGATATAATCCAAATAACTTTTAAAAAATTTATTGCTTATTGATTTTTTTGTATAACATCTTATCTTTCTATGAAAAGAAATTAATTCCAAAGTGAATAAATAAATTGATAAGAAATACAATCGTAGAAATCTGATATACATAACTTCCTTTACAAAATTCATCATTTAAATTCTTATTGAAAATAATACCTGGAATTATATTTAAATAATTTGCATTTCGATTTATGATCTAAGTAATTTCAGGGGTACAAATGTCTTTCACATTTCAAAAGATAATTTTTAATGATTTTCTATTTACACAAGAAAAATACATATTTTTGCAACAGTTAGTTTTTATGACAGATTCATTTTTATCTTTAAGTTTTGAGGAAAATTTCTGCAAAAATGTTTTTTTTTCCAATGTATACTGTCATATCAATCATATCTCTTTTCTCTAAGCTCTTTTTCAAATGTCTGATACATCAGTATTTTTAGGAATTATTTTAACAAAAAAGATCTTTATAGAAAGAACCTCAGGTGATTTAATGACCCATTCTGTAAGTAAGAGTTACACTTTTTTTTAATTCTCTTCATCCCTTCAAGAATGAAATAGACTTAAGTATGTGACAGAAAGATTTATTGACATGAAGCTTAATTTCTCTTAACGGACTCTTTCATTCAATATCTTCTTTAAAATTAGTACTTAAGAGTTCAGTTGATAGTTGATAGCGGAAATTTTATTTTTAATTTCCTTTTTTAACGCTTCTAAATTTCTAATTTCATGGTCCAAAGGCGTTTATAACAATGTCAATTATTTTTTTAAAAAAATATCCGATGTACACTTGTTCTAAATACAATTTTTTTAAATGAATGCTTTAATATACTTTACAATTACTGAAAATCATATAAATACATCCTTTGATTACTAAATAATATTAAGAACTTCTATTTACACATCAGTAGTGTCAAAAGAAGCTTTCCAGGAATATTGAATTAGTAGTGAGTGAATAGATCAAAATTGAGTTAATGATTTATTTGAAGGATTTAACGGAGATTTATTTGAAAATTTAAAAATTATTTTCATTCTTTAATTAAAAAAATCGCATGTTTGATATAAAAATTTTAGATTACATTCATAATAAAAAATACGTTGCAGTCACGAAATAAGCTCTAGTGATTAAATTATTAATGAAAAATAATACAAAAGCATTTTCTATAAATACACGTAATAAACATTTGAAAAAGTACAAATTATCCTTCCGTTAAATTCACATAAATGTTACAACTTAATAGAAATTCTAATTGTATAATCAGACTCTCTAGATAAAATAAGATAAAAGCAATTATAGAGGCTCATACACATAAAACTTTACAATTAATTCTTTTTCTTTTATAAGATATACCAAAAGTATATTGAATTAGAAATTATTTCTTAATTAGAAGTATTTAAGAGTTAATAAAATATATCAAAACATTTTGATAATTTAATTTATTAAAGGCAATGGAAATAATGAATCTCATTTTAAATATTTCTTACAATTGAAATATACCCTTTTTAATTGTAGTGATAATAGTTGGTAAGTATATTATTATTAATCTGTACATTATTAGAAATGCTTAAGAATAAATTTTCTATTAAACTTTCTTTAATATACTGATTTCTAAACTACCAAATTCCCTTCCTTATAAATGAAAGAAAATAAGGCTGTTTAAAATATGCATTTATTAAACATGAAAATTACTATATTTTTGGGAGAAGAAAAATTCTTTTCCTTATTCATAGCTACTTTAAACATATAAGGCTTATGTGTAATGTAAATCCTCTCTAGCATTATTTTGTAATATTTTAGTTTATTTAATAATAGCAAATTTATTATAATGATTTCAAATAAAAATATTGGTTTACTTATGTTTAAAAATGTAGACAATTTTCTGATATAACTATTATATAGGAACAAAATAGTATTTTCTAAGTATTAACGATAAATCAAATTTTACTCTATTGTTGAACGGGGTGTAATCTCTTCTTTATACATTTTTTCGAAAATAAAGAAATTATGAAAAACATACCTAATCTGTAAATAAATTATTTGAATCCACAAATTTCTATGATGCTAAAATTATAATGTGCTTATAATTTTATTTATTTGTCAATTAAAAATTTTAATTATGGTATACATTTTCGAGTTGTAATAACATTACTTTGTGAGAAACAAGCTTTGGTTGTGACATTTTAATGACTGTTACTTTTGGCTGCTTTTCTCTCAGTTATTTTCAATATAAAACATATTTACTACTTAGAAAGCATGAAAAAGCTGAATTATAAGTATCATATGTGTTCAGGTATTAGTATTCAATCTAATTTATTTACTGATTCTAAGATATATGGAAAATGTTGCAATAGATTTTGGTCCGGAAGAGCATTGTTTGATTCCCAATCCCCCCAAAGAGTTCATGTGATATATGTGTTCGTTAAAACTTTGGAATTGGTCGCTGTGTGCAGTTACTATGATCATTCATGGCGTACAAACTCTTACCCCAGTTATCATGGGTTTAAATTATATCATGGGTATTATAAATTTCATCCCCGTGTAGATAAGCATCAAGAGTGAACAAGTGGATTCTCTTGTGGTGCCATCTATCGGAGGAGTTTAGAGCAAAATCTTACTTTCATCTTCGTTGGAGTTCTTGTTAAACGGAAGACGCACATACTGACTTAAATTCGCATAGCCAACGACATTGAGAGATCAGCTTGTATAAATGTTATAAATTGCATTTATATCTTAAATTGAATAAATCGGAAAAATAAGTATATTTTTCTACTCGCATTATGAAATTATTCTCATAATTGCTATAGCTTTTAATAATTAAAAATAAACTGTTGTTACAATTAGTTATAATTTTTATAATTAAAAGCAAATAATGTACATGCATTTTTAAAATTTTGTTTCAATCTTATTATCGAATTTTTTCTTAAAATTTTATCGAATTTTTTATCTCTTTAAAAATTGGGTCTATTGTATTCAAATAATATAATATGCTAAATTTCTTTCTATTCATAAGTTTGAATATTGTTTTATTCATTAATCGATAATTTTAATTTGCATTTGTTATTTGAAATGTATAATTTATTTACTCTTAAATCAATATTTATATTTGGTTTTGCTTAAAACTATATCGATATTATAAGATTTTTATAACAATTACTATTATAGCAATTTGAAGTCCTTATTGAATGGAAACTTTTTCTGTAGCTAAAATAATTTGATGCAATAGTTCCCAGTGTAAAATTATTTTGAATAAAATTCAGAAATATTCTGGTTTCATAATAATACTCATGCTCAGAATATTAATAATAATATTTTTCTTACTCATTTTAAATTCTAAGAACTAAACTAAATAAATTTTAAAAAAAATTACTTAGGGAACTTTTATTTAACGTATTCGATATTTTCCCAGTAAAAGGATAAGTACAGAATAAAAGCCCCTTTTTTATTCATAATAATATATTAAACTATATGGAAAGGAAAATGTATTCCATATCATACAGAGGAATTTATTTTTATAGAGTAATAAAAAGTAAAATTACATTATTTCCTACGAACTAAATACTTATTTATTTAAAATTTATTATTTTTTAAAAATTGAAATTAAATAACTAATAACATACAAAGAAATTGTTAATAAAATGCTTTAATAACCACGATAAAAATATTTTCTAATAACGACTACATAATAACTGAGTCAACATTTAAGTTTATATTTACTTTAAATTCTCTATTGTTATTATTTTACGATCTCTTTTAAAGTAAAGTGGAAATGTCTTCATATCTAGAAAAATACTTCTCTCTCAAAATACATTTTTATAATTTAAATGACAGTACATCCAGCACAGTAATATAGTCGCATTGGTTGTTGTACTGATTATTATTTGAACACAATTTTTTAACTAAATAATAACAAATAGCTTTTCATTCCTTGAATTCAACTTATGTGAATTAAATTTCTCTGTTTAAAATGCGAATGAATATTTTCTCTTAAATTGTAATGCGGATAATAAAGGAGAAATAAACATATATCACTTTACTTTCTCTCTTGTTAATAATTCTTTTTAACTCTGCATTGGTAGTTTTTGTAATGTTAATTTTCCAATGAAAGATTAATTTTAACCACTTGTTAATAATTATCAGAGCGATAATTTAAAACACATTGTGAGCAACGCTATATATTAGGTCATTTTTTTCTACTACACATGGCATCTAGTGGAAATAATTAACAAAGTACATATTTCCTAAGTGTATAAATGATTCGGTTTTTTTTTTATTTTTTTATTTTTTTATTTTTATTTTATTTTTTTTTAATTTTTAATTAATTTATTTATTTACTTATTTATTTATTTTTTAAATTTTGGTGTTTAAATTTAAGTCATCTACTTAATTAAATTTATTTATTCATTTTTACTTCATGCAAATATGTATTCCATTGTTGCTTTGCCTGAAGATATTGACACGCACTTTATAAGAAATACAACCAAATAAGCAGAGAAAAAGTAGCAATTTAAATTAATTAAAAGACTTTAATACTTGAAAACATCTCATTTAAATTTACCCAATATGAAATATTTTACTTAATTTTTGACAATTTAATAAATAAGCAATATATTGCTGATTTATTTTCACTTCCCAATTAATATCACGTTACTAGGTACCATTTTATTGTAAGTGAAAAAAGTTATAACTACAATATATTCGGCCTCTAAAATTTATAATTTTATTTGTTACACAATTGTATTATTGAATATAATTGAGAAATGAACGCAATTTAAATCCACCTAGATTATGGTTTAGGTCAATCAAATGCTCTGTGTTTTAAAAAATATTATTAAAAATTGTATATGTTACAATTTCAATAATAATACACAAATTGTACATATGAATGAATTTATACACTTGCTTATTTGCAAATTTGAGTGAGTCAGTAAATTATTAATTATTTCTATATGAATGTTTAGTTATGATTATGTTTCTCAAGAAAATTATTGTAATATTCTATCTTGAATGAAACATAATTTATTATTTGAAATGAATCTGAATTTGAAAAATTTAGGCATTTAATCAATATTTAAACATGCAAATATTTTTTATACTAATTCGTATTCCATACTTTTACAGTGTTTGAAAATGAAGTCTTAAAAGAATTTTTCATGTAACTACTTTTTGTTACTACCTAACGCAAAGTATGACTAATAAAAAGGATAATCTAACAAATAATTAATTATGCAGTGCTTCATTTGAATGCAATTCAAAATCAATACTGCTAAAATAGATGAAAAGAAGCGTAAGATTTGAGATAACTAAAGATATCCGAGATTAATGTTGTACACGCGATCTTACACATGCACCAAACTATGAACGGCAAATATCCTCACATATTTTTTATTTAAAGAAGACAACTGCCACTTCTATAAGGCAATATACGAGATTTTAGTTACATTATTTTCCCGAGTTTTATTTAAACTTATGATATGTTAAAATATAATTACTTTCATTTTATTATTTATTCAAAAAATCCACCACTGAGTAAAATAATATACATACTTTTTATTAATATTTGTTTTTTTAATTGACATTAATTTTCAATTACATTAACTGCAATATTTTCTTTTTTTCAGACTTTTATATTTAGATATTAAAAAATGAAATTAATATTTTATATTCTATATATACATTCAAAATACTGCTTCATTTTAAGACTAAGCTAATAGATGGCAGCATCTGCAAGGAAATAGTGAAAAATTCTTACTCTAAATTATTTAAATTATATTTTTAAAATATTTCACTAAAATATATTTATAATCAGATATTGTCCTATAAGGTTTTTATTGTTTTTTTTAATATTTTATAAGAAAAATGTGCAGGTGTGAACCAAATATTGCATTATTTTATGGAAGTACAAAAACTGATTATCATTTTCCGGTTTGGAAAATCCTACTTTCTATAATATGACATTTTATTTAACTTTCAGTTAAAGAGAAGCTGCTTATTAAATTTTCAATGCACCTCTGTCACAATTAAAAAAATATATAAAACTAAAAATAATATAAAACTATTTTTATTTTAAAAGAATGTACACATTTCAAAGGTAAAAGTTAATGGAACATGTGTTTGCATTCTTTAACAATTTTGAATGCAAATATACAACGTTTCTTATAATTAGTTTTAAGAATATTTTTAGAAAAAGAAATAAAGTAAGTATTATCTACGTAATTTAAACTAAATTTCTTCTTATTTGTAAATACCCCAGAAGATGGCAGCATTCAACAGATGGATTTTTTATATGTATATTATGGTTTTTAACGTATAATTAAAAAAGTAAATTTAATGGAGATATTATATCATTGCAAATATGAAAGAAACATTAGATTGGTATTCGTCATCAGATAACAAAAAATAAGACTTAGTAATATTTTAAATGGATTATTAAGAAACCCTTAAAATAAAGTTTCTAAAACTATTGTTATTACTTATAACATTAAAATGTACTAAGTAGAAAAAATTTCAAACTAAACTTACATTTAAGCAAGAAATTGAAATCAAGTGAAATGAAAATGTTAAAACTAACTTATGAAATTATTTGTATATAATTAAAAATAATTAATAATTTTTTCACGTCATGAACAATGAAGCCGTTTCATGCATTTTAAATTAAAAAACTAACGTTAATAATAACAATTTTTAAACAGGATAATTTTAAAGTAAATGCTAAATTTTTATGAGATGGGATATAAATATTAGATAATCATATATTATTGGTTGTTTTGCAATTAAAAGCTCCGTATATTTAGAATATCAAGCATTTAATGAAATATTTTTTGTTATTCTACTGAATCGCTTATAACATATTTTAACATTTATCTTCAATATTGTTTTTTTTTTCTTTCTTTTTTTTCCTTTTTTTTCTTCTAAATATCTTATAAATGTTAATGGCCTGAGAAGAAATAAATTTTATATAAATAGAACACATAAATGCTTAGTTCTGCCATCTACTGCAGACCGAAAGAACTAATCTTTTCGTTTTTAATTATCTAGTACTTGCTTATTTTTTCAGCTCTTATTTATTTTTCTCAAAATTGACAATATTTATGTGAAATCACGTTACAAATAAATTTTTGTAGGTAAAATACTATTCTTTAGTGAAAGATGTATTAAACTTTTATTTATTTTAATGTTAACCTTTTTTTTAAATGATATAATTATTGTTAGTTCTTCCATCTATTAAATGCTTTTTTAACTGATAATTTAAAATTAATACTAATATTTATATTTCTGTTACAGATTTCAAAATATGAAGCTTTTGTAGCTTTATATTTTGGTAAAAATATTTTGGTAGCAAAATGTTAATAAATTTGGCTGTCTAAATAATGTAATGAAATAAATTTCATTAATTTGTAGTTCTAAATTCATCAAAAAATTAGAAACTTAAGTTTATTGCTACTTTTTTTTAACCGTAAAATTTTATAAGTTCTGAAAATTTCATACATATTTACATATTTTTCTATTGTGAAATTAATTATCTTTATTCTTTAATAAAAATCATTAAATTTACAACTTAAATACTTGAAATTTTATCTTTCTTAAAATGGTATTTGCTATACAATAATATTCACAAATTATTTAATCTCTATGACATTTATTGTTGCAGTTGATAACAAAAATGACACACTAAATGCTACATAGTGTCAAAATAAAAGTATTTTTACAGCAACTTTTCTGATACCACAATTTTAGAATATCATGTGCAAACTTTAAATGCTAATGATTAATTTTTAATATTTTCAATTATAAATGATTAAAAATTATATCATTTTATTAATATCTCCAAAATTATATAATGTTGAAAATCAATAATAAAAAACATGTTATTTTTTATTATGTACGAATGCACAACGTTTTTCCACAATATAAAAAGCTTTCATTATACAAATAATTAAATGAAATGCATCTAATCAATGACACAAAGTATATTAAATTAATTTGCGTGTGTATTATGAGCCAATATACTTGCATCTAACAAAAAAAGTTATCGATTGCAAAAGAAAACAAATTTAAAATGACGAATTATATTTAATTTTATTTCCCCCATTTTTTCCTGAGTAGAATACTAATTTTCTTTCCGTAATTTCTTTTATAATTTTACCAATTTTCTTTCATGCTGTTAGTTGCTTAGATCGTTAGTTTTTATAAAATAATTTAATTTTTAGTATTTTTTATTTGGGAAAGCAAAAATATCTCCCTGTGCACCAAGGAATACTACACAGGGCCCAAAGGTACGACAAATGTACTACATAACAATTCCAAATAAATCATGAGATGAAAATAATAATACTAAAAAAAGGCAGAGAGAAAAAAAAACGGATAAAAATAAAAAGGAGTTAGATAACAGCATGGATAAATTTTTAAAAAAATTTAAAATTCTCTTTCTTTACTAGGTCCACCAAAATCGGGGGCCACCTGTTATTTAAGTGCTTACAAATCTTGTTCCTTTCTTCTGAAACAGACGGGCATTCAAGAAGAATGTGAGAAGGGTTGGCACTCCCAGAGTTGCTCATACACATTTCACTGCTTTTAAAATGGAAATAGTGAAGATAGCTATTGAATTTCCCATGCCCAGTGAGGAATTGCGTAATTTTAAAGTCGGTGTAGAACCAGTAGTTCTTAATTCTGATAGGAACTGATGGGAAAAAAAGATTTTTTTTATTTATTAATTTTTTATTTTTTATTATTATTATTTAAGTTTGAAATAATTTTTAAACATTTGTAAATGCATTTTATGTGCTAATGAATGTTTATAATAATACAATTTATTAATTCTAGAAATATTTTTACTACTTTTGGAACATTCCGAATTGCTCAAAAATAAGCCAACTTAAAATTGAATATTTTTTTTCTTTAGTAATTTATATCCATAAAGTCATTATTTTGAGCTTACGGCAATAGATGACTGAGCCAGGGGTTTAAAACTGATTCTGAACCATTGCTGTTTTGATTTCAATGATTTGTATAGTATGTAACACGACAAGTTATTATACAGCCAAAACTCTTGAAATTAAAAAAAATATTAAATGTATGCCTTTTATCTCTGTTTTTTATTTTCCTTAATTTATGCATAAGTAAATTTAAACGTAATGCGTAAATTAAGGAAAATGCATAAATTGAGAGCAATTTAGTTTTTTACTAGTAAATTTAAACTTGTAAAAAACTAAATTATTCTTAACAATGTAATATATGTCTCATTTTTAATCAATTATTGAATAAAAGGGGATGTTTATTATAACCAAAAATTGAGCTTTTTTATCAAAACACATTTCTTATAGTTATCAAATAACAAATTAATAAAAGTATCAAAATAACAAAATTTAAAAATCAAAATAATTATCTCCCGAATTTTTTGGGATATTTGGAACAATAACTTTTGATTTTGTATTTTAAAACAATGCAAGACATAATGATTGATTACACTACGTAGAATATATTATTTTATTCTTTTGTAGAATTACATAATATTTAAGCATAATTTTTATAACGAAAAAATAATAATTCTTAATTTATTTGAAATTTCTAATTTTAACATTATTTTTGATAGTTTTTTGTTTATTTTACAATAAAGTACAATAAATTAATTATAAATGCAACTTAATATCAATTTAAATTATTTTTGTATCAAGAGAAAAGTGTGCATTGATTTGAAAGAAGATGTTAATGTTCTTAGTTAAATATTTTCGCAAATAATATAATCTGGTAAAATTTGCAATATACTAGGACAAATAAAGAATTTTTTAAATAGAAATGTTATCCAATTTCTTCAAAAACCATAAAAAAAAAACTTTTCGGAACACTTAACTTGGTTTCTGACTAAAATCATTCTGCTAAAATGAAAAAAAAAAATACATAAAATCATTCATGGTGTAAAACATTCACAGTACCAAATTCTGAAAATTATTCTTTAGAGATTTCAATTTTTAAATTGAAAGTTTTGGCTTATAATCATTAAACTACTCCTAAATTTTAATTAAAAATTGAAATGGAAAAATGGAAGAAGTGCTTGTGACAAATAAACTTTCTGACTTAATTCATATGGCATCCATTTTAAATATTGAATATTTCCACATTAGTCTTAGCTTCCTAATATGATTTGTAATAGTTTGTTGACCTGAGTTATGGTTTCTGCGATGTATATTGTAACAATATTGTAATCGATCAACAAACAGAGCTTTTCGGTATAATTAATATATGTGAGCATTTACATTTTGTTAAAAAAAATTCATTTTATAGCATATTCATGCTGATTATAGAAAATAAGATTTACTATTATCACCGTTTTGTTATTATTAATACATAGTCTTAACAGAATTTTAATTTATTCATATATTATCGCATTACGAAATTTATTAATTAATAATACTTAAATTTAGCATAGTTATTTTGCTTAGTCTGTACATTTCGGACACCTATTTGGGTAATTTTGCTTAGTGAGTGAATGCATTTTTGCCTACAATTTTCTTAAAATTGAATGCATTTAATGAACTATTACTTTTTAATGCATATTAGTAATTGATTTTGTCTATTACAATTGCTAAATGCTTAGTTAGTAAACTTGATTTATATTTTCCTATAATATTTTTCTTAATTTTGTTCTCGCATTTTCGGTTTTCTGCCATACAAATTATTTTATTTTCTGATACTGAAAAGAGCAACATAGAAAGGCAAACTGGGAGTCAAAGTCAACACCTTAAATTTGGTTTCCAACTGGTTCCAATGAAAATACATTTTTCCAGAGTTTCAATTTATTTTCAAAAGTTTAATTTGAATACAATTTTAGACAAAATTAAATTTTTATTCAAAACAAAATACAAGATTGTCATCTTAAATTTAATAATCAAATACAAAGAAATTACACATATAAATTAAAATAAGATATTGAGACCCAATTCACACACACACACAAATTTTAACAAATTACAACTAAAGGTTTCATCAAATTTTACTAGTATATTTCTAATTTAGGAAACCAAACTCATATCAATCGATCTAAACTGGTGAATAATTTTGAAACTCAGTGAGAAGAAAATTGATTCTTCCAGTGCAATGAAATTATTCCCCGAGATATTTCAGTCAATCAGTTTAATATGATTTACCTTGTATAATTTTATGTCTTGTTACGTTAAATGTGACAAAATGCATTAGTGTCCTTTAAATATTCAAACCTTAATGCTGTAATTCATAAGCGAGAACTGGATGATAAAATATATATTTTTAGATTACAATAAAGCAGTTAAAAAAACAAATTTATAATGACCAGCATCTATATTTCTCATGGATGCATTTTATATATTTTGATTTATATTCTACTTTTCCTTATTTCTAAAATATGCTAAAAGTTATATAAACTAATTCCCATTAAACTCTGAAAATTTAATAATTTAGTAGTTTCTTAATAGAATAGCACTTGTGCAAATGGTTTGTCTGTTATTTTGTAATAAATTTGCAATGATTATATTAAAGACGGATAATTTTACATGCTTAATAAATAATAAAATCTCTACTTAAAAAATCCCATATTTTAAGTTCGTCACACTTGAAAGCGAGTTGCATACTTAATATAAAAAAATTAAAATTTAAAATTAATTTTTATATTTTTGTTATATTTAAAAATTTTTGTCTTGAAATGATTTTCGAATAAGGGACATCATTAGTATTTCCCTAGACAACAAAATTTAATGAGCTATTAACAGTTGAAGTAAAAGAATGCTGGATTATGTTTGAAATCTTTTCAATATTTGAAGGATTATCCATATTTTGCATTTGAAGTCATGAGTTTTGGATAGTATTCTTAGCAGTTTTACTTATCATCCACGTGTTACTATTTTTTTTTCACTTGACGTACACTTTAACCTTACGTTTTAACGGTTGTACCCATCTGCGTGTGTTAAGTTTAATTGTACTATGTGCTATGTTTATTTTATTTTTTGTAGTTTAATTGCCTCGGTGACCATTGAGTATATGTATAGAAATTATCAAATTTACAAACTCTTGATCACGCAAAATATAATATGAGAAAGAGTTTTTATAGAAATCTTAACAGGTGAATTCTAAGGATTAACCCAGATTTTTGAGAATATGATAGATTTATCCTAAATAAAACTGACTTATTCGTTAGAGTCTGGCGAACTTTCTAATACATAAAAAAAAATCCTTTAATTTTTTTGCTGCAATGAATTTGCTCATTGCTTTTAGATTTTACACATTTTACAGTTTTGATTGGTTAATATTTGGCTATATTAAGCATCCGAATATAGTGCTAACCTAGATAGCATGTGATTATTATGAATTGGTCTGAAAGGCTATAGAATGATCATATTCAACCTAATGTTAATCAAGGTAATGCGCGTGATCTAGACATACTGTATAAAGGTATAATATTTTTTATCTTTCAACGCCAGTTATTTATTGTCTCTTAAAGTTGCATTTTATAAAAATATAGATGAACAATCAGATTAGAATGTGAATATGAAACACTGTGTTTCAACTTTATCATACACACGTATGAGGCCTCAGTGAAGTAAGTGGGGGCATTTCAAAAGCTGCTTGCATAGATTAATTGGATTAAAACATTGTACATTGTACCACAATTTATATTTGTCTCTTCGTCACTAAATTAATGTATTAAAATCGAGAAAATATCTAACGGGAGGATCTAAAATTGCTTGGATATTACAAGGCATCACAACAGAGGGTAGTTTCATTAACTTTATTGATTGATTCATCTCAGACAAATCAAATGAGTAAAATCTCATGCTTAAAATTGATCTTCGGGGATAACAAATATCTTTTGGTTCAAGTTTAGAACATTAAATTGATGGCGATTTTGCCAGTATGTGTTATAATCTTGCTTGCATCTGAGGCATCATTTCAGTTTTGCTTTTGACAAAATGGATTAAGAAATTTTCTCTTGAATATGTGTTTTGCAATTTGGAAACGATACATTTTTTTAGGTGATTAAAAATTCCGCAAAATGTATTTATTTAATCATTGTCATCAAGGATATTATATTTTTTGGTAAGAATTTAAGTTGATCATTAGTAAATAAGCAAGCATTATAATAAATTAGCCATCACACTTTGAAAGCTAGCAAGGATTGAAGTACTACAAAATTTGCATTAAATGATTTGATTTAAATGAGATAGTTGTGTTTCCTGATAAATTTATATATATAAAAAAATTATTTGTTTGAGTAAAATTACCCCGCAAAACAAAAATTAATGACAGATAACTTTTTTTAACTATGCATTTAATTTTTAATCTAATGGAAAACATTTCTTTTAATTCTGAATGAAACATTTCTTAATTTTCAGAATCTTGTAATAAGAATAAACTTCAATTATTGCCAAGCCATTACAGACTCCTTTTACAGAAATTCATTGTAAATATAAATGCAAGGTTGCTGAGCATTGAAACTGTTTGATGCTGATCTATTTTTTCTCATAGACATCTTTCAGTCATTCTGAGTCTGCGACAATGATTTTTTTTAGACTGGCGGAAATATTCTCATAACGTATTTGCATAAATTTTTATCTGTTTTGCTCTTGATAGCGAAACATATATTTTGTAGCGAATATTTTTTTCCCCTTTAGTTAATATAAATTTGAACATTATAATATTAATAATCATCTTTTTGTTTCAAAAAATGATTTAAACATTAATTTTTTGCTATGTGTTATTTTGATAATTTAAAGCAAACATCTTATTCTGAAAGAATAGAAATAAATTTATAACGAAAACATATAATATTGAAAATCTTAAAAGAAAGAAAATCATTTAAAGTCATAAACAAAGTAAAATCACGAAAATGTTCTCATTCAAACATTCATTAAATGATACAGATTAATTCCTATGTTTGAGAAATGAAATATTCCAATATGCTCAAAGCAATCAATTCCCTCTGATAATGCCCATTTTCAATATAACGTTTTTCAATTAAAAAAAAAGTATCAATTTCATCCATTCCATTCATTTTTCGTGAAAATGTATTGTCGAATCAATTAAGCTAATACGTTATTCTCAGAAAATAAATGCTATGGTGAATAAAACAGATAATTTTTTTAAATTTATTATTATAGGAAATATTTAAATTATATTAAAAATAAGTCGAAATGCATTTAATTGAATTCACTATCGAAAATGCTGAAATTGAATAGTTAAATATTTAGTATAACATCCATTGCTTTTTTGTCCAATAGATGGCGTTATCTTAATAATCATACTCTTGCTACTTAAAAGAAAATGCATTTAGTTTAAATGCATATAAAAACACAAATTCGAATGGCGCATTTTATCGAAATTTTTAAGCAATATAATTTTGGAGATTCAGTGTTTTTGAACAAGATAAATTACATTTTTATTTTCTCATTATGATACTTAGAGTATTGTATGCGATGTTTATTTATAAAATTATTAAAAAAAAAAAAAAAAACAATTTCAAATCTTTTAAGAATAGATCCACCATATTGATTTTACTTAATGCCTATTTAGTCAATTTGCGAATCATTAAACATATAGTTAGAAACTAAATATTTAAAATGTTTTTTTTTAAATTTTAAAGTATATGTATAACTTTTTTCATTATTATTTTGCCATTTATTGAAAGATATATATTTGAAAGTTAAATTTTAGTAAATTAAGATAATTTGGGAATAGGATTTTCTTTACCATTAATTAGTTTTTTAGTTAATTTCAGATAATGTCTCCCAATTCCCTTATCATTTCAAATAATTCCACTCATTTTTTTTGTTTTAAATAATTTTATTCAGTTTAATTTCGTAT
The DNA here is from genome assembly GCA_030067965.1 of Latrodectus elegans. Taxonomy (NCBI): domain Eukaryota; kingdom Metazoa; phylum Arthropoda; class Arachnida; order Araneae; family Theridiidae; genus Latrodectus; species Latrodectus elegans. The sequence goes on along the minus strand of CM057820.1, from coordinate 41,740,402 downwards.
ATAATCTATGCGAGTTAATGGATTTGAATACTAAATTCAAACCGCAAAATTTAATTTGAAATTTTATTTCTAATATAAAAATGATTTTAACATCAGTTCCAGTCATGATCTTTGAGTTTTCTATTCGGGCTTTGCACAATTAATCTGTTACCTAAACACAACAAATTAAAACTAAAAAAAATCTCAGTAAATTGGAATAAATGTGAAATTTTTACTAGCAGATATTAATTTTTTAAAGAAAATATATATTCGATAAGTATTCAATGAATGAAACTTAAAATGCATGATATCTCTACTAAACTCAATCATACACATATTATCAATGAAATGGATTTCCACTATTGTTTGGGAGTTAATCATTGTTGCTCAACACATATTTTCCTAATTTCTTAGAAAAATTGTTTCTATACACTGTTAAATAAATTATATTAAAATATTTTCGAAATAAATTAATATATAATGCAATCATTAGTTAAAAATTGAAAAATGGAAATTTCAGTGAATAGATAGTTATTAACTAATAATATAATCATTAGTTAATAATTATCTACTCACTGAAATTTCCATTTTTCTATTTTTCTTTTATATTTTGATATAAGAAGACATCTAAATTGGTTTAAACAAATTTAATAAGAAACATTTATGATTAGAAACATGAATTAGTAGGTACATAAGAAATCAAAATTCTCCTTTATGTTACTAAGCAATGCCTGATAGGTTTTTCTTGCAATCTTTTATTCAATACGCCAAATATTAAATAACATTTTTACAAAGCGTCAAATATGAAATATTGAAGCAATACCTTCTATTGAGGCTATAATAGACTTGTGATTAAGACCTCGGCCTCCCTTCCGTAAGAGTGGGTTTCTCTACTTTGTTAAAGAGATAGGGTTCGATTCTCAATGCCACAAAATACCTATCGAGTACATGCGATATAGGTACTCGTTAAATAAGTGCGATGGAATGACATGTGGTTGAGCAGTTATTATCGGTGTAATGGTCTGGAAAAAGTTTCTTCCCCTTCCATATCAATGTCAAAACTGTGAGAATAGATCCACCTAGGGTGCCATTTATCGGAGGAGTTTGAGTAAAGCCGTACTTACACTTTCGCGTTGCTCTGGTTAAATGAAATAGGCACTCTATTGATTTAAATGCGGATAACCAACTGCATACCGAGCCTGGTTTGTCTAAGTGTCATAAGTAACAACACAACCTTCTGTAAATACTTTAGACAATACATATAAAAAATAAGGGAAACACATCTCCTCACTTAATGAGATATCGTTTACTTTTCGCATTTTTAGATATAGATGTTTAAAATATAGTAAAATGCTAAGTCTTCAATTAAAATTATTAATTTTCGTTTCGCTGTTTGATATTATCACATTTGTATCCATCATTAAAAAGTAAACAAAACGTATAGTATTAAATACCATTCCATATTAACCAGAAGAAACCTGCATGACTCATACAGGTAAAATAAACCGAACACAATGAAGAAGAATAAACTTATGACGAAAATAGGAAAGATGCTGCAGTGGTCTGTTGAAACTGCTTTGTTATAAAAAAATTAAAGAAATTACTGAAATAAGAGCAGCCTTGTGTATGTGTGTGTATGATTTATCCTTACATAACAGCTTATACATTTAGAGAGAGAGAGAGAGTTTTATACATTATATAAGTAATATTACATATATACCTCAGTTGTTGCATGATATAAACTTATTGACAGAATTCAATTTATTGCATTCAAAGGCAGTTAAAACCATGTTTTTCCATATTTTATTGAAAATATATTAGAATATATAAGTACCAAAATATTATTTGCTATCTGAAAGAAAAATAACTGTTAATTATGGAATTTAAAAAAAAAAGAAGTTAATTTAAAAAACTGCTTTTGTAGCACTTTCTTTTAAGTTTGACGATAAAAAATCATTCCCAATTTAATTAATTTAATGATTTGAATAATTCAACGCTGTTTTCTTGGATTTTAGAACACTATTTTGTTTTCCTTTTTACTAAATGCATTTTTTTAATTTTCTAACCATATCTTCTCGCTTATAGATGAGTACATAAAACCAAAATTTATCTTTTTCTCTAGATTGTAGCAAGAACTGATTTACTATTGGTAGATGATGACGATAGGAATTTCGGTTTCGTTGCAGAACGCATTCTTTTTCTCCATCACAATGAAGGAAGAATCACACATTCTCCTTTTCTTGACCACATCCGAGTAAAGTTGTTTTGATGAATCATTTGCTGGAAATAATTCTTATCAACCAACATAAGATGAATGGAAGAATAAGTAATTATTAAGTTTCTAAGTAGTGATTGCTCTTCAATATTATAATCATCGACTGCCTTCTCCACAAATTCAAAAAAATTTTTGAATTTTCCTTATTATTCAATAAAGATTTTTGAAAATATAGATTATCTAAGAAATACTGTGTTCTGTTTAATGAAATCTCTTCTAATATTTTAGTCTGAAAAAATGTTTCATTCAAAAGTAACTCTATTATAAAAAATGTTTCCTTATGAATTTGTTACGAATTTGATAAGAGAATAAATATTTTATTGTTTGCAAAAAAAAATATTTACTAATATAAATATAATGAAGTATGAAAAATGTAAGCAGAAAATAATTATGAGACTTATATTTTCATATATTGTGTGGATTATCTTAAACGGAAAAAATTAAATAGGATTCAGGAGAATATTAATATAAATTTCGGCAGAATAATAATTCCTTCTCATAATTAATTTTTAATTTTCAAAGCAAAATGCCATTAACACATTTATGTAAAAATGTTCATTTCCACATTAACAAAGTATATGAGGAGAATTTAGTGATCAAAAATCATTTCCCCAAATCATTAGATTTGCTTAAGATACTATCTAATTATTTTCCTTAGAAATTTGTTTGATTTGAAATATTTATTTTCCCAGAACACGGGTATGTTTTTTGTCACTTAACAAATTATCGTATTGAAAAATATACATGCAACTAAATATTTAAAAAGAGAACATTAATTTTTTGTATGTTTTTTTAAATGTTTTATACTGAATTTGAGCAGAGCATATAAATTCTAATTCAAAATATTTTTTAAGTTTCATTATAGTTTTAAAGTAAAACTTCACTTATGAGAATTAATATATTTTTATTGGATTAATGTATGACTAAATTTGATTGGAAAATAAAATCAAATTATTTTTTTAATTTATGTATAATTTTAATTTAGTTTTATATAATATCAGATTAAGTTCTGGTTACATTAAAAAAATGGCCTTGTGTTGTTTTGCGTGAGAATAAAAACTATTCGCATTAATTCACATTTTATTAAGAAAATAATAATTGAAAATAATAATGTCTTTATTGATAAAGAATTCAATGAAATTGTGTCATTAATTTCCCAAGATTAATATTCACTATAATAATTTTGTTAATTTTTTTAATTATCTGAATTTTTCTTTATATTATTAATGACATTTAATATAAAAGTTAATGTGTGCTGTCTCCAGTTATAAATTAGGAGATTAATTTTAACAAAGTGTACTGGGAATTTAATTTAAATTGTTTGTTCATATATATATCTTATTTTTCCCAGTATTTGCACTTCAAACTATATATGTATTTCAATTCAATATTTTTGCTTATTCATTTCAATTTTTGATCTTAAGACATTGAAAAATAATTCACGATTCAATGTGACTATAATGATGAATTTATAATTTTTTCTTTAAATGGAAATGCTCAAAAATAGACTTTTCAAGATAAAATCATGTTTTGCGTAAATTTAAAAAATTATAACTTACATAAATTGTTAATATTTTGAATTAATTTAGGAGAATTGAAATAAAATATTGAGTCAAATGCTTATTTTTTATGTGTTTCTTCTAAACTTTTCTTCTTTTTTTATGTACCAAAATAATTATATTAAACAGAATAACAATTATAATAAAGAAAGTATACCGATTTGAATGAAATTGAGCAATTGAATGTGAAAATAGTAATCAAATTGAGCATTTTAGTTTATATTTGCTCAAATAAGGTTAAGTTCTGAATTTAAACCCTTAATTAAAATGTCAATATTGATATCGAATAAGTATCGTAAACTATTATTTATTTAAATTATTTATTTTTTTTAATATGTTTTAGTAAATTAAATTTTAATTATTGAAATATTGAAGAGTAAAATAAAGCTATTAAATATTTTTAACATGAAAAAATACCTATATTCTGATAAAAAAATAAGTAGAAAATAAATTTAATTAAGTCAACCTATTAAATTTGTTTTAAATCCTATTGTTAGGAATTTAACAATGATACTTGATCATTTTGCTTTGAAAACTATGAAACATTTAAGTGATTTTATTTGGGTCGTTAATTAACTCATAAATTAACTCATATCATATAATCAGAGCATACATTTTTCTATCTAATATAAAGTAAAAATTATTTGTATAACAAGAATAATTTGTTTCGGCTAGATAAAAATCAAAAATTTAATTATTTACCTTTATAATGTATATGCTTATAATTTTCTTTAGTTACAGAACATGTTTTAGTATTGAGGAAAATGAGCGCTGCAACGAAGGATATATAAAATATAATTATAAACCAAATTGAACAATTTAACTTATATTTGCTAAAATAAAGCTAAGTTGAGAACTTAAACTATTATTTAAAATGCTAATATTGATACTATCATAGCGTGCTAAAAATAATCAATTTTAAATCCTTTAAATTTAATTCTGTACAAAATATAATATTTTCTAGCCATCAAGTATTACTTTTGAGAATTGCTTTTCATTGAGTTGCTTTACAGGTCACTTCTTATTTTGCAGAAGTGAATTGTTGTTCGGAATTCATATCAGGCCAACAATCGAATATATCAAACATATTCAATAGTTGTTTAAAAAGAAAAGGAAATCCTATGACAAAATATACAAAGTACTGACTGAGGAAGGGTATAAGTTGATTTGAAAATTTATTCTCTTGTGAAAAAATACTTAGTTTAGGATTTTAGAAAACATATTTAGGATATAATTTTGAAGTGACCTAGTGATTAAGAGAATGTTTCTAGAAAAATTGTTGTTTCTAGAATATTGAATGTTTCTAGAATAAATGCAACTATTTTATTTTCTACATCATGCGCATAAAATGAAGCTGCAGAAATATATATATATATATATATATATATATATATATATATATATATATATATATATATATATATATATATATATATATATATATATATATATATATATATATATATATATATATATATATATATATATATATATATATATATATATATATATATATATTTATATATTATATCTATGTAAATGACATCTACACTATTATCATGTTACAGCATATAATTTTAAAGCTGATTTTTAATATAAAATAAAGAATATTGTTCTTAAAAAAGAGCAAATAATAAAAATACCCATCGAACGTAACAAAAATGTCTCAATACAAAAATTCCGAGCATTTAAACTAGAGAAACATTTCCTATTTTGGATGCAGTATGTAGAAAAATTATTTAAAAAAAATTTAAGTAAATTTATTATTTCACTATAAATATTAAGTATTTATAGTTCATAGTATATAGGAAAACTTTTATATATATATAAATACAATAAATATTTTCGGTTTACAAAACAGAGTTTCTAATTGTACTTTAAGGAACAACCAATGTGAGATCAAAATAAAATAAAGAAAATTCTCGTTTTCTCTTTAAAAATAGTTGTTTAATAAATTTTAATAAGTTTAAGGTATTTTTTTCATTTCATTCAAAACTGTTGAAAATACATTACGTTACAAAACTTCTTCAAAATAAAAAATATTATGAAACTAAAAATTAAAATTGGAATTTGAAATATTTTTATATAAAACTCCCACGAAAAAGTGTTTCAAATGAAGGATTCTACATTTTACACAGATAATATCTTCTTTATAACAACAGAATAAGTACAAAATAAATAGTTTTTACTAGAAAAAATATTTATTCAATAGAAAATTAATGCAAAATAATATTTGGTAAATATAATGGTAAAATTGGTGTGCATCATTTGGTTTGAAGAAACACTCTCTTGCCATCATTTATTTTTTAAAAAAAGAGAAGTTTTATCTCCAACTATTCTGATGAAATAATAATTTTACTTTCTATTTGTTACATATAGAAATACTAAACAAAAAGAATTATACAACAACCAATCAGAATTAGAGTTGGAAATAAATATGACAACAGGTATTACTTCAAAAATGGGCTGGAAAAGAGCACTTATAACCATTGAAATGATATGAAATAAAAGAGTCGTTCTGATAACTCATAGAATTTATATTCAGTGATATTTTAAGGTACTTGTTTAATTTCATTCAAATTTTAAAGGACTATAGATACATTTAAACCGCAATTATATTTCCTTTATTTATTTTTGCATGTAAATTACCTTAAACGACTGCAATAAAAAAACAGAAAGAGTTTGATTCTAGCATTCATTTAAACTCATGAATTACCTTATAAAAATAGAAAATATCTTATTATATAGCCATTTTAAATAAAAAATTCCATCTTATTCATTAAATGAACTGTTAAAATAAGTGATGACTTCTTTGTTTTCATTTATGCATCAAAAATATTTAAAAATTAAAGATATGATTGTTTGAAACCAAATTTTCTATACTTTTATGTTGAAAAGTATTTGTTTTTCAGATGTTGATAAATATTTAAATTCTTTGAAGGATAAATGAATGAGAGTAAACATTTTAAAATATGTTTTCGAAACAAATTAAATAAAATAATTAAGTTACATTTATAACTGATTCTTTCAAATCCATTTTTCGTAGAATTAAAATTATTTTAAAATTAGATAGCGATATTTTTAAGAATATTTTACTGACACATTATTTTAAAGTGTGTTTTATAAATATTTTAGGTAATCAGAAATGAAATATAACGTTCGAAATTTTTAAAGCTATGGTTTTTCAGTGACACATTTATTCTAGATTTTAACTAAAAAATATGCAATAAAAAGAAAACTGGCAGGAATTGGCGTAAATCTAAATATAATTTCAAAAAATAAGTTATTATAATAGGTATTTATTAAAATACTTTAATTAAGCAATAATCATAACCGAAAGTTCTTATACATAATTTTAAATTATATCAGGCTTTTTATAGTTATGTCTCATCATTTTTAAGACAATCCATAATAAATGAAATATATTTGAAAATTTGGGGAAGAATGTAGACTACTGTAAACACAAACTACTAAAGATAGTAAGATTCATTATAGGTTTATCAAAAATGTAAGAGAACCCATCAAAGATATCTGTTAACATGCTTCCTTTAGAATCTGTGCAATCAGAAACTGTCATCTGTCGGTTTCCTTTGTAGTAGAAACAAACTCTCTTACGCCACTTTTCAGACATGAACGAATAACTTAATTAAGATAAAAGCTAATCGAAAATTATTATCCAGAAATAGAAAATTCGTGAGAGTATGAGATTAAGAATGGTAAAATGATCTTTTGGAAAATGTTTCGACTTCAGAAAGCACTCATTTACAGAAAGAATTCAAAGAATGACTAAGTTATATTAAAACATCCTAAGAAAAAGGGTTATTTTGCTGATCATTTAAAATTCTAATTCTGTAGCACTTAAGAAATAATATCAAAATAATTTGGCTGGAAACAGTGTTACTAAACAAATTTGTAAAGTGAATATATCAAAACAAATAGTGAAAATATCAGGAATATAAAATAAATAGTTTGCGATGACTTAAGGAATTTATTTTAAATTATTTTATTTTTATTGCCTCACGTACTAAATTTTTTAGAATCTAAATTGTATTTAAGGATAATTATATTTTATTTTCTAGCACAGAAAATATTTTTATAGGAAAATTAAAGTTTCATTGCAAATTAAGGCTTCAGTCGTAATGCATATTTAAATTAAAATAAAAATCACTGATATCATTTCCTCTTTTTTTAATAAAAAGATAAAACTTACAGAATTAAAGGAATAACTAGAATAATTTGAACGTTCTTGAAACCATTGAAGCAAAAAAAAAAATAAGTCATGTAACTATAGTAATAGATATTTCTTTCTATAAGAATACATCACTTGTCTGATTTTTAATGCATGGAATTTTAAGTAGGAAATAAAAACTACGTTGCTAAATGTTTCAAAATATACTTTATAGTCTTTATTTTCCCTTAAATTTCTTGTAACTCTTCATGCACGTAATTAAACTATCCGCGTAAATGAGTTATACGGATTGTGGTATAATTGCTGGAACCATTAACGAGTGCATTTATAATCAAGTAGGATAACCATATTAAAATGGTAACTACTTTGAACAATTTTCAAGGCATGAATAATCTTAGCATTGACTTAAGGGCTTTGTCATTAAAGAAAACTAAGTTATTCATTGTGTTATGGATGATTTGTCTGTATAATCAAAAGTACTTGAAAGTGAACGTCATGCCGAAGCATCAGTGCATATCAAACCATAGGAAATTAAGTGCATCGAAATGAATAATGACATTTGGCACGTTTTAATTTTACGTTTAGCGTTCATTTTCTCCTCGCAATTAAACTAATGGAATTGTAATGTTACAATATGAAGAGAATCAATATATTAATATAGTTTAACCATATGATGCATCATTCAGATATCATAACATCATAATAAGAATAAAGAAGGATATGCATACATGCAAGTATCTATATATACATATATACATACATATATATACGAAGGTATATATACATATATATATATATAATATATATAAATATATATACATATATATATATATATATATATATATATATATATATATAATATATATAGTATATATACATATTATATACATATTATCTATATCTATATATATATATCTATCTCTATATATATATTTATATATATATATTTTACACTTAAGTCATTTAATCATTTACATTCTGTATTTCGTAATTTTATTTTGTACTCATTTTTTTTAATGTTTAATGTTTGTGTGACAATATTTGACAATTTTTCTCTCTTCATTTGTATTTACATACTGATTGCTTACCTCCAATTTTAAATTAAGGATCTTTTGTGTATTTCGTTGCCTTGTTTCGGCTTGGTATGGTTTTGAGATGTAATGTAAAACGAAAGCTCGGATCAGTATGGTCAACACTACTTAATAAATCTGGCTATATTGACAATTGAATCAACTTTTAATTTTTCCGTGTTTTAAACTGATTTCAATATTGTTAACAATGCATATAACTTTATATTCTCCCAATATGAATTATTTTTATATAAACCTATGGCAAGATGCCTTAAAAAACTTTGCAGGATAAACAAATTCATTGAAAATTAAGCTCATTCTTCAAGAATGACTTTACAATTGTCCTCAATAGATAATTTAAAATTTATGGTCACTAACTTATTATCCAAAATTTCTTTAAAATCAACTTTGAAGTTAAACTAAACAATATAATAGTATAAAGCAATCATTAACGTTATAAATCAAATTAGTTCCAATTGTACACATGCAAGAAGGTAGTAATTTTTGATTCGCGCAAATAAATATTCTATTAAAAACAATTGATTATGTACAATTTCTACATTCTTGTAAAAGTAGAAAAATATCATTTTCTAACTTGAATTAGTTTTGTTGCATAAGTCGTGATAGAAGTTCTGTTTTCTAAGCATATTTTTCTAAAAATCCCCAAAAATAACTAGTTAAACCTAGAAAATCTATGAATGTCAAAATATTGTAAGGATTCAAAAATTCTTTTACTGTCTAACTATTCTCATCACTTTTTATTTTCGTCTCCATTAAAAATAAATCCTTAAATGTATACTCTATTTTTACAGACTTAATATTTTAATAATTTTAAAGTGAAATTAGCTGATCTAAGTTTCTTAAAAACCTCTTCAATTCATTCAATCATTTCATTCCGATTCTTAGTTTGTATCAAAATATCAATTAACATAAAATTTTCTTATTTAACAGTAGTCCCATTACTTGATTACCTCTGATATTCAGGAAGTGCATTTTCCAAATCAAAAATCATATATTCAAAATAACCTCTTTCATTTGGCGTAGTAAAAACATTTTAATTTATCTTCTTTTGTTGATGGCATTTGAAAATAGCCATGGATTTTAAATTTAATGATGTGAAATAAGACATCCACTAAGACATACTAATAAAACATACATTTTGGGTAAGTGTAAATTGTTTCATAGCATGATTACTTAATTTTCTGTATGCGCACCAGTATCCATGAGAGTTAATAATATAAGGCTGAAATTAGTGGTCTTGTTTCAGAAATTGTTTTATTATCTTTTCATTCATTTACAATACTCTTAATCAAGTTCCTCACGTCCGGATTTGTTACATAAAGACGTAAATTAACTCTTTTTTTCCTGGAACTTCATCAATTTTCATTTCAGTCAGTGTAGTGCATTCTAACTCATTTATATTTCAATGAAAACAATCCCTATATTCCTTAAATGATTTCCAGATTTTTCTCATAAAAATTTCAATCAAATTTAATTTCATCTATTATAATCTCGCATTTATGATCCTTTACAATATATATTGTATTTATAGTTCCATTGCAAAAATTATTAAATCGAAAAATAAAATTTAAGTTTCAATAGACCAATATATTGGTTATCATACTGAGAGATTTTCTTTTAACTTGATGTCACTAGAGCTGTTATTAGTATTAGGTATTGTCATCTAATCATTTTTAATTTCAAAAGTATAATCGATACATACTTCTGTTCCCTCTAATAATAGAAAACTTTTTATCATATCTTTTTTCCCTGAATATAGTTTAAATTAATTTTTTACTATAAAAACTTCTTCTGTTCTGAAATTTATTTGTTGGTGTTTTGATTTGATTGTCACTTCAGAAAATGGTATACTATTCAAATATCAAATATGGAACTTGAAGTTCATTCGAGATAATGCTTTTTTGTTTAGTATATAATGTATTTTCCAATAATTATGTCAAATGCCATAGAATTATCATTCACAAATGATGATTCTCTAGTGTTAGGGCGTAATGATGATTCTGGGGCGATTCAACACTTAACGTATGCTTTAAGAGCTTCGCTGATACCGTCGATTTTTAATTCCACTTGAATTTTATGATTAGCGAAAGCAGATGCTCCAGTAAAGACAAATCCAAATAATTTTCTCTTTAACTGAATTATATTCAATTTTAATTTAATTGCTGAAGATTTCTTAATCAAAGAGATTATAAATACTGTATTTATTAAAATATTTATTGTTTTTTCATTATTATTTTTGTTTTTCCATACAAGCATTTAAAATGGAAAGGTTTTTCAATGTTCACCCTAGAACTATTTTTATTTATTTTTTTTGAAAAATACCGCAAGATATGACTTTAATCTCACCACATTCTCTACAAATTAAGCTTTATTTCTGTGAGTCTTTAGAGATATGCGCATAATCATCACTATTAAAGCATTCAATGCTATTTTCCTTACAATGCCAGCTACAATCCATGCTAGGTATTTCTTTCGAACAAAAACAACATGCCTTTTTAGGTATCATTTAAAAAATTCTCCATTTTCGTTTACATTATATTTAAAATTTTCCATGTAATGGATTATTACAGTGATCATTAAATTTGTTTACAAAATTATCAAAACAAAATCTTTGAAAAAAATATGGTTTTGTTTTCAACACACTTCTAACTAGTATTCTCGTATGAATCGAATTTCTCAGGTAATGCTTCCTTAATTTGTTAAGTTAGTCCATTTATCTATGAAGTGATTACGAATGGCTGCGGAATTTAACATGCTTCTTTAAAATTTTTGTAACAATTAATTCTTTGATTCTGCAAAGCTTATAATTATTTTCAGACCGTCTAAAACATATAAAATAATTTCGTAACTCATACATGAAATCTCCCCTTGTATTTTTAAATTAAATGTGAATGTTCATAAAATATCTAACGAAATCTTTCTAGACTTAATCTTTTTAATAAAGCATGCTTTATGTATTAACAATTATTTGCTTTATTTTCCACAATACACTGATTTATTTATTATGGTGAATGTCTTAGAATGTGGGAAACCCAATGAGTTTCATATAAACGTATTTGCCATGCTTGTTTTTCAAATAATATAATATAAATTATAGAATTCATTCATTTTCATCAAATTTTTGCTCAAGTGGTAAAAAATTGTTAGAATTGTGCATTTATGTATTAGAATTATTATCATTGCTAGCATTTAAATAATAACTAAAATATTTTCATTTTGCAAATATTATTTTTCCAGCTCAAAATTACTAGATACGCTTATTTCCTATAAGCTTTATTTTTCCATCTCAAACATGTGAGTTGATGCTGCTTCATCATTTTGGTCTAAGTCATCTTCAATGATATCTTCAAATAAAACATTTACATTCTCTTCACCTATAAACCTCTTTGCCACGTTGCCAAATTTTTCCTTTAAACCTATCAACCATATAAACATTATTTCTTCATCTAAACTAATTCTTAGAAATGATAATTAAGTTTTTTAATCCTATTACTTTACAATCTTTGAAAAATGATTCTTTGAAATTAGTAGCTATTCTTTCCCTTTTCACCAGGAATGAAGCTATTTTAAAGCATGCAATTATGAAATCAAAGGCGTCATTCACTTGAACAGTTCCGTTTTCATCCAATGCGGACGTAACTCGTTTTACTTTCTAAGACATTTTCACAAAAACGTTTTCTTGATTATTTACAGAACCAAGCCTTGTTTATGCATGAGGTTTCTGAGAACATGCAACGTATTCTTTATACATAATTTGCAATTCACCGTAATAAGAATTCCTAATCGAAACAAATAACCATCAAAAGCTGAAATATCCCACTTTTTAAATATTAGCTACGCATATCAAGTTTACGCATTCCCCATTTTAATTATTTTTAGACATACTATGTAAGGAAGTATCTATAACTGGTTCTGTTGCTCAGTTAGAAATAAGAAATTTATTGAAATTTGTTTTTAGCTATTTCTATAAAGCCATTTTGTAACAGGGTCTAAAGCCTGACATGCATCAATTGTTATTTTTTTCTTTTCACTTTCTTCTGTTGAATTAACATTTCAAACAGTATATCACTACATTAGCTGTTCTAAATGCATTTATTGTTTGTTTTCTAATATATAATTCATGAGAAAAATAAAAAAAAAATGTAATTAAAAATGAAAATCGAATAAAATTTAAAAATTATTTTTGTTTTAATCAGAAAAAAAATTAACAAAATAAATCCTTCTTTCAAATAAATAAGTAATACATTTTAAATTATATGGAATAAATAAAAATTTTAATGAAAATAATAGAAGATTTAACTAACCTCACAAATTGCTTATTTGTAAAGGTTTGTTAAAAGTAAAAATGATAGAATAATATATAAATGAATGAACATTAAGGATATTATTAGTATACAAATGTGTGTGAATTTAAATATAAATTAATAATCATATTTATTAATTCATTTCAAAGATAAAATAACAATACATTTTAAGATATACTTTTGCATCTGCTACACAAAAGTTATAACAGTAATTATTGCTAAATGTTTGAAAATATATATTATTGAAACATGTATGTATTTATTTTTTTAAATATGTATAGTAAATTGAATCCCTTTTAAATTGCATAGATAATTTCTATTTGTTAAAATTCAATTAGAATAAATTTTTTTCTATTTTTAGTATTAATTAAAATGTTCAGATTACAATATGTAATTGAAACATTCAAAAATGTATAATGTAATAATATCACCATAATAATTTCATTCTAAATTATCAAATACAAATTTAGAGAAGATAGTAAAATAGAATATAATAATGAATTAGAAGTATTGAATTTTAAAATATACATATAAGCCTCATATATCTGAACAATCATTAGACTTTATTTCTGTAGTATGAATTAAAATTACTGTTTTAAATACGTGCTTTATGAATTCAATGTGAATATGAAAGAAGAACTTATGATTAAAAATTATATATCTTTATTGTGTGAGTATAAATTTATGTATATTATATTTTAATTGACTATACTTTACAGAAAGTAATATTTGGAATGTCAAGAGATATTTTAAGGAAACAATTTTGAAGTTATTTATCAAAACTATTTAAGAAAATTTCTTTAATGAAACATTAAAGAAACATTTCTGGCATAATTAAATTTTCTCCAATTCTCTGTTTTTTCAACAAGAACCATTTTTCAAGTCGTTGCAGAGGTGGCTTTAGATTTCCTGATAAAAGGTAAAAAACGCAACAACAGCAATGATTATAGAACCAAAAATCTTGATAGCTGAAAAATGAATAATTAGTTTTGAGCTCTGATTTCTATCTTAAAGTTGTTTTAAATTGAAGTTAATGATGGTACTTATTCCCAATTTTCTCTTTCCGGATAATTTCTTCAGATTTCAAGGAAGAAATAATCACAGAGAATTTCCTTGAATGGGTATTAATTTAATTGCCGTGAACTATTTATTTTTATGGCTTCGTTTTTATGTGTAAATGATTTGAAAATGATTATCTTTAATTTGTATCTTTTACAGAATTATATTTCTAGTCAATTATTTTATTTTTATAAAATAAGCTAGCTCTAAGCTCTTTTAAGTTTATAAATATTTTGAATTCAAAACAATATTTAATTTAATTGTAAGTTAGTTGTTACAAAAGGGAGCAAGTATTTTGATGTATTCACATTATATTGTTAATTTGAAAGAAATTAACTATGGTATAATTGTTTGACCTACTAAGGAGGAAATGATTTATAAAAATCAATTCAATATGATTGGTTTAAACTAAATAGTTTACATGGAAAAGATTGTTATTAAAATAAATTTATTTTGTGTCTGTATGAAATGATTTTATATCTAGGAAGTTCATTTAATGTATTTTTATTTATTAAATTTCAAATTTGGTATAACCAAGAAAGACAAGCAATATCAATGTTCATATTGAAATGTTTTTAGATATATATTGAAACATTTTAAGCCATTATTATATAAATAATCTTGTTTAAACATTAATTTCATTTTTAAGTGTTATTTTAATAAAAATATCCTTTTTATAAATGGTCAGAAGTTAAAAACTAAAAGAAATTACGCTCGTTTTGATACTTTTTAATTAAGAATGTTTTATTTTCACTATAAAATAGATTCAGGAATAAAATCTCCACAAAATAACAAACAAAATCTAGAAACACTTGCAGAATAAATAAAAAAAAGAAAATGTTTTAGTTTAAAATTTTAATTTAATCATCCACATATTGAGAAAACAGCAACATAACAGCAAGATAATAAAATATTGATTTAAAAATAAGGATTAAGTTTTCAGAAAGAACTTCTTCAAAATATTGATAACTTTATCATATTAATGGTTTTCATCAAAACGTGTGGGAAAATTTTCTACTATTTTGTTTTAATCATGACTTTAATTTTTTCGCTCATCAAGACGCATAGAAATCCTGATTCATTTTATGTATTGAAGCATATTATTTGATTTTCATAGAATGATTTTTGGAAGACATCATCTTAAAATTTCATTTAAATTGTAAGAAACAGAAAGTCTTTTACCTATTCAATTAATAATTCTTAAAATTCTCTCAAAATGCATCAGACATATTGAACAGATTATCATGCTTTATTCGTTTTATTAAGTAAAAAATGTTTAAATATATAATAATAAATGTGTTTATATACTGTAATCACTCTCGGCGTCCTCTGGTGGATTCTTATGATTTGCATATTATACTTCAAGATGCGTGTTATAATTCTACATGTGAAATGTTTATTTTAGAGAACAATTTCTGTTTGATTTTGAATTATCCTTAATTTATAGATACGAGTGTATAATTAAGACTTTTCTGGAACACGTTAAATGGTATTTAATGTATTGTTCGGATTATTTCTAGAAAAGAAAAATATTTGAAACACAAATATGTATACATGATTACTTTTCTTTTTTCAACATTATTTTCTATAAATAATTAAACATTTTAGTGATAAAGTATCTCACATTCTCTTATATTATAGTATAAGTTACAATAGTTAAACAACGTACAATCCCTTACCCTATATTTGTTATTTACTCAATTTAAAATAAAATTCCTTTTATTTTTCAAATATTGTTAAATTTTAAGATTTCGTAAGAGAAACAATATTAAACTATGTCTCAGCTCATACCATAGTAATTAATGATTCTTATATTTCTTTTGATTATAAATTAAACCACATGATTATGTAAATTAAACCACTATCTACACAATATAAATTAAACCACTATCTACATAAAAAAAAACTTAATTTAAGAAAAAAAATTAAAATAATTTTGAATTATTTTCTTTTAGAAATGCAAATACAGTGAATTCTGGCAGACTTACATTTCATTAACAGTTTTAAAAGAAACTTTTAGAGTCGAAATGAAACAGGAATTTTCTCAATAAATCCTGAAGAAAACTCTCGTTTAATATAACTCTAAGGAAATAAACAATACTCGTAACTAGGGTGATTTATTTCTGTTTCTTATTTCGTTTCTTTTAATCGGTTAGTGAAACAAAGTCATTTAAGAGCACAATTTTTCATTGTTACATGTATTTGTCGTGGAACATTTCGAGAACTAAATAAGAAAATCCGAAACCTTGTTGGGTCAAATGAACTCAAACTTAACAAAATAAATTTCAGAAACTCTGCAAAAAAGTTATTTTTTCTTTTCCTAAGCTTTAAAAGATATTGTCAAACTTCTTGAATGTTTCTGCCTTTTTTTTGTAAAAACAAGCATTATATACTTTTTATTTTGTGCAGAGAAAAGTTGTTGAAGTAAAATATTTATTTCATTAGATATATATAACCTATTTTAAATATTTATTGTTTCTAAATGCTACAAATATGATTAAAGAATTGTTTTTCTCATTTAATATTTATGAGGAATTATGTATTAATCAAGTATTTAGTAGACTAAGATAAATATAAAAATATGCAAAATTAATAAATAATTAATATACTTACTAAAAATTTCCATTTAATAATTTTAAAAATTAAGTGGGGTTAATTGGTGATTTATGAATTTCCTTTCACTTTAAATATAAAAAAACAATAAAATATAGAAACTAATAAACATAGTTCTTTTTTTTTATTCAACAAATAAAAAGAATAATAATCCAATTAAAATTTAAGTTCTGTATCTAGATTTCTAAGGAGAAAAAGAAAAAAAAACTAAATATCCATTCGAATTTGAAAAATTGAAAAACTTTCTAATACGTATCTATAACACGAAAATATATTTAATTATCATTGTTAAAAAGAATTATCATTACTAAGTCAATAAGTATTCATATTTCATAGTAACATTTATGTATATATATATATATATATATATATATATATATATATATACATATATATATATATATATATATATATGTATGTATGTATCCAAATTTTTCTTACAAATTTGTATTTGAATACTGTGAGACATGAAAATAAGATAATTAGCTCCTTTGAAGGTATGTCAAATTTAGTTATTTACTTATTGTTAATATATTCACCCTTTTATTTCTGTCAATTTGTATTTTTTTTCAATTATCATTTAAATTAATTCAAGTGCTATTAGGTATGAATTGAAGTTTAAGCAACATGCATTTATCTTTGGGTAAACAACACTAAATAAGACAATTTTACGATTTCCCATATGTAATAAATGTACATATGAAGACAGTTATATTTCAAAGTCATACGTTTGTTACCATAGTCATCATACCATTTCTGTCTTTTAATAAGCGTGATAAAACAGTTAATGTCACAAGTTTAATTTTTTTATTATTATTATTTTTTTTTACATGGGATGACTTTCTTTTGCTAGTTATTAGCAAAATGACGTTTATGCATTAGAAAATACTTAGCTGTAAACCTCAAATGGGAGTATGGAGTCTCTTACTGTCAAATAATAGATGTTTTAAGTGATATATATATATATATATATATATATATATATATATATATATATATATATATATATATATATATATATATATATATATATATATATATATATATATATATATATATATATATATATATATATAAATTGTTAGGACGTATACCTTCAATTAGATAGCTTCTACATTCAAGTCCTACTAAAGGTATGAATATATGTAGTGGTTAGAAATGAACTTTAAACTGTAGGTCCCAGTCAAATTAACCCTCGTCTGAGCGGAAAGCAGATAGTTTATTAATCTTTTTAAACACTAATTTTTTTACGTGATACTTATAGCCTATTTTAACACATTACACAATTTACAATTGAATAGTGCTATCAACAGCAATAAGAAACAAAAATTGCTCTGAAATTCTTCAGAACCATATTATGTAAAAAAAAAATATAAAATATATTTCTTTAAGCTCTCTTTATGAAGATTAAATGTGTGTGAACCACTATGTAATAATCTATGTGAACCAGTATGTAATAATCAAACAAATCATATTACATGAAATAAGTAGCACAGTTAAAGGGAAGTTGACTTTAGTGATATTGACCATATGTTTAAAGTTGCAAAACTTAATATGCTTTCAATGAAAATACATAAAATTTCTATAATTTTATAGATAATTAAATCAATTTAAAATCAGGAATAATTCGCAATCGTTATTTAATGCACGACGACTCTTATTATCTTCTATTGGTTGTGGTTCACAGAAAGGACCAGAAATCAGTAGCAACATTTTTTGTAGAATTATAGATTATTTAGAATAGCAGATTATTTTATTTATCAGTCCTTTGAAATCTTAAATATAACTATCAATTAGAAAGATAATTTTTCATCTGTCTGATATTTTCTTTTCATTTTTAAGTCTAATGTTTTATTTATCTTTTCAGCATATGATATTAGATTATCATTGACTATTTTCAAAATAAGAATAATAAGTTAAATTCAGAATGAATGATAAAACTATAAGGAAGATATGGCAAAAATATAACTGTTTTTACTTTATTCTAAATCATATTTTGCTAGAAATTTGTTTTCTTTTTCATTCCTTAATAAATAGAAAATCATATTTATTCAATTATAAATTTATGTTATTTAATATTATATTCAGAACCAAAATTTTTATGTTGTTAGTTAAAATAATTATTTAAATAAAATATTGCTATAATACAAAGCTTTACTTCGATTTATATTCAGAAACCTTATTCAGTTGCAAGTTTATACAAGACTGATATAAATTACTTATTTATATTTTTAAAAATTCTGTTGCCATTTGAAAACTTACTATAAAAGTTTTAAGATAATTGGTATTAAAATATTGAAAATGTGTGTGTTTTCAAGTAATAATAAGTATTAAAAATGAAAACAGAAAATTTAATGAAGTTTGCTTTTATTTGATTTCTTAAAAAGTAGTTCATTTTATTTTAAATATTAGACTCAAGTACAGTAAAAATTATATATTTTGCTGTATAACTAAAGGAACTCTTACGATTACTAATTCTTTATTTAAAATATGCATAAAATAGGCATTAGTCCTTATAAGTTAGAATACAAAAATGTTTCGCAAAATGTTTCGTGAATGTTACCCAAATTGTATCATACTTATAGCTAGTTTTTAAGTTTACGCACATTTGTAGATCCAAATAAATGTTAAAACTTATAAAATTAGTAAAATTTTAATAAAATTAATAAAACTTATAAAATTAGTAAACTTATAAAATTAGTAAAATTAAATATTATTTCCGTTAATAAATATTTTATTAATCGAGATAGTTTATAAAAATCATAACTTAATGAAACAAATTAATTTATAAAATTCACAAGTTGTTCAATCATATTTCTCTTAAATCCATAGAACTTCAAATTAATTAAAATGTTTATTTTTTAAAAAAATGCTCATAGATCAGACATCAATAAGCAGTTTCAACATAGGTGATATGTTCTAGAATTTAATTTATTTCATTTTTTAAATAATTGAACCGACATTTTCTAGAATTTATTATTTAATATAATGAAACTTATAAGAGCGATGAATAAATTTATGTCATGCATATTAATTATGAAATGAACACATTAATATTTCAATATTATAAATTGCATATTAAATTGCGTGGAATCGTGCATTTAAAGAAAATATATTTGTATTACCACACATATACGTATTGATTTATAAAATGCTTAATACGTTGATAAGGTAAACATTGTAACCACAATAGTTCAGGGAATTTAATATATTTATTGCACTATATCTAATCTGCTTATTATATTTTTTTATAAAATTATATTATATTAGGAAATATATTCATTTTATTTTAAACATACACTTCTATTAATTAGATTCTTTAAAAAATATAGCAATTTTATAATTATCAGAACATTTCAAAGTATTTAATATTATTTTTTGTGGATACACATACATATATATATGGATATATATATATATATATATATAATATATATATATATATATATATATATTATATATATATATACATATATATATATATATATATTTATATATATATATATATATATATATATATATATATATATATATATATATATATATATATATATATATATATATATATATATATATATATATATATATATATATATATATATATATATATATATATATATATATATATATATATATATATAATGCATTTTTAATTTAATATTATTTCAATTAAATAATTCTTTATACATTTCATATTTACCTAAAATTATTTGTAATTATAGATATTAAAGCTTTCGCTTTTGATCATTTTGATTCTCAAAATTGCAAACATTATTTAAGTTTCAAATTAAATTGTACTGTTTTAAAAACTATTAAGTAATTACTGTTAAATATTTGGCATTTATGAACATCTAAATTTTTTTCATTTAATTTCAGGAGCTAAGTAATTTTTCAGGTTTTTGGTACAATGGTAATTGGCAATACGCAAACAAGAAATAATTAGGATTGTTCCATAGTCCTTACATACTTCTATCTTGCCAATTAGCAAGGACTATATTCAAATATTAACAATAGATTTATCAAATACTTGTATAATACAAGAAATATCCATCTTTTCTACAATTTAAGTCTGTGAAAGCACTTGTAATTCATTGTTATTTTATTTATCAGCTATAATAGGCGTAACTCATCTAAAATAAGAATTCATATTTGTTTCATCATTAATTAACATAGTCAATGAAATTCGTAATTGTAAAATCACAATCAAGAAAGATAGAAAAATCTCTATACTTTAACCCAGTAATTATGCATGCAGAAAGAAAAGAAAGACTCTCCTCTGTCAGTTATTTGACAGAGGATAGAAACGAATTCAGGAAGTTTTTTTTCAGAAGTACCACGAAGGTACTAAGTTGTAATTCGTACTGTTTCAAATGCTCTATTTTATTAAACCCCTCGAAAGACGTTTGCTCAAAGAGGATTTCTTAAAGGAACTATAAACATAAACAAGGTAGTTTATATTCATTATTACATTTGATTTGAATGCTTGAAATTTTTATAACTAGAAATCATGTATTTACCTATTTAAATTGCATTTCGGTAGGTCCATAGATTTCATAGCCAGTCTGCCAATGATTATACATTAGATAATTACATTATACTTAGACCTATTTTTAACATATTGTTATCATAATTTTCTGTGGCACATTTCAAGTTAACTAGGTTAAAAATGTCGTTGACAAAGAATATATACTTATGTAAATGCCGTAACACTTCCTTGTTAGAATAAACATTTTATTCAGTTTATTTTAGCACACGGGCATAGGTATAAATATATAGTTTTTTGAACATATTTTAATATTCTTTATTATAAAATCGTTAAAAACAAAGGAAATATTAGAATAAAACAAGGAAAACATATTTTATTAAAATCGTTCATTTTTATTTATTCATAAAAAACATCTGTTATTCTTTTTCGTCCTTTATATATCGTATTGTTATCTTTATTATATAAATGCAGAAAAAGTATAATCTTTGAAATAATATCTATACAAGATGTCACTACCTTGCTTACGATATTTATTTTTCAAGTAACTTAAGCAAATACTATATTTAAAGAAACACTATTTTTAATTATTAATGATATAATTTCATTTTTTAAGTTTTAAAAAAATATATCGACTTTTTGACACATATTTAAGATGTTAAAATGTATTCATTAAATAGAAACAAATAATTTAACTACATTATATTTATCTATCTATCTATCTATCTATCTATCTATCTATCTATCTATATATATCTATATATATATATATATATATATATATATATATATATATATATATATATATATATATATATATATATATATATATATATATATATATATATATATATATATATATATATATATATATATATATATAGAATTTATTTAAAAAATATTTTTAACAGGAGAAAATGAACGTTTTTTTAATATTAGCATTAAATTAATTCAATTAACTTCATCCGTTTTTGGTTTTACTCCTATAATTAAGGAATCTATATTTCTCATATTATTTCATTTTGATTTTAATCAGTAATTTGCTAAATAAGTGGCAATTTTAAATTCATTTGTATAAAAATATATTAGAATTCAACATCTACAACATTCTCAATTAATATGTAAGCATTGATTTAAATTGATAATATTGATTGCAATTTAATTCAGTAGATTTGTTTGTAAGAAAATTCTAGAATTATATAAGTTAAAAATTTTCAAGAGTCTTTTTTCATTTCTTCAGAATTATTAAAAGAATTTTAGTATTTCCTTTTTCTAACAAAATACAGGAATTATTTTTTTACTTACTTTATAAAATGTACATTCAATTTAATATTTACTTTTATGTGTTCAGCCGAATTTATGCATATAAATATATTTTATTTGTTTGAAGTTATTTAAAGTAATAATTTTCAATAACGAAATAATACATTTGTTTATATTTTGCTTGAAAATTAAAACCAAAATTATTTTTAATTAGGTTAATTAACATAAATTCAGCACATGTATTTATTTAAGAACTCACTAATTCATTAACATTGTCTTATACATTTTATAAAAACTATTTTCTTAATTTTATTACATTGATAATATAGATTGAGATTTAGAAAAGCGTTTACTTCTAAACTTAAACACAGAAAAAGTGTATAATTTGCATATTCGATTATTTGCTTAAAATTTCCATTTTTTTTCCTTATATCAGTAATTTTGTATCAATTTGAAATTACAACATGTCTATTGAACTAAGCAAAATATCATACTTGTTAAAAATTGATTATTTTAAATTTTCATAAAATAAAATTAATTTAAAATACTATTCGTCAACTCGAATGAATAAGGTAGTTTTAAATATAAAAGCAGGATTTTTTTGAAAGAAAATTAAGAAATATATAAAATATCTGCGATCAACATGTGTTATTCTAATATTTTATTTCCTTTACGAATATTTATCTATACTATTTCAATAAGAGGTTTGCTTTTAAATTTCCATCGAGTATTTCATATAAAATTGAAATTTATGGTGATTAAAATTCATTTCGATATTATTGCTTACTTCAAACTAGTTGTCACGATTAATGAAAAGTGTTTTAATTAAAATAAAAGAACAATGCATAGGTTTTTATTGGAGCGAATTTAAGGTAATGAAGATTATTAATTTCCTTTAAACATTTATTTCATTCTTAGTTTTTTTTTTTTAAATTTTGCTAAATGTTCATGAAAAGAATTACAAAACTGCATAAATTCAAATAAATAAGTTTCTTAGGAAAATTCTTCCAAAGAGTTAAAAATTTAATGGAAATTGACTATTAAAAATAAAATATAATTTAATTAAATCCAATTAATATCATCAGATAAGAGAAGATGAAATATTTGACAATTTGACATTGTTTTGATTTAAAATCGAAACTCATCTAAGAGAAACAATTCATTTTTCGGTTTCCTTTTTTCAATATATTCACTTAGCGTACGCAATTAAAACGAAGGAGAATATTTTTTTAAAAAAAAATAGTTCAATAATTTTATCAATATTATTTTCTCAGAAAAATGTAAAAGAAACAAAAAAACCTTTACCAAAAATTGTTTGAAAACATATAAAGACTTAGGATTGTTGCTGTAATAGAAGTAAAAAAAAGTAATGTGCATTTCATTCTGAATACAATATCTAAAATACGAATCATATGTACATCAATACTATGATGTAATTAAACTGATATTAATGTTATTCAGTTTTACTTGAAGAAAAACATTCATTTTAAAAATAATCTTCATACTAAAATATCATATTTAATATATATTTATGGATTCTTGTGCAGTTAATGTAATAATATTATTAAGACAATAAACTAAATTTTATTCAGTTTTTCATCGATTTTTCAAGCAGTGCACTTTCTATGGAAATAAAATAATCTGATGAATGTTAAGAGTACTGTAATTTTATTTTGTTTTCGCTCAAATATATGATAAAAATTTAAAACACAAAATATTTCAAAATATAATATAAAATCAAATGCTCATTATGAAATATCTGGGAATAATTAAATTCAAATTCCCAGATATTGGAATACATAAAAAAGCAAAAAAAAAAGGTTATTATAATTTCAGATATAACAACTTGTGTTTTTCATTAATTATTATTTGAAATGTGTTTTACTTCAAATATGATTTTTTTCAAAGTGAGAAAATGAATAAGCACTTCATCATTATCGTAATCATTTTATTATCTAGTGAAACTGAATAAAACAAATTCAAAAATAAATTATGCTTAAACTCTTTCCTCATCATAATACAACAAGCGATTATTATTTTTTTGAAATACCGATGAACAAAAATACTTTTGCTGTAAAAATATTGAATACTATTTTTGTTTTCTTTCATCTGTTTAATTACAATACTATTTAAACACAAACAGCAGCAATTGTTAAGTTAGTTTTCAATTAGAAAAAAATATAATTTGTTTTCTGCAAGAGAATATAATTTTGCTGTTAAAAATATGCATCAAAAGTAGGAAATTGGATAATATATCAGCGATTTTAATTTTTATTTCAATATGTACATAGTAATATATTTATTTTTCATACCCTTCATTATTTAATAATATTAATATATGCTTATTATATTTCATTGGAAATAATTTGCACGTAATTGGTAATTTCAAGACTATTAGAATCAAAAACAGAGTTCAATTGTTTATACTAGTGAAGTATAAAAAAAAAAACAAAAACTAATAAATAGTTTTATTTCTAGTCGTTAGGTTTAATGAGAATTTTTTCAGTGGTAATATAAATAAAATATTTTTTGTAGCTTTAATCATATGATTTCATTATGAATAATGTTACAATATACTCCATTAATGAAGAAAAATGTTGTCAAAAGTAAGTTTTTTATGTAAGATTTTTATAATGTGAATTTTGCTTTTATGCACATAAATATTTATTACTAACTTAAGAAAAAATCTAATTTTTTGCATTTTTGAAGTAAGAATTATCAAGTATAAGGAATTATTTGAAATAAAATTTTAGAATGTATTTTGTTGGGTTTATTTATTTTTATAACTAAAGATTTCCCTGCTACTAGAATCCAATTTACCCAAACTCGTGTACTCATTGGTGATTGTAAATTTGAAACAGTTGATGAATGTATCTATCTTGGTTCAATGTTTAACAAAATTAATGACATTCTTCCAAAGGCAAGAAGATGTTTAACGAGAGCTAACAAAGCCTGTTTTGTCCTAAGGCATTTATTAAAAACTAACTTTTTATCACAAAATATTAAATTACAGATCTATAGAACTCTTATCCGTCCCGTTTTGATCTATGGCTGGGAAACTTCGACTTTGACTCTAAGAGAGAAGAGGCTGTTTGTCCTGTTCGAACGCAAGATTTTAAGAAGTATCTTTGGATGTACGAAGGAAAACGGTGCCTGGCGCAAAAGATGCAATACAGAAATCTACCGAATGTATAAAGAGCCAGACATTGTACATCACATTAAAGTAAGCCGTCTTAATTGGGTCGGACATGTTATTAGAATGAAGAACAGTAAAACACTTTGGGATTTTATTTTTTTTGCAAAACGCATCAGCGTAAGAAGAGGAATACCAAAGCTGAGATAGGTGGATGCAGTCAAAGAAGATAGTAGGGTCCTTGGAACAAAAAATTTTAGGAGTTTGGCTGCCAGTATAGGTGGCTGGAAGAAACTTATTCAGAAGGCCTTGGCCCACCCTAGACTGGTGCGTCATGAATGATGATGATTTATTTTTATACTTTATGTCATAAGATATTTCAAATCACTCATTTACAGTAAATTATTTGACTTTTTACCAAGAATGAAATTTGATGCAGAACTATTTTGTAAACAAATGAAATCTGAGCTTATTCATTGTTAAAGTATTAAAGATAAATATAATAATTTTTCTAATGAGTTTTATTAATTTGTAATTCATGAGAGAAAACTATTACACCATGCTCCAAAATTTTTGAGTCATAAAGATCTTTATACTAATTTCATATCAAAAAGCGAACTTTTAAAATAATGAATATAAAATGTTTAATGAAAAACATAAACTGTTATTAGTTAAATTTTGTCTATAATCATAATTTTATAATTGATCAGTAATGATATCATTCGTATTGATTTGTAATTTTACATTTAATTTCCATTAAGGAGCTTTATTGAAATTACAACATTTTCCAAACAGATTTATGATTACATATATTAATTAATTAATCAAGCATTACATAATTAATCAAATTTTGTTCTTTAAATTAGTTTCAAAAATTTCACGTGCAATTAAGCCCATTAAACTAATTCACCACATATTAGTGAATATATGATGAATGATTTTTCATTTTATAAAGCTAAGCTTTTAAAGGCGATGTTAATGATCTAAATTGTTTTATTTTGCTTCTTTCTATAAATATATTGCAGTTCAGAAAGTGTTGTTATCGTTAAGAAATATGCATATAAAATTATCACTAATAAATTTATATTAGGATTACAGAAGTTTTAAGTGGCCATTTCAGTGATACTTTCATGAACAAAACATTTACAGCAAAGCAAAAATTGTCAATAGTATTGATGCTAAAGTGTTTTACAATATTGCTACAGCATTCGGCAATGGAGAGGGAACCTTACAAGTTATTGCTAATCAGATTGATCTGTTTTTTATATCTCATATCATATCAGATTCTTCATTCATATTTATTTAGGATATTTACAACAAAGGAAGATTTTTATACCCTTCGAGTACAAGCTTGAAAATTTAAAGTTCTATTGTTACCTGTATATATATATATATTAAACATATAATATAATGCTTAAACATAAAAGTGCTTTTACCAAAAGAAATATTTACAATGTACGATGACATTAGCGTTCCAAAATCTGTATAGGCTATCATTTCTGCACAGAAACATGTCCATGTCCTCTAAGAAATTTTGCAATATCCATAATTGTTTTTCCCCAAAATGGAAATGATTTTGGAAAGTGATGGGTTGCAGATTTGTTTAAGTATTAGTGTTTCATGAGTAAGCAGATCAGTAGATAGTGTTCAAATGTACCTTTGACTCTACACACGCAAGGGTTAGTTTGGATTTCCTATTTTTGCAGAAGCATACTGGGAAGAGACTCTGGTATTCTATTATAAAACTGATGTATGGATTCATTTTGGAGAATTCATTGAAACTATATAGATAATTTGCTTAGAGAAACATTTGTTCAAGTGTATTCCCTTGGTCTTCCAATAAGCTTAAATTATGTTGCATGAGTTTCAACAATAAAGTAGATATTGGTTTTTCAAGATAGAATTCGATCATTTGGATACTTGAGCTCCTTGCTCAGAGTTCCTTTATGACACGTATGCTGCTATGTTGAATAATCGTGTTTCTTGATAAGTTTTGAAAAGGTTTTTATATTTCGTGTATTGATTTTTCTTAATATTGTGGATAACAGGTTGCCTTTAATTTGACAGGTTATCACACCTAAAGAATATCTTTCAGTTGGTTTAATAGTTGTTCAAATGCACCAGAGCTTTTACTTGGGAGACTGAAATACAAGATTTCAATTTGAAGAAAGTGCAAGTTAGTTTAGTCGAATTTATCACATATATGAAAGCAGCTCCAGAACATTGGTCATTCTTAAAACCATTTATGTAAGAATTTTCAACTATTCTATTTCAATAACCTAGATATAATAAAAAAATAATCATAGTTTGGGAGTTTGTGAAGAAATATTTAATATTACTTATTATATATATATATATATACATATATATATATTATATATATATATACATTATATATATATATATAAATATATATATATATATATATATATATATATATACACACACAGAGATCTGAGCAAAAATGTACAAGGTATCTTTTTTATTGTTTTTTTATATTTTCTTATACTTTCTTAATTTATAAGAGACGTGTCGTCAGTAAGTGATATAATATCTGTGTAAAATGCCCAATTATAATTTCATTGAAGTAAACATTCCTACAGATGACTCTGTTTGAATCTCAAGCTGAACCTCTAGTTTACTTCTTAGTGGTTGAACAATCATATAAAATGCTCATAAATTTCTGTGTACTTGGAAACTATAAATGGCGTACATTGAATGATACCCTTCCTTTTTATGGATGGATAATTTGTGTTTAGAAATGCTAATTCCCTATCTAGGCACCAAAGAGAGTCAAAATGCTGATAGAGAATGAGATAATACTGTTTTTCCTCATTCTCAATTAGCTTTCTGATTAGCTATTTCTATTTACAATAATCATAATATTCTGTTCAGAACATAATATGTGTACATATATTGTAGCTGTTTGCTTCAAAAAGTTATTACAAATGTTTCTCATACATTTACCAGCATCAGCAACAAACAAATTAGACAGAAGGAGAAGAATGATTTTGATCTTTGTTTCTTTTTAAATCTATTTCACTTGGTTAATCTGCTGTAGATTTAGAAAATAATACAGTTCTCAGCATATGTTGAAGAAGGAGAGAAACTTCAGGCAAAATTAGAAGACTAATTCTACAATTGAGTTATCAATGTTATATACTATTGCGTCTTCACGGTTATTGAAGTTTTTTAAGGCGTACTTAAACTCAGTTAAGAAAGAAAGGTTGATCCGAATTTTTAAGTCCAGCTTAATTGAATGGTTCTTAGATTGTTCGGAAAAGGTAAATTATTATGGATTGTATGTGGTTGGGAATCTTGAGTAAAAACTTCCAGTGAATCGAGAGCACAGAAGTTGATGAGCAGTCTGGTGCTTTCTGTGTTTTTTGAAGTGATTTTCATTTTTTTCTAAGTGCATTGGGTTTTTTACTTCAATGATTCATTATGGGTCCCATCAACTAATCACCTTAATTTGTTTGAGATTCGAATTTAAAAATATCATTCAAATAATTGAATTATTAAAGAAATATAATAATAAATTATATTGCACAATACATAATATGTCAATCATGTGTCTGTATTTTAGTGTAATTTCGAAGTTCACTATTTAAGTAGAAAGAACATTTTATTTTAGATATAAAATGCTTCTATTTGCTAAGTGTTTTGAACATCTGTTGAAGGACAAATTAAGATTTTTATTAAGTTTTTCGAGATTAATTTTTTCTTCTAACAAGATATTTTTCCAGATACAGACTATTTGTTTATATGTTGTAAGATCTATTTGCAAGTATCGGGTCAATCTTGCCCATTATGATAATAATGTCAATCTTGCTCTTTTATGATAAAACGTTGATACCTGAAAGAAATGGAGATTTATCACTTAACAATGCTTCCCTTCTCTGAGCAGAGCTTGTGCAATCATGGTTTGATGATTACTAGAATAAAATGTAATTCCTATCTTAG
This sequence comes from Latrodectus elegans, assembly GCA_030067965.1. Classification (NCBI taxonomy): domain Eukaryota; kingdom Metazoa; phylum Arthropoda; class Arachnida; order Araneae; family Theridiidae; genus Latrodectus; species Latrodectus elegans. The sequence continues at coordinate 41,710,491 of CM057820.1, read as the reverse complement.
ACCGCATAGCCGTAACATGTATTTTGAAGCATTAAATCTTGAATAGGTTATAAAAAACATGTTTCCAGGAAATTTCACAATTTATTCAAAATAATGCTGTAACATATATCTACATAAACCTTATTTGAAATTTGAAAAAAATGAACTTTAAGATGGATTTATGTTATGTTGCGTGTCAAAAGTGATCCAACGACTTTTTAAGAAAGGATTATTAATGAATATCTAGGGTGTTTTTGTTATTTTAATTATTTTCTACAAGTGTATGAAAATATTCCTTCAACTAAATCAATGAAATTTTATTTACTTAAATTTATGTAAACTTTAAATAAATTCATGAACATACGTAAACTAATTTCTTATAAACTAAGAAATTAGTTTACAATATTTTATTCTTCAAGTAGATATAAAGCATAAGTCCTACATTTAGTTTATATTAATAAAAAACGCATAAATATAAAATGTATTTATTTTACTCTAATGTCACACTTTAATCTAATGTCAATCTTTATTCTGTTGTGTCACACTTTTTGATAAATAAATTAACTAATAATGAAAGTTCTGTAAATCAGTTGAACTATATATATGTGGAAATTCACATAGAAATCATTGATTCAGACATGCTTTCTTTTTATCATATTTTTGATTATTAAAAATTGAATTTTATAAATAGATAGGAAAACTTTATTTTTAGCATCAAATGAAACTAAATCTCAAGATTTTAATAATAAATTTTGTATACTAATTAATAATAAATCTTGTATACTAATTAATAATAAAGCTTATTAATACTAAATGATTATGAGTAAAAGTTTGTTTTCTGTAAACAATAGATTGAGACTTTCACAAATGTATTAATATTTGTTCAAGACATTAGGATATACGTTTTTTTTATTAAGTATTCATCTAAAATAAATAATATTTAAAGAATAAATCCATAAAAAATAACATTTTATAAAATAAAAGGAGATTAAACATTAAATGATTTGAAAATATAAATACAGAATCAAAGTAAAATTAATCTTAATAATATAGCAAATATTTAAAAATCTATTTGGTTCAAGTATAAAAGTATAGTGTTTTTCAATGAAAATACATACATATCTTTCTTTCTTCTGAGAAATTTCGAAATAGCTTAGTACAAATAAATCATAAAGAGAAATGGAAAAGAGTAAAATCAATTAAATACTTTTCTAAATTCTGAAAGAACTGCTGCAAACGTTTACAAATTCGTTTTTCTTATAAAAGAAACGCACATTTTTACTAATAGATACTAAAAAGAATTTTTAAGAACATAGAACATTTTAATTTATTTAATGTTTTTAATTTCTCTTCATTAGAATTTTGATTTTGTTTCTTTTTAAAGTTACAAAAGTTTGTTAGTTTAAATGTTTGATTTCAACATAAAAAGCAGAATGTTATCTATCAGTCTAATCATTTAAATGTATTATATTTTCTAAAGCAAGTAAAGTAAAATTAATGTGACCATGTAATTTTCGAAATAAATGATGTGAGTTCTTGTTAAAGAAACAACTTCATCAAGATGTAACAAGAATAATTAATTTTCTCAAATTTTTTACTTTTTTATTAAAACATATTTAAACAAAACTGTCTTAAAACAAAATTTTTCTTAGCTTGATTCTATGCTGATTTTTTTTTAACCTAAACCCAAAAGTCATATAGAAATAAATTGTAAATAAGGAAAAAATTGGTCTCATTAGTGTATAAATTAAAAATATGAATATTCGTGACTAAAAATTAAAAAAGATGAAAACAATTTTTCTCCAGTGTTTTGATAAATTTATAAGTTAATTTACATTTGGTCTTATATAAAAGTATAACACGTAATAAAGTTAAACTTAAAATGCATTTCTGTTATTTTAATGTTTGCTCTATTACATGCTACAAAAATTTTATATTTAAATTTTTGTGCATTGTACTTGTTATTTAAATATTGCCACAGAAAAAGTAATTTAAGTATCAATTTTTTTTTATATTTTTGAAATATTTTTATTCTTAAGCAAGTAAAAAGTAAATTAAAAATATTTTTATATTATATACAGAATAGAAATACTTCCATATAATTAATATATCATGTATCAGAATACTCATTTTAGAATAATTGATAATAATATATTCTTTTCCTGAGTTGTTATTGTTTTACAAATAATATCATGGTACATTTCATCCCACATAAACTTAGAATTTAAATCATATTATGTTTATATTAATGTATTAATGTACACACACACACACACACACACACACACACACACACACACACACACACACACACACACACACAAGATGTTTGAACTTTTTCTGGTATATAAGCAAAACTGTGATTCCCTATAAAGTATTGAAAATTGAAAGCCTTTATTTATACAATTGGTTCCAGAGAAATGTACACAGTCTTAATTTGACAAAAGAACAGAAACCAAAATGATTGTTTTTGTCATTTTCTCTTTCAATCATCAGGTTTACTTGTAAGCATAACGTCTTGTCCTTGAAAACAGGACAGTAATATTCATGCATTTATGATCCACTTAAAGGGTTTTAAAACAAAAATGAATCCTGATGTAAAACCTTATTCATGTTATCATTTAGCTTTAAAATTTTATGAAAAGAACTAAAGAAGTGGCACCAAAAAGACATATTTCAACAAAGACATTTATTGTTTTACAATCTGTAACACAAAAGCATGTAACAAAAAAAATATATTTTTTGTTTTCGGTTTTCTCACTTCTAAGAAAGAGGGAGTACATTGATTTGATTGACAGGTTACAGATTAAAGTTTGTTTTTGAAGTTTTTATCATGAAGAACTGCTTCAATTTTAGGGCCAATATTTAAACCACTTCTCATTTTATCATTTCTTTAATTTAAATTGGCGAATATGGCCCTAACATCTAAAAAAACAATTTTCCTTGCTCCCTAGTTTTTATAAATATTTTTCTTAAACTGAATTAAATATACATTAAAAGAAAAATACACATCTTGAATAAACAAGTAGTTCAGTTGGTATGTCTTATGTATCAAGAATGTAGTTTATTCCTTTTTTGATAGCCATTATTTCTTAATGATTTTCTTCTGCCATGGATATTAATTCACATTCAAAACAATTTATTTAATTTAAGTTAATTTAATGTATCTCTGTTGCATGAATTTTAATATCAAAATGAATTTGAAATCTCCAATGATATACCTTTCGAATGTAGTGTATGCAATTAATATAGAGCACACAACTATAAAATGCTGCTTTGACTTGTAAAATATGCTACAAGAAGGCACAAACAAACTTTGCTATGAGGAAAAGATTTTCTATACTATGTTTGAACACTCAAACAATAAATGCTACACTTATTATTGCAATGTGGTTACAGTGTCTTAACGGAGTTGCCGGGCAAACCTCTAGAGTAATCTGCCATGCCCAGCATCCTAGGCAATACTGGGTGGATTTTTAGTTTCCCTTTGATTTTTTCTTTCACTTAAATGGCGGAGAATAATAAAAATCTTACTGTTTTTATAGGTACAACTGCAGAAGTAGACCAGTCTCTAGGAGACAAGGTAACCCAGGAAAAATGTAGAGAGGGAACAGAAATTAATCCTTCAAAATGGGAGGTAGAAACGACCTCTTAGCCGTCAACTTCTAGAGAAGGTCAGGATGACCTAACCAGAGTGACTACCTCTCTAGATAAAATTAAAATTAAGAAAAAGCTTTCCGGTGCTCAGAACAAACGACTGACCAAGGAAAGGAAGATCGCTGAAGGAATTTGGGTTGAAAAACCCAAAGGAAAAGGTGTAAAGAGACAAAGTTCTGAGATGAAGCAATACTCAGCGTCTAAGACAACTAGAATGGTCAGGCCTGAGGTAAAACCTACATTAGGGCCCTCATGGTAATCAAGATTGCTGTAATTCATGAAGGACATCCTGATAACCATGTGAGTGAAGAATAGGCTGTCAACCTGGAACTTCTGGCAATGGAAAAAATTACAAAGATTGATTAAGGGCTTTGTTCCCACTTTCCTATCATGTACTTTGGAAACAAGTGCATTAATTATCAACGTTGCAGACATGGAGAGCTCAAAGTGGCTGGAACAGAATGTCAGTGGTATTAACCTCTGTCAGGAGCAAAAATTTCTGGTGGGTGAGGCAAAGAAACCTGTCCGAATCACCAAAATTATTGGTAAATTTCCGAAGGTATGCTGTAAACTGGATCCCAAGTTGATCTTGAAAAATAATTGAAGCAGAGAATGGTGTGCTAACTTGGACTGAATGGAATATTCTGCAAAGAAAAGGCGACCCACCAGGACAGACCATCGTCCTTAGTGTGTCTGAAGCGGACGTGACTAGACTTGTTTGAAGGGGGGATATAAGATTTATTTCAGAATTCACCAAGTTCAAGCCAAAGTCCTAGACAATACTAAAAAACTTGAGGGGGTAAAGGTTCTTCAAGTCAACATACACCACAGTAGAGGAGGTACCTCTAGCCTCAGTAGGAAATTTCGTACTGAGGATTTCCATCTGGCTTTGATTCAAGAACCTTGGCTTGTCAAGGGTTGAGTCAATGGCTTTAAGGGTACTGAAGGTAAGTTAATCTATGATTTAAATAGTAATGCTAAAGCCTGCAAATTTGTTGATAAAGATTTTGAGGTTCTATCTCTTTTTGAGTTTATTAATAGTGACATAATAGCTGTGAAAGTTAGACTTAACACGAGGAGTGGGATTTGCAAAGTTTTTTCGGCTTCATATACCTGCCCTTTGAAGAGAAACCTCCACTTGATTAAAATCTGCAATAAACTCCCTCGTTTTGTGCAGAGAATAACTTACAGGCAATCCTGGGATTAGACTTTAATGTTCATAATGTTGTCTGGGGAAGTACAAACACAAATAAAAGGGGTGAGTGCTTTTTTGAATTTATCTCAAATTATAATTTAAATGTTTTAAATAGGGGCAAATGAACCGACTTTTATTACTTTCAATAGAGCTGAAGTGATCGATATCATTGTCTCTACTCAGTTCATTAGTAAGAATATCACGAATTGGATTGTGGATGGTACACCGTCTAGTTCAGACCATCAAAATATCCACTTTGAGCTTATCTCTACTATAAATGTTGATCGACGGTTCAGAGACTCCATGAGGACAAACTGGAAAACTTTTAAGAAGGAACTTGTGGGGGTTACTGAGTTGGGGTCCATTCTAGTAGAGACAATTATGATCTAGAAAACACAGCAGAATGTCTGCAAATGAATATTCTAGAATATTTTAACATAAATTGCTCTGTTCACACTAGGAGTGCTGAACCCCAATGTGTTTGGCGTAATGACTCTCTGGCTGCTGAAAGGGCAAAGGTTAGGAAACTCTTTAATAGATCTAAGAAATGCGGTGAATGGGACTCTTATAAAACGATCCTAACTAATTATAGCAAAAATAGTAGAAAATGAAAAACTGAATCCTGGAGGAAGTTCTGCAAAGAGGCAAATTCTTTGTCTGAGGAAGCTAGACTATAACGTATCCTTAGAAGGGAGGAACCTATAACGGTTGGCACCATAAAGGACGAGGATGGGAGTTTTTCTAATACTGGGAAAGCAATTATGGAAGTTTTGACCAAAACGCACTTTCCAGAAGCTGGAGATACTTATAGCAATTATAGTCAACACTTCATTGACTACTTAATTAGAGTCAATGGAAGTCAGTAGTATATGGGGGGGGGGGGCTAGAGGACACTCAAAAAATGCAATATTTTTTGCAAAATAAGACCTATTTTGCAAGTTTTATAGCTGTTTTTTGATAAAAATTTGCAAAAATAGAGCATTTTTGATTTTTAAAACTTAAACAAAAAAGTGTGTTTTTCACTAAAAAATGACGTCTTTTTCACTAAAATATGCAGTATTTTTAGTGTTTTTAAGCTGTTTTTGATGAAAAATCGTGCTTTTTTCACTTTCAAAATTTCAACAAAAAAATTTGACCTTCCATCGAAAAAATGATCACTAAAAATGCATTATTTTTATGTTTTTAAGCTGTTTTTCGATAAAAATTGAGTTTTTAAGCTGTTTTATTATAAAAATTTGTATTTTTTTGGATATTTAAACGAATGTTTTTTATAAGAAATGCAAGGTTTTTTGAAAATATAAGATAAAAGCCATTGTATGTGTTTTTTTAAAAAGATAAAGATTTAAACTTCTTCCAACTCGTAATCATAATATTTATCATTTATTTTACCTTTGTAATTAAACAGATATTTATTTATATTTATTTTTTTAATTGCTCTTTCAGATAAATCAGCATGGCAAGAACTTAAGTAAAATTCTTTTTCATTATCGTTTACTTAGTTTTGCAATTAATGAAGATCCAAATTTTGTTTTGATTTTTTCAAAGATATCAAATTGTATTTTCCAACTTCTAAATCTCTCAATTTAAAAGTTTCAGGATATATATTCTTTTGATGTTGTTGAATTCTTCCATTTACGATATTTCATTTTATTAAATGATTTTACGTTTTCAAAAACATTTTCTGAAGATATTTATTTATAACGTAATAAGATGTTTCATCTACTAGATCAAGTGCTTTTTCTCTTATATCCTTATTTTCAACTTTTAAAATTAATTCTCTTATTTGATCAATATATTTCATTATTAAATCATCAAGTCCATATCTGTCATATATTTTATTGATTTCAATTAGCTCGTTAATTAATTTTGAATTCTCTATTATTTCCTCACTAATATCTAAGTGTTTTATTTCTTCCATTTATTACAAACTATTTTTTTGAATGGATTTCTTATACTGACAACATTTATATAGACTGCACATAGGACCTAATATTCTAGGACATTTAGGTACATCAATATCAACAGCTGGTATATTTAATTCTTCAAATATTTCTTTTTCAATTGTTCCTCCTTTATAAGCAAATCTACCACCATATTCATCATATAAATATTGTATATAATTTTTAACATTTTCATTACTAATCCATAAACTTTTATCGTCTGAATATCTTTTAAATCTTAGACCGTGAATTTCATGAGTGCATTTACGAACAATTTTCATTTCTTGTTCTGTTAATTCACAATTGGGTGTAAATACTTGAATTGTTTCAGCAATTGGTTCTGTTAAATGTGTCCAACTAATTTCTCTGATGATTTTTTTTATCTGGAAGGATAAATCCTTGAATATTGAATATCAATGATATATCAGTCATTTTATTTTAAATGCATTTTTATAAATAATTTTAAAAATTGAGAATAAAAAATATTAAAGATATAAAGTTCTGAAAATATAAAATATTAAAGATATAAAATACTGAAGATATAAAATATTGAAGATATAAAATACTGAAGATATAAAATATTGAAGATATTAATATCCAAAGGGAACTGTGTTATAATCATCCAAGATTCTACGTTTATCAAATCCAAACATATATCTCTTATTTGATTTAGTACTTGAAATGTCTCTATTTTTTTGTATTTTAAATTGGTTAATTTCAACATCTATACAATCAGTTTCACCTGTAATTATTTTCATTCGGTTATCAAAATCTAACATTGTTTCACTCTGATAAGACATTTTAAATCCTTTCACTTTTCCATGTGCAGATCCATCATTAAGTATATATCCATAATCTTTACTAGCTCCAGATATCCAATATTTCATATATTTATCATTTCCAAGTTCATCTGTCCAATCTCCTAACATACATCCTGTTTCAATATCTTTGGTTCCATCATCTATATAAACAACGCTATCTGTATCGTAATATATAACTTTTTCTTTTAATTTATTTAACATTTTATATAATCGTATTCTAGCAGAACTGGTTGTAAATGCTGCTATATAAATATTTGTGTTAAAGTTATTTATCTCATATTGTTCTTTCATTTTGTAACTCATTTCTACGCAATCATCATTCATAAATACCATGTTTAAATCTTTTATTGTATCATCTAGTATAATTCTATAGAAATCTTCAATCTCCATTACGTATTCAGTTTGTTTCATATTTTTCGCTGTCCAAACTTTCCCCATAAGGAGTTCAAACATATTTTAGCTATAAATCTCAAACCTGGATTTTCTTCTATGTTTTTCAATTTTATACCTAATTTCTCTTTAACTACCTTCTTATATTCCTTTTCATTTTTAAAATTATTTTTCCATTTATCACATGTTTCAAGTTTAATTTTTAAAAATAATTTTACGTACTCTTTGAATAATTCATTTGATTTATTTTCAAAGTTCCAAACTTCATAAATATTCATTATTTTATATCCTTTTTTTAATAGCTAATTTCATTTCATCTGTAGTCCAAGTACCTATAAAACATCTTTCGTTATCGCTGTGTTTACATTCTGAATTTCTGATAACGTAACAATCTTTACATTTCTTCTTATCAAGAGACGATTTGAAGTGCTTACAATGAAGGGTTTCAGAACATGATCTACATAGTGAAAACAACAGTTTTTCTCCTTTATAAGGTAGTACAGGATTATATAATTTCCGAGGAGGTAGTACTTTACATTTTATTAAACCATACCAATTTTTACTATATTTTTCAGGGTTAAATATTTTATTAGGATGACCAACTGGATAATAATCAAAGTAATTAACTGTTGGATATAAAGAAGTTACATCTAGGTATCTTCCTTTTTCATTCGTTTTAAATTCATATTTTAATTTAGTGGGTTCACATCTACCACCATAAAAAGCATCTCTAGGATTTAGAGGTTCGATGAATTCTCTTTTCCATTCTTTTTTCATGTATTTTTTCATATCTTTATTATTGTCAAAAGCACATTCCCATATAGTTATTAATTCATATCCTTCTTTCATTATTTTCTTATTAATCTTTTTAGTTCTTTCATATAAATCTTGCATCAACATTTGATTTTTAAGATTTATTTGTGTACCAGAAAAACAATTTTTACATCCATGCCAATAACAGCCATGGAATTGAAAAACTGTATTTTCATGAAATCCATCAACTTTATAAGTTTTATTTCCTAATTTCAATTTTTTCTCTCCTCCATTCAAAGCATGTTGAATATTAATATTTTTTTTCCTTTTTTGAAATATAATCTAACCAAGCAATTGATTTTTTACTGTATTGATCTTTATGAATTGTATCATTATCTATAGCTATAGTATCTTTTTTCAAGAATTTATCTCTGTAAATACCCATGCACACACCTGCTAATGTTACATATTTAAAGGGATCTACATTAACAGTTTCTAAAAATAATCTTCTCAATTCCAAGCATCCTTTTCTCAAAATATCTACATCTGATCTACAATATTTTATAAATTCTTTTTGAAAATCAAATGTTTCATTTTTAACAGAGTTATACCATTTATTAAAATTATTTCTTTCATTAGTAACCATTGTATCATATCCATAGTAATATTTATCAGGATATTTATCAACATAATTTTGATTACTTTTGGTATTAAAAAGATGTGGACAGTACCCTTTAGCTAATTCAGTTAATCCAAACGTTTTTGGAAATTTTTTAAGTGGTATCATTGTGAAATTTATGGAATCAATAAATCTTATATTGTAAGCAGGCGAATGCATATAAGTTAATTTATTACCTTGGTATATAGTAAATACTTTGATGTTATTTTTGAAACAATATTTAACTAAAAATTGAAAATCAAATCCTTTTCCATAATGAGCTAAACAGGTATATCCATAATGATTATCTTTAAATAACCAACTACAAAATTCATTTTCATCTTTGAATATTTTCTCTTTACCTTCATAATCGTGACATATTAATAGATTAACTTCATGAATTCCAGTTTCTTGAACTGTTTCAAGATCAAAGAATATATATTTTTCAGTGTAATCAAATTTACATTTTTCACACCAATCTTTTTGATCTCGTATGAAAGTAGGACACTTCTGTTTACACATACCTCCTTTTGAACTCTTTTGTTTCATAAAGCATTTATGATCATTCATTACCCATCTCCAACAATTTTTACATCTCAGTTCACCACATTTATGATCCTTACGTTTTCTTTCTAAGCTACTTATATTTCTTTTTACACTTTAAACATTTCCATAATATTTTACAAACACTATAACCTTTATCATCTTTCGTTTTGTGATTTTCAAAACATTCCTTACCTGTAAATTTTCTATTGCATTTATTGCAAAATATTTCATCTCCTTTACAATCAGAATTTTGAACAAAACATCTATTACATTTCAAAGGACATTTGTGACGATTAGTTTTCTTATATCCTATTTTACAGTAATTACAATAATGATCTTTACCTAAAAATCCTGTAATAGAAGTAATGACATTAAAATGATTTTGAATCTTGTATATGTAAATACATGTAGATTTATATTCTCCAGAATATAAACTTTGATTACAGTTTTCTCTACAGTAAATATTAATTTGAATATCTAAGAATTGTTCAAATATTTTAACCTCTTCTAAGCTGCATATTTCTAAAGGAATATTACATAAATTATGTAGTTTTACAGCTAAGGTGTTTTGTAATAAACGGCCTTTTCTAATATATGTTATATCATTTTCTGTTAGTTTTTGATGATTTAATTTATCACATAATAATGTTGGATTTTGAACAGCTAGAGCAGTGACAATAGATCTAGCTAAGCATATATTATCATTATTTTTTATTTGACAAATACTTCTCTTCTTTGAAGGATCTGTTTCTGAATACATTCTTAATGATTTATGTCTACCTCCTTCTGGTAGTTCAATTACATGAAAATCAAAAATGCATTCAGTTATATCAAGTTCCTTATATTCAATCTTATTATTTAATGTTTCTAAATATACTTGTAAGCATCTTTAGTAGACATCATTTTAGGATGAAAAGGAGCACTTAATTTTGGATTATGCACAATTATATCAACTTTACCGTTTATATTTCTTATAGCTTTTCTAAATAAGTCTGATAAGATATTAAAATATTGTACAGGTTTAATTTTATTAATCTCTACAATCTTATAAGATTTTCTATGAGTCATATATTTCTTTATATATTTACCTTTAATTTCTAAAATTTCATAATCAGGTTTAAATAACTCATTCAGTTTTACTTTTCTTTTAATTTTTTTATTTTTCACAGGTTCAAAAACTTTAGTATCTTTATTAAATTTTAAATTATATGAATCAAATAATTTTTAATATTTTCTCTTCTCTTTGGATATTTAATAAATATTTTCTTTTTACGATCTAAATAATCAGAAGTATCTAAATCCAATATATCTGTTAACACTTGTTTATAATTTCCAGTTTTTCTAATATATGATATTATAGATTTAATAATATCATTCTTAGATTTACTTTTACTTTTTATTTTTAAATCTTTTATAACATTTTTCAACTTTTGAATACTCAAAGTATTCAAAGCATTTTCAATGTGAACAAAAGCCATACTTGTATTGAAATAAAAAACAAGAAATTTTTTATTTCTATTTATTAGAAAGTAATTTTATAAAGGGATTTCAAAAATAGAATTTTTTATTTTCTATTTATTAGAAAGTATTTTTATAAAGGGATTTCAAAAATAGAATTTTTTATTTTCTATTTATTAGAAAGTATTTTTATAAAGGCTTTTGAAAAAATAAAATATTTTAAAAGATGTTAATATTTAATATTTAAGATTTCATTAGCAGCAATTATATCTGCTAACAATTTTTTGTGTATTTTGCTTTTCTCATGTCTGGCGCGATGCCATAAGGTGTAGTACCTGCCACAAATACAGCGCTCAGATTGAGAATAAATAGCTTTGGTACATTGGATACAACGAGTCATTCTTTTCTTAATATGCATATAAAATTCTTCTTCATTCTTTTTTATTTTACAATCTCTACAAATCATATCCATTTATTATGGTTTATTTTTTTTAAATGGAAATTGTAATTCTGATAATTACATTAATTTTAAAATTATTATTTCATTTTTTCTACTTAAGGAGAAATACTTTATATTATTTAAGTTTTGAATAATTTTTAAGTAACTATCTATAAAATCAAAAATTTCTAATTATTTAAAAATGCTAAAAACTCATTCCATTCATTTTTATTTTCTTTAACTCTTAAATTATTTTCTATTCCAAAATATTCACAAATCTTTTTCATGATATACAAATATTTTATAGTTTTTTGTAATAATTAAAATCTAAATATTTGTAAAACATTTCATCAGCTTGTAATGTAAAATTTAAATTATGTTTTCTTTTTAATTGTTTGAAAAATTTATCCTACTTACATATCTCTGTTTCAAAAATGATTGAATATTTATATTATAATAATTTTCATCTTCTGAGCTGTCATAAGTAATATCTTTCTTTTGAATATTTTTAAAAACTTTTTAAATATTCATTTGGTACAGAAATATTATTTTCTTCATCACTAGAATAATGTATTTTTTCAGCTTGAATAAAATCATCCATTTATGTATTTTCTAATTTTAAAATATAGATGGAAGCACTATTCATTGAAAGACTGTTATCAGTTGTGAGAACAAAGTTTATTGGATAAAGTTATTAGATAAACCCAAAAAAAAGTAAGTCTCACAGGTCCCAGTTAGTATAGTGGTTAGAGTAAACGAATAGCATGAATTAATCCTGAGTTCGAGCCCTGCTCGCTCTTCTAGAAAAAAAAAGTTAGAATGAGTTGATGCAATTAAGATAGGGCTCTTAACCTAGAACCAGGAAATGAAAAATCTGGGACCGAGATGTAAAAAGTGTGGTGGACTGTATGGCCCTCTGGGGGGTGCTGGCACCTCCCAAAATAAATGTTATAATTTCAAGTTAAAGTCCACCACACTGAAAGGGCCGTTTTGCTATTTTTTTCTAAATTTATTAATTGAATATTTATTATTAAACATATTAATATTTATTTTTATTAATATAATTAATATATTAATTTATTTAATATATTTTTCAAGTAATTAATTTTAAATTATTAATATACTGATTAAATAATTTTTAAAGTAATTAAAATATAAATATATATAAATCTTTTTCTTTTCTTATAATTTTTTTAATTCGTAAAGTTTCTCTTAATCTGTAAACCCAAACATCTAACAAATCACAATTATCTTCAAATTCTTCAAATATATCTTTAAATATTAATCGCTTGAAATAATGTAATTTTAATATTCTTTTTTATATGTAATTCCATAATCCTCATATTATCATAACTATCCAATTTAAAATCTGGTCTTCCAAAAATACAACTATGTGATGATTTCTATGTCTTAAATTATCATATTCCAATTCTATTCTAAATGTAAATAGATTGATATTCAATAGTAATACTTTTGTAATATTTTTTCAAACATATTTATTTAAATATAAAATAGCGTCCTCTTAAAAATTAATAATAAAAATACAAAATAATAAATTTTAAAGGGGGTACAAAACGTCCCCCCTTTTACTAACAATTCTTGGGGTGAGAATTCTCCTACCCAAAATTATCATTTTAAAGGGGTGATTTACTCACCTTGAATTAAATCTTTTTTATCTATCCAACTATTATATTCTTCTGGATAATTTAACCACTTTACAAATAACTTGTTTCCTTGCTTGTTTATTATTTTTTCAATTTTATATACATTATCTTTTTATCATATTTAACTAATTCATTTTCATAATAAGTGCCTTTGATTTCTTCTGTTGTTTAAATCTCTTATTCTATAGGTAATTGGATCTGTTTTTAACACTTCAGATATTATAAAAATTTCATCTGTAAATGTAGGATGATAACCTCTTGTAAACGTTTCTTTATATTTTGAAATTCTTACTTTATCACATTCTTTAAATTTTGGTTTTTTGATTATCTTTTTAACATACAAATTATTATATACAATATTTTCATTTTCTTTTTTACTTGCTTCTGTTGGTGTCATTTTTAATAGATCTATGATAAGAGTTATTATAATTGTAAACTAATTTATCTAATACATCTATATATCGTCTTGTATTATTAGCTGCTAAATATTTTCTTATTTTTACATTTAAAGTTCTATTGAATCGTTCAACTACTGAGCATTTAATTTCTGTATTATTAGTACCAAACCACTGAATTTTATTTTCTGAAAACAATTTCTGCGTTAAAGAAGATAAGAACTCCAAATCATAATCAGATTGAATATTTAACGGTTTTCTCTCTTTGAATATCTTTTTAAAAGCATTTGATACTTCTTCACCTGTTTTTCTTTTTAATTGTAACAGTCCATGCATATTTACTAAATATATCTATAACAGTTAATATGTAATTGATACCATCATTATATTTACTAAATGGTTTTATGAATAATAAATCTGCTTGCCATTGATCATCAATATGAGATACATAAATCCTTCTTCTTTTAAATTTTCTATTAATTGGTTTATATCTTGTATATACATCTTGAGTATGAAGAAAATCAGTAATACCTTTTTGAGTAAATTTAGTTTTTCTTTTTAACTCATTGATACCACAATAACCTTTTAAAGGATCATAATATACATCTTTTAAAGTGTCATTTGTTTTTTTAAAAAAACACTTTTCTTTGAATTACAATTGACACAAATTCCTTTTATCATAGGTTTTCCATTTTTGGATGTAGTAGTTATAACGTCTTTACTATCTGTATGAGTTTTACATTTTAAACAATAAATGAGTGAACCCATTCCAAATGTCTTTTTTGCTTTAATGATTGGTTTAACAATTCCTCTTTCTAATCTTTCACGAATTGTAGGATTTGGAATTTCATCTAATTCCTTTAACATATTTGTATCACATATTTCATTTCTTGTCTTAGTATCTTTATTTTTTAAATAACAAATATCATGTCTATAAGCAGTTTCATCAACTCTGTTAATTGGTTTGCTCCATTCTTTGTATGATAAATCTGGATTTAATCTTGTTTTTCCATGTAGTAATTGAGTTCCAGGTCCCGTAAATGAATGTCCAGGTAGATGCATTTCAAATGGTAAATTATTAATAGATTTATTAATAACACCTTTTCCATTTTTACATTTGCAATTCTTTTTATTACACATTTATTTAGATATAAAATTATTTATCAACATACTTATAACCATTTAATTGAGTTTTCTTTATATATTTTTCTATAGGAAAATATTGTAAATTTTGAATATATTCATCTTCTCTCATATACACTTCTTGTTCAGTCAAACTATTTGATTTCAATAAATTTAATAACTGCTTA
Organism: Latrodectus elegans; assembly: GCA_030067965.1. Taxonomy (NCBI): domain Eukaryota; kingdom Metazoa; phylum Arthropoda; class Arachnida; order Araneae; family Theridiidae; genus Latrodectus; species Latrodectus elegans. The sequence continues at coordinate 41,695,286 of CM057820.1, read as the reverse complement.
TAAAATTTATAAGCTTGTTTGTATTCACTCTTTTTAGCAGAGATATTTAAAGACTTATCAATTATTTCAATGACACCCGCTGTTACACTCAATGCTGATAAGGGAAGAAAAACGAATCCAGATAAACCAGATGCGCTGAATAAAAACTTACTAATTGATAATGAAACACTCAATTTATTCATCAATTGATAAGACTTTCGATAGATATAAACTCTCTTTTCCAAATATTCTTCCATTTATAAAGGCTCAAAATTTCTTCGATATCTCATATTTATATTTACTAAATCCAACATAAAGAAATCAAAACGTTTTTGAATTGCTTTCCTGTATAATTTTAAATTCTTCATTAGTAAGATTTCCATCAATTTCTCTAATTATCTGTTGGATTTCTCTTGGTTGTAAGCTAAAGAAAATAAAATAATTACAATTCTTTCTTATATTAATAGGAGTAGAATAATATGATTGACTCAGATAAATAATGGATGCATTTTTCTTTCTTCCTCTGATAAACAATTCAGCTATATCGCTTTGATCTTTTCAGTTATACAATCATCAAAAATTACTAGATTTTTCATACACGGATCTAAATCATCTACTTTATGAATTCTTTGGAATCAGAAGAAAATAATACTTGTTCTTTTTATATTTATTAAACAATTCCAACAATAATTCTTTTCTCTTTATGTTTTTACAATTTACAATATCTTCTCTTTCTATGTCATCAAACATTGTAAAATTTTCTTGCAGTGTAATATATTTTGGTTCATAAATATCTTTAGCACATACAAACAAACCATCAAATTTCAAATAATCATATATTAAATTAACAAGCAAATTAGTTTTTCCAGATCCTGAACTGCCTACAATTAAAAGTCTAAAAGGATGTTTTGGTAATGAAGGATTTTGATTTTCATCTGTAAATTCTTCAGGTTCTGTATAATCTTTTATTTTTATCATTTATTTATTTTTAAAATATCTACTCGGAGTAAAAAATAATCTACTCGGAGTAAAAAATAATCTACTCGTTGTAAAAATAATCTACTCGTTGTAAAAATAATCTACTCGGAGTAGAAAATTATTTAACTGATAAATAAATGGATATTATTGAACGTGAAAGAAATAAAAATTAAAACAACAGATTAGAAATGAGTTAGAATTAATAAAATTACAATCTGAAAAAGAAAATAATGAAGTTAAACTTGAATCTGATTTAGGTATTGAAAATCATTAAGAGAATTTCATAAACCAGTAATTAAAAATTACATGACCAAGAAATTTCAAGAAAACAAAATCTTGAAAGTATTCAATATGCTATAAAAGATTTAACAGATAATATGTCTTTTTTACCTCAACATGAATCCTCTAAACATTTGGACTATTCTTCAGATGCTGGAAATTTAATGGATAAAGCTGAGGGTATAATAAAATTGAATTTTAATAAAGATTTAGATTTTGATTTACTTAAAAATGAAGGATTAGAATTGCCTTCTGAGCTATTAAATAAAACAGATGAAGAGTTAGATGAAATAATTAGTATAGCAAAATCTAAACGAGATGATTATAAAAGACTTAAAGGAAATTTAACTAAAAACAGAAATTATGAAACTAATGAGAAGAAAAAACAAAAAATACAAGATAAAATAATAGAAGCCGATGCTAACATGAATGGATTAAAACTGTATATAAAAGCATTGAATACTCTTAAAGCAGGAAATGAATATATAGGCAGTGGTATAAACAAATTAGATGAATTAACAAATAAAATATGCAAAGGCTCTAAGTCTAAAAAATTATATAATCAAATAGTTATTATTCTAGATAAACTTTTAAAAGAAGGAACATTAACAAATGATTATGTAAAAGAATATTATAAAAAATTTTTACTTTAAATAAATGTATGTAACAAAAAAAGTTTATTTGAGTGATACCAGTTATTATTATAATAACGAAATTGAAAGCTTTGAATATAGAGAAATTAAACATGAGAATAGAGATAAAAACAATCCATATGAAAATGCTACATATAATTTCTTTATAAATGATACAAATGCTAATATATTATATTCTGAAGGTTATCTGCAACAAGAAATTAAAATTGTAAAAGGTGATGGAAGCAATATAAATAATGAAAATATTACTTTTGTAAATGGTGGTGGTTTAATTTGAGCAGATTAACAATAGGAAATACTGAAATTGAATCTACTATTAATTATAAAGCAATCATGAATCAAGTTTTAGGATTGATAAATTTCACACCTGATTATTCAACATCGGAAGCTACTAATATGTTTTTCTATATGGATACTTCTGAATATGCTGACAGAGATAATTTCAAATATAATGGAACTTTGGTTGATGCAACTAAAATTACTGATTTTTATAATAACTTTAAAATGAATGAAAATTTAATGATGGATTTGCAAAGAGATGGAAATTCACTAAAGGTAGTCAAACTGTAAGAATATGGATACCATTAAAATATATATTTGATTTTTTCAGAGAATATAGAAAAGTACTTACAGGATTTCAAATCAAAATAGAAATTCAAAGAAATGATAGTAAAATATGTTATATACAGATATTCAAAATCCTGATTTCAAAGCAGTTGTTGAAGATCTATCTCTCTGGTTACCATATGTTAGATTCAAAATTCAGCTGCTGTAAAATTCAATCAACTAAAATTATCTGATACTCCAATAGAAATAAATTGGGATCATTATAATATTATCAAATCAAACTTATTTAATAAAAATTCTAGTGGATCTTATAATATTCCTGCAACATCTGATGAAGTTTTAAGTTTATATGTCATCCCTCAATATGATGAAAGAAATGAAAATATGAACCAAAACAACATGATGTTTGATAACTTGGATATGACAGAATGCTGGTTAATGATTAATAACATAAAAGTTCCAACAGTAAGTTATTTCATGGATTTCAATAAAAACATTATAATCGAATATATGCAGCTCTTTAGAAGCAGGAATGAACAATATAAATGCAGAAACAGGTTGCATGATAGATTATTCAAATTTTAGTAAATATCCTATAATTTGTTTCAATCTAGAGAATCATGAAAATTACACAAACCTGAATAATTTAATGATCGAATTCAATTGAGGTTGAAAATAATACCACCAAAAATTACTTTTTCTACTTCATTTTGAAAGAAAGGAACAAATGCTCCATGAATATGAAATCTGAAGAAATAACTATGATTAAAACATTGAAAGCATAATGAGTTTATTACATTAATAAATGACAGCTTATTATCCTTTGTTTGATGATGAAATAAAAGAAGGACCTCCAGGTCCTCCAGGTATAGGATTTAAATTAACAAACGATGGAAATTACGATATAGAAAAAGAATTTAAGAAATGTAAATGAACCAAAATTATTGAATGATTCAGCTACAAAATCTTATGTGGATAGAATTCATGAACATTTTAAAAATGATGTTAGAAATTTATCAGATGCTTCTCTTATTCATTTACAAAATGAAAACTATAATGCGAAATATAAAAGAATTTCAAATGTGTCAGATCCAATAGATTTACATGATACAGCTAATATGAATTATGTGAATAAAATTGTAAAAGAATTAGAACAGAAAAGTTTAATACATTCAGCTCAAGGTAGTTTTGATGCTAAAGATAAAATAATTAGCAATATAAAAGATCCTGTAAATGACAAAATGCTGTTAATAAACGTTACTTTGAAAACAATGCTTTAATTTTGAAAGAAAATGCTTTTGATGCTAATAACAAAATAATTAATATTCCAACTCCTACTGATAAATACGATGTGTGTAATAAATATTATGTAGACAGAAAAACACTCATCAATAATAAAAAGAGTGATAATATATTAATTCGAGATAATGATGGATTATATGTACCTTCTTTAATTAAAAATGGTGTGTATAATTTTGGAAATGTAAGACTTTCAAACGTTGCAAATCCTGTTATAAATAAAGATGCCGCAACAAAAGAATATGTCGATTCTCAAAATTTCTATGCTACTATTAAAGAGAAATATGCAACATATCATACAGGAGGTTTTAGACCTGTAGAATTCAATTTAATGAGCTCTAAACTACTAGAACCTGATTTAAAACTAGTAACTAATATGCATATGAAAATTATAATTTTTTGAAACCTGAAAATCGTACACATAGTCCTTTAATACAATTACAAATTGGAGAAGAATTTATATTTACTAGACCTTTAACAACTGATACCGAATCGGTTACATGTTTTGCATATGGTAAAAGAAACGATCGTGTTAAATTATCAATTGGTAGTGATGGACAATCAAATAAATTAAAACCTTTCTTGCATATAGAAAAAATAGATTATCTTTGAAATCTATTTATAAAGTATTTAGATATCAAAACTATATCAAGCTTTATAAAAAGAATTGACTTTTTTTTAACCTAAATAAATGGCGCAAATTGATTGGATAGAAGTAGCTAAAAACCCTCTTACTGAGGATTTAATTAGAAATTTTCAAGATACTGTAGATTGGAAATTAATTTCAAAGTATCAAAAATTATCTGAACCTTTCATAATGGAATTTAAAGATAAGGTTGATTGGGAATATATTAGTGCATATCAAGCTCTTTCTGAGGCATTTTTAATAGTGAATGAAGATTTGGTTCATTGGGATACAATTTCAAGATATCAAACATTATCTGAGAAATTCATAAGAGAATACAGTGATAAGATAAATTGGTCTCATATATCAAAGTTTCAATCTCTCAGTGATTCTTTTATAATTGAAAATGTCAACAAATTAAATATGCCATTTGTATCAAGATATCAATATAAAATGTCAGAAGAAACAATAGAAAAATTAGAACATCAAGTAGATTGGAATAATATTTATACATACCAACAGAATTTATCTCCTGAATTTATAATAAGAAATTTACAAAAAGTTAATGACTGCTCTGTAATGATGAAAATACAACTTTCAGATGAAAATTTTAACAAAGTTTATAGACGAATAAAGCTATGGTATCTAGGTAAAAATTGTTTAAAAAAGTAATTTTTTATATTCTTAAAAAAACACTTGCAATGGCTTATATCTTCTTTTTTAAAAAACTTACAAAAATCTTTATTATTTTTGTTTTTATTTTCAAAAACCGTGTATTTGAATAGCTACATTTTTATTATCATTATTTGACTTAAAAATAGCACATTTTTTAATTAAAAATGTTGAATTTGAAAAATATGTGAACTCTGAAAGTAGAAAAAATGATGCTAATTTTTGATTAAAAAGTTTAAATTTTGAGGTATATCCATGCAAAAATGCTTAAAAATTGCTTCTTTAGAGCAGAAAATTGTGTGTCCTGAAGACCGGACATATACTACTGAAGTCATTGGAGATATTCTGAGATTATCATCAATTATAATTATGTATGGTGGAACATTTCCCCCTTTAAACCACTCAAGTCCACGGGTCCTGATGTAATAATGCCCATTATGCTCCAAACGGCCGATGAGTTTATTATCCCAGTGCTGACAAGAATGTATAGTGCTAGTCTAGCTATGGGATATATTCCGAAGCTTTAGCAGAGGACTAGGGTTGTTTTCATTTTTAAACCTAGGAAAGGTTCTAATGACCAGGCTACATCCCTTCAAACCAATTAGTCTTTCCTCCTTTTTCCAGAAGATCATGGAAAAGATTATAGATTGGCTAGCTAGGGATTACTTATGTAAATTTTTTCCCTTGCATGATCTCCAATTCGCTTAAGTCTACTGAGACAGCCTTACATCAGCTTGTCTCCAAGAGTGAAGACTTTTTGTATGTCAAGTAAATAGCCTTAGCTGGTTTCCTAGACATCCAAGGAGCTTTGGAAAATATTTCGCATCTATCCGTAGTTAATTCTTAACGAAGCATGGGGATCAATCGCATTCATGTTAAAGGCATTGATACCCTAAATTATCGGTGAATATTGTATCTGAAATTCTTAGCTGTTCTAGGACGAAGATAAATAACATTGTAGGCTTCATCACTGGACAATATCATTTTAGGAAGCATCCCCATACTATGGGACTCATTGAAAACCCTAATTGTAGGAAATGTCTTAAGGATGATGAGTCAGCACATCACACCATTTTTGATAGTGATGGTTTATTCTCCATTCATTTTAATACTTTAGGAATCATCAATACTAAAGAGTTACGTCTTAGCACCATAAAGGGTTTGTCTGACTTTATACATAAAATGGAACCAATTTATTGGAACTAGCTTGAGACTATGGCCCAAAATGTTATCGAGCAAAGGCGCACAGTACCATGCAAGTCCATTATGAAGAAGAAGAAGAGTCACTAATATCGAGAGCATAACAACATCACGACATATTTTAATTAGATGCCGCGAGTATAGATATTTATGAATGTTAGCAAACAGCAAGCAAGGCAAATAGTTTCAGAGAATAGTGTGAGCCTGTAGACCATCAAATTTAAATCGCTATCTAGTTCGCATAAACCATAGATCAGCATTCTTTCTTATGATACCCACAAATAATTTCAAGAATAAGGATTCATGTCCCAGGTTCAATTTATACCCCAACTCAATTGTACCACAAACAGTATATATATATATATATATATATATATATATATATATATATATATATATATATATATATATATATATATATATATATTATATATATATTATATATATATATATTATATATATATATATATATATATATATATATATATATATATATATATATATATATATATATATAATATTTTTATACAAGTATTTTTTATTAAAATAACTATTTACCCAATACCTTACTCCATGTGTGAAATATATGATGACAGACAGGGGTAAAGCAAAACTTTAAGAATTCCTTTTTTACAATATGAACTCATATAGTCAATTTTATACATCATTCACTATCAATAAGAGTACAAAATACAATTTCTTACATATGAACGGGATTCGAAATTGGATGCGTTATACGATATATTTACGAAATACAAAACAAAAGAAAATTTTAAAAAAATGAGAGTCAGGAGATTCTGCATATCAATAGTTACTGACACATAACTGGTTAGTTTTGCAACATAAACCTATTATGTTACCATGGAGAAAATTCGCGGGACTCAAGTAAAAACAATAAATGCTATATATAGATATCTTGCGGTACTGGATTTATTAGATTAGAAAAAATGATTAAATTAGAAATGTTAGGCTTGAATATATTTATTTTGGGTACTTTACATTTCTAGAATAATTATGTTTTTATATATATATATATATATATATATATATATATATATATATATATATATATATATATATATATATATATATATATATATATATATATATATATATATATATATATATATATATATATATAGTATATATATTATTATTTTACTGTGAATATTTATATTTTATTATGCTATGCATTAGATATTAGTGGGACTTTTACTTCTATAATTGACTACAATTTAAATTTATTTAAAAATACACATAGTTTTAGAAAATACATAGTTTAAAGAAGAATATTTCCAGTAATTTAGACTTCTAAGCATTTGAGTTGCTGTTCAAGTGATTTTTGCATTTATTTTAATTGAAGAAAAATTTTGTATAACACTAAAATAATATATCGATGTAGTTGATTTCAGTAAAAATCGAAATAGATTTTGTACTTTGATAACATTTGAAATCAATTTAAGGTTAAAGTTAATTTGGATTGTTGAGCACAAAACAGCAAAACTCAAAATTACACTATATTTTTATGAAAATTTCTCTACACATCATTTAAAAGCAATTACAAATTTAATCACTTTCAATATAACTCTATATAAATCTTACATTATGAATGTAAATTCTATCCATATGAGTTTATTTCACTTTTATTTTATCTTACGTAATTAAATTTTGCTACACTGTTTTGGAAATTGTCATGCATACAAATTTCTAAATTGTTGCTTTTAGAAACATGAAAAATATTGCTTAGAAGGTCATGTATCAGATATAAGCCTAATGACCTGATTACCTAGAACAGAAACACTGAAATTTCAGTAAATATGACATTTAAATATTAAAATGTATTATCATAGATGCTTGGAAAAAGTTTTTACCCAGATTAAAATTTTAAGCTATTTAAAATGACCATATTAAATATTTTGTTATTACACTTGAGATTACATTAAAAAGGAATAAACGAATCTTTTACAATTCTGTAAATAAGTCATAAATATTTTATAAAATCCATTTTATGAAATTTTCTCATAATAAATGATCTGTAAATATCTATCTATCTATCCATCTATATATATGTGTATGAGTATGTGTGTATAAATATGTTTATATATATACATATATTATATATGTACAGTAATCTTTTTACATGAATGTAATGAAAAATATTTCTGACTCATTGCATTAGACATTTTCTTTAGAATTGAAATACTTTGAGAATTGAAAATTGATTTGTTAAAAAAATATCGCCCTACCAAAATGTTTATTTATACCGATAAAATCCTATTTTATGTCGATTTAATAAGAATAAGTGTATGATAAGAATAAGTAATAATGGTAATTATTAATATCATAGTTATTTGCATTTATCTAAGGTTGAAGTAAAAACAAATCATTGATTTGATTGATTAATATAATCTAATTTCCTGCCGCAGTACATGCTCCCCAGTGAAATTTAAAGTAACGACAAGTAAATTATTAAACTTTTCCGATGTAATTAATCTATTTCATGGTACTTTCGCGTCATTAAACACATGAAAGCTTGCTTTATCACCAGTCTTAATTAATTATTGTACGTATTAAATAATTTCTCACTACGCGATTTGATTTAACTCTCATAGGTTTAGGCTATTGGTTAATGTATTAAAGTTAGTATTCTTCATACCATGCGATTCATCTGACTTGAGTGTTATCCATGAATATTAAATTCTATTCCATGATAAAATGTGTTAAGTTACGGTATTAAATATATAATTACGTTCCGGCAAATTCAATCAACTTTAGTGTTCTTAAAATTATTATTTCCATTAAATTCATACGGTTTACTCTTTATTAGCGGAATTTTAACTAAGAATAAAGAAAAAACTGATATTAATAAATTAATTAAGTTGAAATATTGAATAAAGAAAAGAAAAATCGTACGTTTTTCACTTTATGTTTTAATGTAATTCGTTCGTAATGCTTAAGATATGTTATTAACTAGTATGCATTTATGTCTAAACATTAAATAAGTTTTACTGAATAATTTTCAAAATGGAAAATATTTTTGGAATAAATTAAATAAAAGGCAACTATATGCAAATAATAATCAATAACTAATATACAAAAGGTAGTCGTACTATCAACTTCTTTTGACAGCGTTGGCAGTAGAAATACGAAAATAAGTTCTTTTTACTAATGACACAACTTACATATCCAAATTTTATGCTATATTATTCTCCAATATATCTGCAAACAAGAAAATGTTTTATAAAGCAAATATATCCCAAAGGTATAAAAAAAGTACATATATACCTAAATGTAATTGTAAAATTCAAACTTGATAAGAACAATCATTATCACAAAGATGTAAGATGAGGCTAATTAACAGAATAAAAAAGTTTAGAAAATAATGTAATTTATATAAAATTGATTTACATGATTAATTAAACAATTAATTCAATATGTAAATAACCAAATATAATAATTGCAAAGAAGAATTAGAGCAATTCTAAGATTAAGTGCACATACAATGATGCATTTCAAGACTTCTAATAAAACCTGGTGAGATTGAACTCATATATTGTATTGTTAAATGTTTACATCTTTGTTGTTGTCTATTTTGGTTTTCTAATTCATAGTTAATTATGTTGTATTTTGTGATTTTCTATGAATAATTTTATAGCTGTTTCTGTACTGAATGAATCACCAACTTTGATGTACTTACAATTTACAGCTAGAATATGTTGCAATTTATACGTATTCATTTTTGTTTCATACAACGAAATTACTTTTTTACTAATCTCTTTAAAATTTTTCAAAAGGATATTATTCAAAGGACTATGGGTAATTGATTCAAGGTGAAGGAATAACTATCCTTAGCTTCCCTAGAAAGATATCAGTGACTCTATATAGACTAAAAATAAATGATTGTTTGCAAGACCATTTCTATAAAAATAGATTGCGGATTCTCAAAACTGTGTTTTCTCATTGATTCTGGTATATATGATTTTTACATATACCAATAGTGTATATAGTGTATATATGCATAATAAAAGTATTAACTAAAATATAAAAGTGAATACTTTGTTGTCCTGTGACTTACATACATAAATTATTTGTTAAATGCATTTGCATTGCGATTTTTGCGAACTTAAATTTTACACGTTTGCTCCATATTCAAATAATTAACATATACCTCCCAATATTAACATGAAGGGTTTCATAAAATATCTGTCGGTTTGAATAATTTCTTACTGTACCTTAAACAGTAAGAATGGTTGAAAAATAAATTATTCATATCATATCTCATATGTTCTTCCAATGCTTTTTAAAAGAATAATTTTATATGAAACACAATGTTAATTAATTTTATGAAGTATGTTTATGTAGTATTCAAGAATGCTTTAAATTTTTGTAGATAAATGTACGTTGCTAACAATCATTCATGAAACAGAATTGACAGAAATCTCTAAAATATTAAAACTACTTAATACATCTACCAATCACTTATTTTTGGAAAAAAAAAATTAAAAAAAAATATTCTGTGGAAATGATTATAATGTGTTTTATTAGTGATAAATCTACAATATTTTCGTTATGATGTTAATAATAAGATAGAACTCATTTAAAATTCTTTATCAGTTTCATTCATTTGTGAATAAAAAGTACCATAATTTAAGAAGAAATTCTAGATAAATTATAGTAGATATTATTTAATAAATAATATTTTTATTGTTAATTTATTTTAATATAGTATATAAATACATATTTTATATAAGAACTTTTAGTTGGTATTAGCAATATACACATTGATCTTTATTTCATCATAATTATGAAAATATTTACGAAAACAATTTGATTTATTAGTTAAATTCAACATTACATCTAATTGTCATTAAATTCATTGATGTGATATATGTGAAAAAGTAATCAAGATGAAATTATTTTAAAAGATGTTTGAATATAAATTGATCCTATTTTACCAGCAAAATCTTTATAAAAATATCAGAATGTAAAAACAGTCCTTCGTATGTGTAAATGATGTATAAAATAATGGTAAGACATGTAAAGCATGAGACTTAAATATAAAAAATACTAGCAAACAGCAAAACATTTATATAATTTAATTTAATTATTTTTACGAATAAAGTTGATTAATATAGATTATATTTCTTAAGAATGTATTTTAAGTAAAACACTGATTCAAAATATTCTCACTTCTTTAACATTATAAAAAATTAAACATATAAAATATATTTTATTTAAGTGACAAAATAGATTCTTTTGTAAAAAAAAGAATTAGCATACTATTGAAAGATGTTAAAATAAATGAAGAAAAAAATCAGACAATAAAATAAAATTATACCTTATGAGAAAATCATTTGATTATCACTGTAAACAGAAATTTTATACTCGTAATCTTTAATTGTAAAAGTACTTCAGAAACTAAAATATACACTTTTATTCAATGGTATCCAAATAACTGTAGTCTGACTTAATGAAACTTAATACAAACACCTAATATTGTTCAAAATGGGACAAAAATAATTCAGTGAAACATACTCTTTTAATTATGAATTTAGTTTAACATTTAAAGTGTACTCATTTTAAAATAAAATATAGTAATTTTAATAGTGCAGTATAACTCACATGAATCAGGATTAAATTCATATTTTAATTAAATATTTAACAAAATTTCTGAACTGACATGCTTGTAAAAGAAAATTAACCTATTTTTTCAATTAATAGAACATTCAAACCACACAAGGAATGAAATTCAAATACATCTAAAACATTTGCAGGAAGTTCCAAGCTAAATCTGAATGACGTTTAAGCCTTGTGTACGAAAATAGTTAACTATTCTATTATTAAAAAGTTTCCTTGTGTAATAAATGTTAGATTACTACAACTAATGGACTACAAATGCAAGAATCACACACATATTGATATTATATACCATCTGTCTCTAAATATAATTTAAGAAAATTTAAATTATTTTTAACATTTTAACTAATAATTCCTGAGTATTTTTGTATTTCAGGAAAAAGAGTTAATTACAATCAATGTTGTGTGATTTGACGAAATGATAGCTTGGTTAAGGTATCTTATAGGAATAAATGATGAACAGGAAATTCATTTTACATTATGTGTTTTATTTTTTATACTACATTTCTTATTTCTCGTGCTTATATTATAATACAAGAATAGAACGAAGAATTATTAGTGAATAGTATTATAAAAATTAGTGTATAGTAACATAAAAAATTCTATTATTACTTGAATTAAACTTTCATAATGTGTAACGTATTGAATGTTAAATTTGCAAAATTTATAATGATGCATTTTTATTCATATATTAAAAAAATAAAGTGTCATATAATATAAAATAATTTTAATCTGTTAGCAACACATGTCTAATTAGTTTAAATATCTTAGATTTAAATGGCTAAATATATTATAGTATATAATTATTTTATTTAAAATTATTTTAAGAATTGTTTTTCAGATACAAATAGTAAAATAAAAAAAATACAATAAGCACTAAAGATCGATCCTTTAAGCACGTTTAAATAAAATATTTAATATAAATAAAGTATATACGTTTAAAAAAAACTTACATAAGTCATCCAAACAAATTACGTTTTAGGTATGAAGGTTTTAGATAATAATTGAAGCCGTCTTAGCAATTATTTAATTTTAAGTTATTAGGCTAGAAAGTTAAAAATGCAGAAAATGTGTTTGAAAATAATGCTTCAGCAATTATAATTTCTTTAATATTAAGTAATTAGGCTAGATAGATATACTATGGAATTGTGCTATTGTTATGTAACAAGTTTTATAAAAAAAATATGTCTTGATTTTAATCGAGAAGTATGAGGCTATTACTTACACTCTAGAGAACAGTTCAGCGAATTAATATGGTATCGAAATGGGTAACAATAAATTACCAAGAAATATAGTCCCTATCCAAGATTGAGATGAATTAGCAATCTGATGATATACATCCTATTCAGGAGCATTCATAAAGAGAACATCTTGATGGTTATGAGATTCAACAGATGCTTAATTGGTACAAGATACGGGCCACTATATTTATTGCATATATCCCAGTTCTACTTATCTGTAGGCAATAACTCATATATATGGCGAAACTGTACTGATAGCCCGTCTGTATTCTACAACCTCTTGAGAAGCGCATAGATTTCTGAAGAGCTTTCTCAACTGTTATTGAGTATTTTATTTCAGCTAATATTATATACCTTAAAATATATCTGAGTTATTACCTATGGATCGTTGGTTATAGTTATGTATACCTTTTCGAAAAAGAAGACTTTGAAAGTTTATGATATAGATTACTTGAATTCATTGTTAAATTATATGAAGTGCAATAGTTGAAAAGTAGTTGCTTACAGAGCAAGAAATATAATGAACAATATTAACTTAATATATAATTGTTATAAATTAAAAAAAATTAGCCTTTTCACAGCATTAAAATAATCGTATTTTTTATGTTTCATAGATCTATAGCTTAAGCAAAAATCAAGAACTTGTTCAAAATTGAATATTTTTTAGAATTAAATAATCAAAAGTATATTATATTTAAGTAATAATAAAGTACGCTTAATATATAAAAGATATTTAAAATGCAGAGTAATAAGTTAATCTTTTTTATCATAAATATTGTTATTTTTAGTTGTTTTAAATTAATGTTACAAATTAAAAAAATCCTGAATAAATAATTTTTCATCTGACATCATATACGGTCATAAAAACTCATTCATCATCTTGTAAGAATAAAAAATGAATATTCTTATTTAAAAATATGACTAAGTAGTACAGCTTCAAAAATTTTTAGTTAATGCAAAATTTCAAACAATACATATTTTAGTTTTACATGTGAAAATGTTTCAGGTAGAAAATATCTACAATTTAATTTTAATACAAATAATATTCTATTGGAATTCAACTTAAGTTTGAGACATTAAATTAAGTTTATCAATATCGATTTTACATAGAGTGTGTTTTTACATAAGATGACAATATTAAAAGATTATGCTAACCAATTTGTTTATCGGATTCAGATAAATCTTAATATTTACTTTATTTGGAGCATGGTTTATAAAAATCATGATGGGTGTGAGTCAACGGAAGAGATTGATCAAGGCCAATTTGCAAAAATACAAAATTCTAAAATTATGTATCATATTTATAAAACATTTACTTCCCATTTTCTTAATAATATTTCAGATAATTGCTATGTCTTTGTTGTCAATGTAACTGATATAGTAGCAGATACCATTATCGATGACAATCACTAAAGTTTTATATATATATATATATATATATATATATATATATATATATACATATTTATATATATATATATATATATATATATATATATATATATATATATATATATATATATACACGTATGTATATATATTCTAATGCAATAAACGCTGGTTTTTATGGACTTCTAATTTACAAACACTCAACATGATTTTATCAACTGCTGGCTGGTCCCTGACCGTGTCAGATAGAGGAAACTATAACTTTTTTCCTCTTTTATGAAGATCTCGCTTTCCAGCATGTTTATCTTGCTCTTAATTTTTTTCATCAGATTTCTCATTTATTTTTATAGTTTCATGGTTATGAGATTTGGATCGATGTTATTATAGAAAAAACTTTGAATTGTGTGTGTGAATAACTAATTGCTGCATTAGTTATTAATATTTTAGAATAAAGAATAAAAAATAGTTTTAATTCTAAAAAAACACTTTTAAAAACGAAATTAATGTTAATTGATTTTTATATTTTTATTATAAATTCTATGCGATATAATTCAATAAAATCTGGTCTCAAAACTAAAAAAAAAAAAAAAAAAAAGCCTCAGGTAATATTCACTCCGTGTTCTTAGAAACAATCCATGTGTAACTTTTTCCTAATGAACTTCCGACTTTTCATGAATTTGAATGTTATCAGTAGATTCTAGAGAAAAAAAATTGTAGGTTACATTTGGAAGGAATAATCATGCCTTGGAATTATCAGACCTTATAAAATTTCAGATTGAGTGCTCTGGCATATGAATGTTATTAGTTTTGTTGAATAAAAATGATGTTTATGTCAACTGGACTTGCATGCGTTGTTAACCAAACCATTGTCACTAAAAAATTGTAAAACATTTATCCTTCAACATGAGTGATGACAAGATAGTCCTTCATAATCATAAAAAACGTTAAAATTTCATGAAGTTTCGTTAAAAAAAACCAAATTTAAAAATTGACAAACTTTCACATATAATTAAGGACTTTTCGAATTAGTAATCTTATGTAATTTTTTCTAAAGAATTGTTACGTGTTTAAATACATGAGCACACAATAAATGAGAATAAAAATAACTTTGAAGTATATCACGTAGGACGAGAATGGCATTGTTGCTACCATCTACGGGACAAGTAGATGAATAGCAAGTGAAATTAAGTTTTTTTTTTTTTTTTTTTTAGAAAAACAAAACGAAAAGCTTTTCTACATTGAAAAAAAAATGTTTTGAAAATTTAAATTTTGAAGTAGATAAAAGTAAGTAAATATTGTAACTAATTTTTCATTAATAAAATTGAAGAATTTTTTTCTGACAGTACTTTATTTATAAAATAATATTGTAAAAAATGGTATAAAGATCTAATAGTTAATTTCCTGTCTTCGAAATTTCAATGTTAAGAACCATTTTACATTTTCGCAAAAAATAAGTAACAAATATATTACATTCATTTAAAATGTTTTTATGTATGAAAACTTTTATATTTAAAACATTTTTGACAGCCTATGTAATTTCGTAAGCATGTTTATGTAGAATAATCAATTAAATTTGGATAAATATGACATACTTTAAGTAAATATCGCAATTACTTTGGAAATACAATTAAGGATTTTTAATCAAAATATTTCTTATTTTGAAAGTTTACTCTTAATTTAAATTAACCACGCTTTAAATTAATTTGGAATGAGATCTATTAAAGCTACAAAAGTGTTTAGCTTTTAATCATTTTTGGATTAAATTAATTCTTAATAGCTTTCTTAAAAGCATATTAATTATCAGTAATATGTGAAATGAGACATCAACTCCTGCAAAATGCATAATTTTCGATATTATATTTTTTTTATAATTTTTCATTTATTTAATAAAATTGATTAATGAAATCAATGCTTTTCTTGATTTACAATTTCAATCATTAATTACTCAAAATAAATAACTGAGTAGTCACATGAATATAAAATATTATGATACTTAAAAAATGAGCAATTATAATGTGACTCATTCAGTTAGTTGTTGTCATATTCAATTCATTTTAATGATAATATAGAATGACGCATTTATCCAATGTAAATCTTTTTTTCTTATTGAGCTCATAGAATTTAAAATTGAAATTAAAGAGAATTTCCTTTTTAATTATAATAACTATAATTTCGATAAAAATGTTGATCTAATTCTACAATAATTTAAACAAATTAGATTCATACGCGAACATATCTTACAAAAATGTCTATACATGTGTACGTATTTCTTCAACATTAGATGCTTTGTAATTCTTAAAAGAAATTCTTTTTAAATATGAAAAATAGTTATGATATCAAAAGACGTTTTTTCTTTTAAATTATGCTTTAAATGAAAATATGATTTAAAACAAGATTTTTGAATAGAATATATTAAAATCTCTAAGTGGTCAGCGTACTGGACAGTAGTACAGCAGATTTTATAATCAACTCTAAGAAAGGATGGCAGTTTATTCTAATCAAAGTACATATTAAACTGTTAATTTTGATTTATATATCTAACAGCTGTATCATTTACTCTGGCTGTAAGAGTTGGGAATTTGATTTGCTATTTTTATTCTTATGGCTTAAATGATTACTTCACAAATACTTCTTTAATATGTTTAAACTGGAATGAAAAGTTGAAGCATATTTTTTTTAGCCATTAACTCCATGAGAAATTAGTTGAAGGACGGAAGGCTTAAAAAAATTAAAATTGCAATTTTGTACTCATACGAAGACAATACATAGTTAAGCAATAATGAATAGAATGAAGACAGTATGGAATTAAACAAAAAATATTATTAAATCCATATTATTATTACATATGATTGTACGTCCAACAAAAAGAAAAACAAGCAGATGTTACATAGTTTCAGTTCTGTCCTTTCCTTACTACAGCAATGGCTGTTTCACATTGGGTTTTCTTATTCAGATCCAGATTGCTAAAGATTACCTATTCCTCAATTAGCCTCTATTTAGGTTTTTGGATATTCCTCCGAAAATGCAAACATGCTACAAAGCTTCTCTCTAAAGCATCCTCCACATGTGCATAGGAGCGCGGCCTTTTTTTTTATGTTATTCATGGAGTTATGGTAAACTGTTATTACGATGAAATTTGGACTCGAACTCTCTTCAAATCAAGTGATATTGAATATAACTTTTGACGTTGAAATGAATCTTATCCGTTAAAGGGACTTACCTCCATTGATAATATGCCGAATTTTGGCAATTCTTGCTTCTTCCAATTAATGAAGGCCATTCTTCAAAGAGATATGATCAAGGTACTAAGAAAATAGATCATCTTTTATAAATCTGATGCAAACAGTAAATCAAGACACTTGTCGCTTCTTTGCTGCACACAA
The DNA here is from genome assembly GCA_030067965.1 of Latrodectus elegans. NCBI lineage: Eukaryota > Metazoa > Arthropoda > Arachnida > Araneae > Theridiidae > Latrodectus > Latrodectus elegans. The sequence goes on along the minus strand of CM057820.1, from coordinate 41,677,384 downwards.
TTGCTGTAAAAAGTTGCTTGATTACGTGTTTGGGAATATTTTTGCTTCCAGTATAATGTATCTGCAATGCACAACAGTTTTTTTCTGGTGCTAGCTACCATCAACATTTCTAGCACTTGTATCCATGGTTTGAAAGGTTTTCCAAGAGAACGAAGAAATACTTTCCTTGATTCAGAATTCTTCTTCTACACACGTAATAGGTGTTCTCACCTTCTCTTTTTCTATTATTCTTTCATGTGCGATGTCTTCCAGGTAATTTCTACTAATTATATTTCAGGAAAGAATTCCCCTGAAGTGAACGCCTTTAATTGTTTCTTTCTTACATTGTAGTCTCGAGTTGTATGCCATATTATACACATGTTGCATAAACTTAATTGAAATATAACGTTATGCTTCCCTCATATGCATACGCTTGAATTTCTACTGAATTGCGTGTTCACAATACTGGAGACAAGAACCCTTTTCTTACAATTCTATCGCTCTAATATTTAAATTTTGTCCAGAAAAGTATATTTCAAATTTCAATACTTTTTGCAATCAACCAATTGTAGAAGTTGAACTTAATCATTAAAAACATTCCACTGCTCACCTACATAATAGAATAATATTCTTAGTGAATTTACAAAAAAAATTACTAAAAATGCAAAATGTACCTCAAAGGATTTTTTCACATATCATTATTTTAAATCTTTCATTGCAATGGTATTATTCACAACTATTGAGAAAAAAACCTTAATATATGTTATTCTAAATAATGCATTCTCATTGGTAATTTCATCAATTGGATACTCTAAATAAGTTTTGATATATATATATATATATATATATATATATATATATATATATATATATATATATATATATATATATATATATATATATATATATATGTATGTATATCTGTGTGTGTGTGTGCCAGAAGAAATCTCGGATTTTCTTTACATAAGAAAGAAAATATGGTCTTGATTTTCCATAGTCATACTATCCATTGACAGAGACAAAATTTCAAAAATTAAAATTTTCTCAAGAAATACCCAATCTAAAAATATTCATGTAATTTTAATGACTATATAAAGTGCTTCAAAAACTTCAAAGAATATAGACTAAAGTTAGTTATTTTTACTCTCTCTTTTTTACATTTTTTAATACTTTTAACGACTGAAAGATGCAATTTCATTTAAAGTATTTTGACCTGGTAATTATTCTTAACAAAATTAATCATGATAAAGAATCACACCGTCAATGAAAAGACTGGTGAATCTTAAAGCATTGGTAAAAACAAACATTATTTTTGAAAAATGTTTTTAGGAGATTGATACTTGACTGTGAAATATTATTGTGATATATTTCTGAAATTTGGAAAGATATAACATTGATAATGAAATATACACCAACATTGTTGTAATATGGATAGAGTAATTCACCACTTTATCATTCGAACTCATGAAACAATTACAGACAGAGGAAAATTACTTACAGTACAAAGATGAAATGTGAAAAAAATATGCACCCATTAATTTTTTAATATTCATTGGTAAATAGTTCTGCATTACAATACTTTACAGCATACGTCTTGTAAATCAAGTGCGAAATGTAGTGAATTGTAATATAAAATTTCTCACCACCCAGAATACTCAGAAATATTTTAATAATCGACTCTATAAATATTTTGAACAGAAGTTTTGGCCTGAAGAATTAAAAAATGGAGAGATACTGAAAAATATCTTATCATAATACATTGATTTATTTGAGACAAGCATCTATGCATCTAAGCATCCGTGACATCCCTTCGCGTATGTATATTCCCATTGGGAACATTTATGAAAGCAAGATAAGTATATTTTGAAAATGATTCATTTGGAAAAACCATTTTTATTTAATCATCTAAACATCACTAAGATCATATGAACTAACCCATTACTTTTAGAAACGATTATAAACCTTAAGCATACATAAGATCACTAATTTAATTATTCACTTCTTGCATGGATTCAATCTATTCATTTGACTATCAATGAAAATAAGTTTATTCTTATGCCTACAAATTTGTGTCTATTTATGCATAATATAAAAGTCTATATGGTGTATATCACTAATGTTATGTCCCACATACCTGAAATAATTTTCTTATTTAAATAATAAATTCTCAGAAGAATGAATTTCGTACAAAAGTTTTTCAAATCCTGCACATTCTTTCATATTTTTAGTAAATTTTACGATTATACGTTCTTCTAAAACAAGTAAAATTTTAGGATAGGGAGAAATATTTAAGTAAAAATGTTTCTATTTGCAAAATATTTACGAAATTTTTAATTATCTTTTGTGATATAATAACATGCAAGACTGCATTGAAATGCATTTAATTAAATTTCAGAAAGATTCTTTGTCTCTATTTTATTGATTCGAAACAAATTCATCGGTACAGAAACTGTACGATTTTTTTTAAAAAATATTTTCAAGACAAAGTGCAAATGAAATTTAATATGAGAGCAAAATATTGATTTAAGAGAATAAATATGAAAAGTTGTTCCTTGTTTAATTTGTTTTAACGAAATCTGAAATCTTATCTATATATGAAAATACTAATTTCCAATCAAATCCGCCTACCTCATATTCCTCATATTTATTTCAAAGGCATATTCTATTAAAGTATACTAAATATTAAAACAATGACAGTTAATCATACATATTCATCTATTTGTTAAACATTTGGCTATTATATTGCTTCCTATAATAGAAAATTTCATCTGATAGGCAATTCTTTGTTGAAAGGGAAGTCCCATTTTGATACATTAACTTTCATGGCTATTAATGTGTAATGAGCCAAAAGACAAATATGATCAAAGTTATAATCCTATTTGGTATCGCTCAAAATGAAAGAAGAATTTACGCTTTTCATTTTGATGTCTATTTATTGTAAGTCCGTCTACATCGTTTTATTTATGTTGCACACTTACATATACCTTTACAGAGCAATATAGACTTAGGTTTAATTACGAAAATTTAAAATTTACTTACTTTATTGGTTAATTATTTTTACAGTTTGGTTTCGTAATAAATGACATTTATTAAAATTTTAAAGGAAAATTAACTATAGAAACAAATGATTGCCAATGTATGTGGAGCATATATACAGCAAAAAGGAAATGTGAAATATATTATATAAAACACACCGAATATATTACAGATAATTTTAAGAGTAAATTCAAGATAAAATCTCTTTTGATATTTGTAATTTCGAAAACAATTTTCGATGTTTAAAATATTTGAACTTTTATAATATGAATAGTGATAATTTATAAAATTCTAAAATCAACAAACTAAACTAAATAAAAATTTAAGAACAGCAATTTTTTTGGAGAGAACTGTCTTTGGTTCCTACTTCTTTAATTACGTTAGATAAGCAAAAAGTAATGTGTTTTTATTTGCTATTTTCAAGAAAATTGAATTCGGTAAGCACAGCTGAGCCAATAAGTTACATCAGCAGAAGTATATTGGTCCAGACACGATATTTTTATCTAGTAGTCTAAATATAGCGTTTTTCTAAGATTTTCTTATGTTCCCTATTGCATAATTCCTTGAAATATACAATCAATAAACAATGTGTTGATTTAAATAGACTATAAAGAACATTAATGCATAGAAAACTGCTAGATCTGTTTTATGACTACAAAGGCAAGTCGTGAAATTCAGAGAGTGATCAAGATTTAAAAATAAGATATAATTTCTTCGTGTTAACTATGAAATTGGGCCGAACAACTTGTCTAGTGGTCACTAGACAAGTTGACTACAAGACTGACTACATATAGGAAGGTCCTGGGTCTGAATCCCGGTTCCTGCATGGATGTACTTTCTCTCTATCCTGTCTTTTTCCTTTCCTTGTGTGTGTGAATGAAGTATGAATTTTACATACCCTATAAACGGGTCCCTATCACATATGTGAGGGTGTGATGGTGGCCAACCCCCTGTAGTGCACCCGAGGCAACGCCTTTGTGGCTAATAGGTCACTGTTTCTGGCCGGTTCCTTGGGTGTCAGGAAACAATAGATTAATAGGCTATGTTGCAGTTTTAACTGTCTACAATCTGCCATTGAAAAAAAAAACTAAGAAATTGGAACGCTGTAATTTCATTAGTGTAACCATTCTTGAGAATACCATTACTTTTGGAATTTTCTTGCTCAACAGTACTCAGCAGTAAGATAAAAAATGCTTAAATGAAAAGGAGCATCTATGACTTGCTAGAACACTCAATCATTCTCATATGATTGCTCTTCTTCATCGAAATTAGTGTAGATTAGGAATACTTTAATATAATAATATTTGAGAAATACAAATATTTTAAGTTTAAACTAAAAGTTTTATATTCTAGGTAAAATTTTGTTTTTGAAAATGATTTTCTTACTAATATATTTTATCTATTACTCACTAAGTGAAATTGTAAAAACATATTTAGCAATAACTTACGATATTTTTCATATTAGTTATTATATGGTAAAAATGATATTAACATTGTAAGTTTTTTTAAAAAAAATTAAGAACAACTATGTATATAAAAGATGAAATACTTGCAATACAATATCAACGAAATTATTAATGGCAAAGTGTAAAATTAATATTTTTTAAAATGTATCGAAAGAATATTTATTATTATTTTTAGTTCATGCATGCCTAATATTGAAATTAATATCTATTTATACCATTTTAATGACATATTTTTACAAATAGAATAAATTCATGTTTGGATTAAAAAATAGGCAAGTATTTTTTAAAAATTAATTTCCAAAAAATTTAATACCGTAGTGATAGCTTCATCTGCATTAAATACCATCTCATTTTAATGGTAAATAAATATTTGTTCCATTTAACGCAATGTTTACTTTGAGGAGTTAATACGCCATTGTTTATTAATTTTTTTTAATAAAAAAATATGGCTCATTTAAATTCGTAGTGAAACAAACATGAAAGGCGAGGAAATGTTCACTGTGAAGATTACATTAAAATCATTCCTTTATTAATTTTTTATTTATTGCTCTTATCTCTCATGCTTTTAATTAAACATGATATTATTGTGCCATTTTAGCCATATCTAAGTGTCATTAAATATGCAAATTAAAAATAAAACAGTTAATAATGGAAATGTTACAGAAAATCCTTTGTAAATAGAATGAAAAGGAAAGTCTCTTGATTCTTAAATATGATATTCGAAGAAACTTGATATGAAAATCACTATAATTAAAAATTTAGTTTGTATTTTTTATGATTATGTGTCAATTGATATTCAAAATTAGATAAAATGAAATATGTATATAGAGACTGTAGGATTGAAATTAATACTTTAGCACTTTTAAAATTTGTTAAATTATCAAAAAAAGCCAAAAATATAATTTTTGAAAAATAAAATAAATATTTCATTTGATAAAACTATACACATACATCAACACATACACTTGCATTGTGAAAAGTATTTATTTCAGAAAATATGCAATAACGTCTACACGCTGGTAGTAATATTTGAAGAAAAATAAGTAATATGTCATCCTATTGCTTTGTTTATCTTATAAATATTTTCAAAGTTACAAGAAATTCGTTTTTGTAACGAAATTCAATATTGAATTAATTAAAATACGTAATACATTTTACCTAATAAAAGAGTCAATATAATAATTCAATTAATAATTTCTAAAAATGTTTTGCTTCGTAAAAAGAATTTACAAATATAGACTGAAAATCAGTGAGGTGCATAATGCTAGACAAGTCTGTTTACGATTATAAACATATTAAAAATGGAACTCATTTATTTACTTTCTTATCTATTTCTGATTGGTGACATATTGAACATGATGAAAAGGTGACATAATGAAAAGGGTTTCGTTGTAGTTGTCAAAAAGTCATTTTTCTAAAACTAAAGGAAGTTTTATTTCGTTTGGAAAAAAATCACTATGTGATTGTAAAAGAAACAAAGTACTCCACAATATCGTAAATATTTTCTCCATTTCCCAAACATAAGGCATACATGAATGTTTTAAAAAATGGTAAGTAAATCACATACTTCCATCTTAAAGCAAGAAAATTTCCTGGATTGAATTATCACATCGTTTAAATTAATCACAATGTAACTAATCAATTTTACATGGGGTTCGAACAACTATTAATAATGTTTTAATTAATTAACCACAAATGCTTTGTTCAAAATTTGGAAAGGAAAATTTGTTTTGATTTTAATTAGCTATAGAAAGATATTTTGATACAAGTTTTACTCTAATCTATGCAGTATTTATCAAATGAATTTCAGGAAAAAATTTGCTGGACACACATAGTACATTTAAAATAGATTAAAAAAAGTTTTGATATATAAATTCAGTCTCAGTTAATTATTTTTATTTTGTATGTTGTTCAAAATTATGTATTATTTATACTTATGCATTAACGTTTTTACTTCGAACATTTTATCATTTAGTACATAGAATAAATTTGTATTATCTGGAATTATATATTTTAAAAAAAACAGAATTTAAATTTTTTTTTCATATTTATCTTGACTTATGCTTTTTTCACGAAGCATGAGAAGTTAGATAAAGAAAAGATTATTTATCTAATGTTTTGTTTGCATAAAAATAAATCTCCTAGAAATAACACTCAATAAATGTGCATTCAGTTATTAGTTAATAAGTTGGAAAAATTTCAATTTATTATATTTTTTTCATACATGCTGAAAAAATATGCAATCAATAGTTTGCAATCATTATGAATGTTGAGAGTAATTGGATTTCTTTCCCTTCGATCCTCTAATGAAATTTTTTTTCTCAAATGATGAATTCCAATGTTTGTGATCATATTTACAATGTTAAAGATTACAAATTCATCACCCTTAGTAATTATAACAGAGAGAATCATGCTTGTTGAAAGGTGAGTAATTAATATTTAATTCCAGATACTTATCCTACGTTTGAATTGTTTGAGTTTAATGACTAAAGCTATATTCAATTCTTTTCTTTCCAAATAACTACTTCAAATATTAGAAGAGAAATACTGATTAGAATCATTGGAAAAGATATTAATTTAAGGTTGAATAATGCTCAATTTTTCATTACTTTGATTATCAGGTTTGTAATTAATTTAATATGAAATGTTTCTTCTCCAAATATCAAATTTAATTCGTTTTCTTTCTAAGCATTTGATACTGTATCCAATAATCAAATTACTTGAATTTATTCAATTTGTAAATGAATGTGACTGAAAAGACACTTAAATTAATTGTAAATCAAAATTAATAATATCTGAAAGAAAAGTATTTAAAGTATTTCCTTAATTTTTTGTTCCAAAATTATCTAATAAATATGAAGTCTTAATCCAATTATTCAAACTTATTAATTAATGGAAAAAGGATAATTTTGAAAGTCATATTTCTTAATTAAATAAGGAATTAAGATTTTCAATTCATTATTTAAATTTTCATTTAATAAATAACATGGAAATAGAATTGCAATAATTTTAAATATGTATTTTAATCTACATATATTTGTTAATAAAAGAAATTAATTGGATTGATTTTCACGTTTAATTTGTGTAGGAATGTAAAAATATTATTTTAGTTACAAATTGTGTCATATCTTTTATACTTTATTAAAACATTTCATTATGAAAATTATTCTTCTGTTAATAAAAGGTTTAGTTCCTTAAATTTTTATTTAAGTTTTAAATAATAAAAATTAAATATCTATAATCATAAACAAAATACATGAACTAAAATAATTAATGTTATCAATATTAAACAAACATTAAGCTGCTAACAGTTTAATATTCTATGGTTTATTTGAAGAAAAAACATGCATTATATGCTTTCATAATATACTGGGTAATATTATTCAAAAATTTTAAAAACAATGAATTATTTTAAATAATAAAATTGATTCTGAAATAATTTCTCTTACCTCAGGTATGAAATTAGACTATTTCAGAGAGAAGTGCACATTGCTTACTTTATGCTTCATTTCCTCTCTAAAAATCGTTATTTACCTTAAGCATTCAAATTTCCTTTGAAATAACGTTAAGATGTTTTAGTATCACAATAATAAAATGTTAAATTGAAATAAAAACCTATTATTTTTAAACTAAGCCACAGGATTATACAAAATAAATTAATTGCAATGATTTATTGAATAATTGATTTAGCCTCATGCGAAAAATGATGAATTTAACATACATCATAGTAATTTTTTTAAATTTTAATTAGAAGTAAATAAAATTATATAAAACTATTTTTATTAACCTATAATTTTATTTTAAATATTTCTCATTTATCTAAAACATATATTTTGAAACATTACTTTTAAATGTTAGGGAATATTATCTTAATTTTTAATTTTATTTTTAAGAAGACTTTATCACCATTTCACAATAAAATTAAACTCGGTACAATATTTTAAGCACTTTCTGAAATGAAAACAATCTCAAATAAGAAGTGTTTATGAGAAAAAATTTATAAATTGCAAAAGTTTTAGAAACTATTCTCAGAAAAATAGCTTATTTAAAAGAAACATTTATCGTTGTTTTAAAACTACAATTTCAATTAACAAAAAAGGAATTCCAATTATGAAACTCTTCTTTAATTAAAATTTTAATTGTCTATACAGTCGAATTTCAAGTATATTAATGCATTTTATTGTTAGAACATTTTTTTATTTTTCTTTATTTTTAAAAATAAAAGAGAGTATAAATAGTTTTATTAAATAATTTAAGTTTGTGTAAGCTTTTCCAAACACAAAATATTTAAAACTGCTATACATTTTTCAAAAGCGTTTTTTAATGGGGAATGAACATGAAATTTTATCGTCTTACAACTAAGCTTTTCTTAAATGAATGATTTTAAATATATGAATAAGTGTGCATTTATAATTTATTTAAAATACAAATTGATAACAATGTACTAGAGTTGAATTAAAATAATTATGTGGAAGTTAATGAATGAAATATCAGCTTTGGTTTCACAGATTATTGAATGCATAATATATATCTTGACAATGTGGATTATAAATAATGGATTTAACTTTCTCATGATAATTTCCTAGCTTCACACAAAATGAATATTAATATCTTTATTCTCCTGTTCTTTTCAAAACCTTCTCTACATTAGACGACGAAATCAAGATGAAAAGAATTAAGTCATCATTGTTATCTTCTTTATATAATGTCCAAGAAAAAGGTAAAATAAAGACATTTTTTCTTTGCGTCACTGTTGTCACTTAAAATTATTTCCTTTACAGAGTCTTTGAGAAAAAAGAATTTCATGTCAAAATAACAGAGTAATTTTTCTAATAAATGTCACAGAAATTTCTCTCTTAAAAGTAAACAATACAGTTTGGATATGGATAATTCTTTTGTAATTTTTCATTATTATTTTTCCCAAATTCATAAATAAAATAAAAATTATTTCTTAAAATATTTATAAGATTATTTCCTGTGGCATAATTTTAGAACTAAATAAAATGCATCCAGACCTTTGCAAGTCCTTTAAATAATAAAATTTACATTCAGTATTCATTAAAAATTTTAATGAAATATTCAATATAAAAATATTATAAATTTATCATATATTTTATTGTATTTTTTAACTGTATCATTTTATGGTAAAAAAGATATATTGTTAGATTTGAAAAAATTAAAGTGTGTGCAATAATTTGATGTAACTTTTGCAAATTTATTTCATCGTAACACTAATTTTAACAATTCCCAAAACATCCATTATATTTTACACAGTAAAGTTTTCAAATTTTCTCTTTTTTCAGTAATGCATTTTTATATACAGGGCTATTCAACGAAATTAAAATTCATATACCATACTTATCTACGAATCATTATTGAGATTTGATATGAGTGCTTATGAAAAGTTTTTGAGCTTTAGTATTGATCCTTTATGTCCCAAGTATTGTATTAAGGTTAAATCTGAATCATAAACCCTAAATTGAAAGTTAAATCTAGTTGTCAGTATGAATTACAATTCAAAATGTTCGTTTGTAGAATACGGGTACTTTTTCATGGTTTTATTGAATGATCATGAAATCAGACTAATCTCTGAATTTAAAGATTGTTCAGAAAATTAAAATGATGTAAATAAATGTCTATATTAAGAACCTTACTAAGCATTTATATAGAAATCCTTTGAATCCCTGGAATAAGTGCAAAGTATTTTTATAGTTTATTAATAAAGAATTTATACATTTATAATATATAAACAATTATTCAAATTAATGCGTACACATGCTTTATTCTAACAAAATACATTATACATTTCAATCAAATTTCCATTACCTGTATTTCTCAAAATATTTATTACTATTCTAATATACTGCAGATTTCAATACTAAATAATCAAACAAATATTTTTGTTTAAAAATGTTGAAGCACCAATCAAATTCTTCATTTTCTTTACTTTAGTACTAGTATATAATTTCACCAGATTTATAAAGTTTAAAATACAGTTAATATTTTTAAAATTGTTTCAGATTTTTATATCAAAATAAGTATGATAATTTTTTTTTGTAATTTTTGTCACTTTTTTTTTTTTTTTTTTTTTAACGTAGCAAATATTGTAACAATTACTTTCTCCTTACTCTTATTAGTTGCCTGGTTGTAGCAAGGAGGTGTTCCCGGGAGTTGTGAGCAATTTACTTAGGAAATACACACTCTTGGTAAGGTCACCTAATGGAAAAGTTTATCTTTACAGAGCTAACACTAACCTGCTTGAAACAAAGAAAGACTTATACCTTATAGTTGTCAAGCCCTGCTTTTTACTTCTATTAACATGCTGATAAATGAACCTGATGCAGCATTGATAGTTTCGCAGAATAATCAGGGATGTTTTCAAGGATTAAGCAGAAGACCTCTTTTGAAAAGTGAGTCACTGTCTCCCCTTTCATACACACAAAATACTTACCCTTTCATACACATAAAATCTGACAATAGTTAATGATTTGACTACTTCGTTTAATGATTTGACTACTTCGTTATAAAATCAAACAGGGTCAATTTTTAAAAATAGCAGAAGATAATAACATCAAAAGAATAACTATTCGGTAAACTAAGTTAAATATAAAAATAGTCTTGAAATATAAATGATAAAAATTTTGTATGAAAGATAGATCTTTTGAAAGAAAATATTTGGCACTTTTTATCCGCGATCTTTCTTAAACAAAATATAGACACACAATCAAATGGAAATTTAGCTCTCGAAATCTAAACCAATAAAATTAATTGAATTAGAAAAAAGTTTAAAAATTTTGAAGTTTAACATCCATAATAATAATCAAAAAAACGTGCCTGATTGTTTCCCTTTTTGAATGAACAAAAACACATTTTCTAGGGGATCTTAGAGTCAAATATTCTTTTCAGGCATGTTACATTGATAATGACAAATACTGTGATGTTCTCCATTATGCAGATGGCAATGACTTTGTGATATTTAACAGCTTAACATCCACACTTGCTTCCTTGTGTTATAACACATACTAGTCTCTAGATATTGTCACAGTTAGCCCAAAATTATTCCCTGTGTATATATTTGATAAAGTATAATATTGAAAATAACGATGTCTTAAACATCATTGATTTGAAGAAATGACAAAAAGTATCAAACTCTAGGGAGAAATTTTGGAACTTCAAGTACTCTTTGAGAGTATATGTAAATAAAGAACTGGCCTCGTTGCATATTATGGAATATGTGAATATAGTAGCGGAATTTCAGGAAAATCATACCTAAGTAAGCTAAAGCCTTTATCCTTAGATGAAATATAAAATATATTGTCCAGCATTAAATCCAATGCCTTGCTACCCTAGATTACTTTTTGCAAGAAGAAAAACTATTAGAACTAACCATATCTTCGGCAGACAACTTAAGACCCGGTGCAAATAAAATTAAATAAAAAATTAAATTAACATACACCCAACTTAAAAGAAACAGATGACACAAAACCAGAAAAAAATTGACTCACGGACACAAGACAGGCTAAAACTATGGAAATTACTTAAAATTATTAATAAAGATAAATTACAATGCGAAATCTGCAAAACATATATGACAAAGGTCAAATATTTTCAGATGAATAAAACGTTCGAAAGTCCTTCTTCTCATTACCATCATATAAGTCGACTAACTTTTGCAAATGAAGACTGGTTTGGTTTGCTTGTAGCTCAACAGTTATTTTTTGCACACGAGGGCTAATCAGACCGGGACCTACGGTTTAAAGTGGATTCATAACTACTATAAACAGCCATGCCGATGGTCGAATTCGAACCCACGAACTGTTGAACCGAGGTAAGAGCGGTAACCAGTCGGCTGCCATCACGGCTTACCAATAAAAACATACCGGTACTGCTCACAGCAAGAAATACTGTTCATGGAAACATCGTTCATTGATCATGGAGATTCTTCTCTGGCAAATCAATTTAACAACCAAGAACTATTGTTGGTCGTGGTTTTTCTTGATCTTCCAGGTCCAGCTGAAATGCATGAATGCTTTCTTGAATACATCTAAATCCAAGAACTGTTTGAACTGTTTAACCTATCTTGGAGAAAGGAGATTTTATCTCAAGAATGAAAAAAAAAGTTACAACCATACCAATTTAGAATTAAAAGAAAAATATTGGCTCGTATGTGGATTTAAAACCTATAGAACTGAAATATACCAGAAGTAAAATAGTGAATAATAAAATCGAATAAACTCCAAATCATTCTTGACAAAAACATTCCTCTCTCCAGAAAACAATTTGATTTTCAAATAGAACACATATCCAAAGACTAATTTCTGTTCTTCTCCCAAATAATCAGAGAAGTGGAAAATCGCAGGCCAATTCATCACTGCACCGCAGCTCTACTAGATCTCAAGAAAGCTTACTACAAAGTATGAGAACATAAACTATTTAAACTATACGATGCATTCAAAACCAAAGGAGGTACCCAGCAAACACAAAGGTGCTATGTGATAACAATAACAATGGTGCCATACAATAACACCATCGGGAAGCTGCTGTCAACCGTCTTGGCCAGCAGCGGCCCACCGCTATTTGGCCTTGTCTGGTTCTTCAATAAAGTGGTCGCCTACATTGCTGCTAGGCCGGCTGTACGATACGTTGTTAGTCCAATGTCGGGTGGCCAGCAATGCAATATTCGCCACACGTGCCCCATGTAATTGCAAGTACATGCCCATATACGGTTATCTATCGGACCTTTGCTGTTTGGCCGATGATAGCAGCTTTACCGACTGGTTATAGTTATTTCTTTCCATAAAAATGGAATTATTTTTAATTGTTAATATTGTAATCATTGTTAAAGTTAATACAGGAGTATTGAAAATCCATCAAATTAATACTCTGAATATATGTTGGTTAATTTAAAAGACAATTGTTATCCATGCAATTGTCAAATATTATTAAGCGCATATTTTTAGTTCTTAATTACATAAAAAGATTCTTAAAAAATGAATTACTAACTCATATCTTACAATGTTGTCCAAATTTTACAGTTATTTAAATAATTGAAATAATTTTTGTAATTTGTGTTTTGAAATAATTTTTTGTAATTATAGAATTTCATAATTTATAAATTTGTTTTTTTTATAAATTCTTGTGTAAGTAAGTGTTAATTTATTGGTAAAATTGAAATACAAGGTAAGAAAAAATTCTAGTTGTTTTATGATAATTTTATAGAATTATTTTAAATATATATTTTCTTTGTACACGCACATATATATATTTTTTCTTTGTAAAAAAATTAATATTTTTTTCCAATTCAATTATCTACATGCAACAAAATGTTGAGAAAAATGATACAAAAAAGGAGAACATATTTTGTACTTACATAGCAAATACCATATATATATATATATATATATATATATATATATATATATATATATATATATATATATATATATATATATATATATATATATATATATATATATATATATATATATATATATATATATATATATATATAAGTGAAAGGTCCAAATATTAATGGAATCGAAATTTTTATTTATGATACTGAAAATGAAAAGTGTGCAATTTTATTTACACCTGAAAAAAATTTTTGAAAAATTTTTTTTAACATTTTTAATTTATAAGTTTTTTTTATTTTATTTATTTATTTATTTATTTTTGCTGTCCAACTTCCAAATTTGTATTCTGGAACAAGTTTTAGATAAATTTTTCTATTACTAACACGGTAATGAAATTATTCTAAAACAATACAATGACAAACATTTTTCAATGTCTCTCTCTTGTTGCCATGTTATCAACAGTTTATGAAGCTTTCTTAACAAGTAATTAAATAACATTTCAACACAAAATTAAAATATCATTCTTAAATCCTTCATAACAATTTTATTCTGATGAAAACAACAATAAAAAATGCATACTTATATTTCTCTTGGCTCACAGACGCAAAATCGAATATTCCGCCACTTCACATTAATGGCCGACGCTGACACAAGCACTTTGCACTATCTGACGTCATTTTGTCACGCGGTATACACAATAAATAGTGAAAAATAGATTTCTCACTGAAAATAGTTTTTAAAATTTTTAAAAAGTAAAAAGTTAGCTGAAAATTAATTAACAGCACAAAAAAATGTTATTTGAAAAAATAGTGTTTGCCAATAACATAAAAAAATAGCGCTTAAACTAATTGTCTTAATTTTGCTGGCCAACAATGACCAGAATCTGTTGGCCCACTACTTATCATCCAGCATCGGCCCGGTTTATTTTGGCCAGCACTCATCCGTGGCCATAATGGCAGGAGCTGGGCCATCAAAGAACCATGAGCGGCTTGCCGTTGTCAACAGTAAACCGGAATGGCCTGCAGCGGCCCGGATTTATGCCGGCAGTTTGTGTTTGCTGGGTAAGACTTTGATATGGATTTCTGATTAGAAATATCCAAGGCCAAGGATTTTTCCAGGAAAATCCAAGGATTTCCAAGGATTTTTCCAAGTGCTGACAACTGTTTCTTGGAAAAATCCTTAGCCAAGGATTTTTCCAAGAAACAGTTGTCAGCACAGTGCTTTTTACTTTGTAAAAGGCGGAAAATGAAGAAAAACTGTTTTTGCAGGAAATCATATCATAATGTTTGCTGATGATATTGAGCTTTGGAACTCTTGAAATATCATGAAATTGAAGTGAAGTTTTAACAGATCATTGAAAGTTATTTCCAGTTTATAGATGAGTATCAAATGACTTTTAACCAAATTAAATCAACAGCAACTTTTCTTAACACTAACAGGCACCTAAATAATTACTAGCTATCCTTGACTTTCAAATAGCAAAAAATAATCAACGGAAAAAACTAACGTACTTGGGCTTCATCCTAGATCCGGAATTTATATACATCAAACATATAAAATATATTACCGTAAAATTCACACACACACAGGAAACGTTTCAATATTATTAAGTACATTACTGGTGAGTGGCAGCAATTACTCTTTAAAAGTCCTTTTAGGCTATCATCAGAAATATTCTAAAATAAAGCTCTCCTAACTATAATTGTCTTCTGAAGCTAATTTAAGAAATTGGAAAAGATCCAATTGTGAACATCTGGCATGATTACTAAAGTGAAGAGAAAATGCACATCAAAGATTGTCCCTTATGAAGCAGATCTACAACCATTTTTCATTAAAAGACAGGCTAGTTTGGGAAAATAGTTCAATAAACTTTACAGTAAAGACGGAATCAACAAAACTTCTAGCTACCTAATAACTGGATATGCAACAAAAGATTAAAGAAAAGTAACCCATTTAAGGTAGTTAAATCCCAGCAATTAATTGCAAAAAATGTAGGACTTCACTATCACCATTGTACTTGTAACGAACTTTCCAATGTCAGATTACATGATAACTTGTTTATTTCTCGTAAGTTAAACGACTATGTCCCAGACATACTTTAAATAGTGGTCTTGGAAATTATCCATAAAATATCACCAAATGACATTAAAATATGTATTTATGGCATGAAAATAAGTATATGAGCAAGAAATGGAATTTATATTGTAACACCTCAAGAAAAATTCTCTATAAAACAACTTAACTCAGATATCAGTCCAGTATTTCAAAATGAATTAATTGCAATCAACATAGGACTAAACAGAATAATGAGTAAAATCAACACACATAGGATTAAAAAGAGTCATTATGGATATTATCAAGACATCTTAATTTAATTTGATAGCCGTTGTTCAATTACACATTTAACATTTGGCCCCCCAATGGCGATAAAACCAGCTTATCTATTCTACAAAAAGAAACTTTTATCTCTCACCTGCAAAAAGTACATTTACAATTATTCCCATCTCTTATCTAAAGAAAAGTTGGCTGATATTCCTACAAAATAATGGAAAAATATGGTTAAATTGAATAGTTTGGTCTTCCCTGTTCAATATGCTTTTAAATCTCTAAAATTCAACTAATATTTAAATTTGTTATTTACAACTAATCTCAAAGAGTCAGCCATTAGTAAAGCAGCAATGATAATTTTTTGAAATTCAGAAAAAATGTACTTCCGTGTTTCGGGAAAAAGAAATAACAGATTTTTATTAAATCCAAAATGATGATGTTAATATGAATTATGTAAATAATATAACCGTTTTCAAAAGTTTATTGTAATTCATTTTTCCATAGGAAAGTTTGTACATAACTTCTTAAGATTTCTTTATTTAAATCTTTGTATTTATTAAAATAATATTTCTGTTATAAATATCTTAAAAGCAAATTTACACAATTTTCAAGAAAAAAGTTACAGTGCATTTGCAAAAAAATACTTAAATTGTTTCAAGAAATGTTTAAACAAGATAATTACAAATCACAAGAAAATGCTTCTGTTTTGGTGACAACAATTCCGATCTAATTTGATGTTGTTGAACATGTTTATCTTCCATTTTTAAAAATTTCTTAGTTAAGATAAAATTACATCTTTAACAAAATATTCAAGTTTTTGACATACGTTATTTTTTTATATTACCCTTACGACAAGAATAAAATATGTTTTATAAAATATTCTTAGAAACTATTACAAGAACTTTAATTTTTTTTATAGTTTCTTCAATAATAAATAAATTAATCTGTTCTAGTATATTATATATATATATATATATATATAAATATATATATTTGTATATATATAAATATATGGATATGTTTTTATCCATATATAAACACAAAATAGTCCTTAAAACTAGAGTAGTTATTACTCTTCAAGTTTCATGATCTGCATTTAGTATATATATATATATATATATATATATATATATATATATATATATATATATATATATATATATATATATATATATACAGATTTAATTATTTATTTATTTATATACTAAATTCAGATCATGAAACGTGTCTATAAAATAGACTTAAATATTAAAAAAATACGTTGCAGCAGTGAAAACTCATATTTTATTACTTTATTATTTTCAATTATATATATATATATATATATAACACTGGTGAACAGTGGTTTTGGTGCCAAAGATTGTGGAGGTGATTTTATATGAATTCGATGCGCCGAATCCAAATATGCCATTAATTTTTGCCTATCAGCTTGAATTTTTAAGACATCAATATTTTAATGAATCATGCATTACACACTATTTTAAAAGAAAAACCATGGTTTAAACAAACAAATTAAACAGGAAATTTTTATTATATTACATGGATATTGCTTATTAAATATAAAAGAAAACAGAAAAAGTCATGATTAAACAAATTACTCACTGAACATTTCGGAAACTTCTTTTGCGTGACATTCTTGAATGTATTTTGGAAAAATTCCGTTTTAAAGTCCAGCAGTAATCTGCCATCATGTGAGTATCCCATCTTCCTTGATAGCGATCCTCCATACATTTTATATCTTGGTGAAATTTTTCAGCTTGCTTCTCACTAATGTCTCCTAAATTATCAGGAAAACGGTCTAAGTGGCTATGTAAATAGTGCAACTTAATGCTCATGTTACACCCAAGGGATCTGAAATTATTCAGCATTTCATTGACTAATTCAACATAGTTTTCAGCTTTGTGTTTACCCAGAAAATTTTGGACAACTGAAACAAATCAATTCCAGACTTTTGTTCAATCTCATTCATTGAATTTATGAAGTCAGGGTCTTAAATCAGCTGTCTTATTTGTGGGCCATCAAATATTCCTGCTTTAATTTTTTCCATACTCAGCTGAGGCATTTTTTCCCTATATATGCAAAGCATGATCCATTCTTATCAAGAGCCTTTACAAACTGCTTCATTAGACCCAGCTTGATATGCAGTGGTGGAAAGATGATTTTCTCTCATGGAACTAAAGGATCGTTGATGATATTCTTTTTCCCAACATCCATGTTTTCTCTCCTAGGCCACTCTTTTCTAACCCAGTGTTGCGTTTTGTCTCTGCTATCCCAGAGGCACAAGAAACAAGGATATTTTGTGTGGCCACTTTGCTGTCCAAGAAGAAAGTTTACCATTTTTAAGTCTACACAAATCACCCATTGGTGTTCACGATACTTTATCTTTTGCAAGACCAAAGCTATGGTGTCATATTGCTCTTTCATTTTCGTTGAGTGAGCAATTGGTATTGAGCCATATTTGTTCCCATTATGTAGAAGAACACATTTCAAACTTTGCTTTGAGCTGTCAATAAATAGGCGCCAATCATTTAGAAAATATTCAGAAAGACCCATTTTTACCAGAAGTTCTCTAACAGCATGACAAAATACAAGATTTTGTTCTTCAGAGAAAAAAGGTAGCAGATCTTTCTCCCTTGTGAGATAGAATGTAATTTTCGTTCCTGGTTCAAAAAAAAATTTTTTCCGTCAACCTGGAAGCCAATAATTCAGAAGCTTCTTTCGACAGATTGAGATCTCTAGTGAGGTCATTTAACTCATCTTGGTTGAAACACTGAGAAATTGATGATATCGTTTCAAAATCGCTGTCACCTTCAGTAGTATCAGAATTCTGATCAGAGAGACAATAAGCGTCCTCACAGAGTTCTGGTAGCTGATGAAAAGTTGGAATTGGCACTTCTTCTGAGTGATGGATAGGGCGTCTTGCAGAGACTAAATCTGGATAAGTCCACTTATTACGGTTCTTTCAATTGATTCCAGTAATATTTACTAGGCAGAAATAACAGTCATCAAATTGATTTTTTGGTTCTCTCCAAACCATTCGTACACCGAATTTCAGGCTTTTCCTTTTCCCGGTAGTCCACTGTCGTAAATGCTCTATACAAGTTTTATAGACAATATGTGGTGCCCAGGTTTTATCCTGACCACCAAGTTTAACACCAAAATATCCAAGATAAACCCTCTTTACAAAGTCACTAATATATTTTCTGTTTTCCAGTAGCGTGTATTCTCCGCATATGTAGCAAAAAATATCAAGATGATGTACACAGCTTCTTCTACTTGAACTCATTTTATTTCTATTCAACAACACAAATACTTAGATTTACTTTTTAGCAACTCGTTACTAAAGAGAAATTTCATATGACGCTAACCTCTATCTATTTGTACCACCGGAATTCACGAACTATTGTCAACTCTCAACTGCGATTGAAGCTTTGAAGGTCACTTCAGATAGTGGACAGACATCTCCATCTATCGGATTTCTATGGAACTAACTCAATAGCACTAATAAGTAGGATTCAATCCCACTTATTAAGAATTTGTCAACTAATCAGTTATATATCTTATATTGTTTGTCTTTTTTTATAATAAATGAATTAAAATAATAATTTTTAAAAATAATAATTAATTATTTCCTAAATATTATTATTTTAAATTCAGTTGGTTACAAAAGAAGACTGACAATAGGGCAAATATACAAGAATCTTCCACTGTATAAATTTTACAACACTTGTACTTGAAAGTACTAAATAGAAAAAAAGCATTGATAGATTAGTGAATTTATCTAACAATCTAGAGCTGATACAGAAAAACTGCTTTCATATTTAGATTCAGCAATAAAAATATATTTAAAATCTGCTCTAAAATCCTAAGCACCAAAAAAAAATTTTTTTTGTAGGCCTGTGTAATTGAAAGTAATTAAGTAATAAAATATGAAATTTCTCTGCCGCAACCTTTTTTTTTTAATATTTAAGTCTATTTCAATAGATAATAATGTTAGCACAATAATTATTGTTCATGACATATGATATGAAATTAGTAATATTTATAATATTATTGTTATTACTAATTAAAGATAACAGCATAATTAATTTAGTAATTAATTATTCATTCTTTACTTTTCACACAATGTTCTCATATATTAGACATTCATAATTAGTACTGTATGTTATTATTCCTTTTATAGATAAAGTTTCCCAACATTCAGGGATAATATCGAATATTTAAATAACTCAATCGGTTCATTTGTTCATCCAGCCGACTACTTGAACAAATTGGGTGGTTTTGTCATTATTTTAGAGTAAATTGCAAGCCAATCTGTTTTCCCTGTAAGATATAAAGTTTCAATAATGAATCAAAATGTATCTCTGAATCTAAAGTTATGTATCTCTGAACATATACCACACATTTTACATACTACATCGTTTTCATTTTACATACATATGTTCTAACTTTATTAATCACAAATTATTTATGATTGCTCATTTTCATACTTTATTAGTGATTTTTCACTTTAAAATCATTTATGTGTTTCCAAAAAAATTTAAATAATATCACCTAATTTCATGAAATTTAAAATACAAATTAAACTTTGACCTAATAATAATTCATTTACATAGAGACAAGAGTTAATTCATAAATATACCTATAAATTCACTCATAGTTAGAACTTATTCCGAATTACTATTCTGATATATTAAAAACTAAAAAATTTCTAGTTGTATTTATAAGTTCATATTATATATTTTTCTTAATTTTAAATCAAGTGAAATAAATTTTGTATCAAAAAGTCCAATCATTTTTCAGAATCTTTAAATACAAGATATTTTCATTTTCATCAGAATAATAAGTAGTTATATTAAGTATATGTAAATATTTATGTAAAATAATAAAGGTTTATGCAAATAATTAAGTTAACTTAATTTATTTAAAAATACAACTTATATTAGTTTGTTTTTAAAAAATGTTACATTCAGAATTTTGTTTTACAAAAAGTTTCTGATATTATTTTAGTCAAAATTGTAAGTAGCTAAATCACTTCTGTGTTTTAATAGTTTTCTATTGTAACACATATCGAAGATGATGAAAAAATTATGCAAATATTTTATATACATTTTATTTGATCTAAATATAAAATTGCATCAATTACTATAAGTTAAAATGTATAAAAATGTTGATCTCTTCAAATAATATTAAAATTATTGAAATTAAATTAACATGATTTTATTATTTTTGCAGACTGAAGACTGTTATATTAAATTAGAGAATTTAGAAACACGTTATATAATTAGTTGGTTCATGAAATTACACACACAATAACTTTTTAATTCATTAAATACTTAAAATATTTACCACAACATAAATCTAATAATCATCGATTAGTTATAAATTTATATATATATATATATATATATATATATATATATATATATATATATATATATATATATATATATATATATATATATATATATATATATATATATATATATATATATATATATATATATATATATATATATATATATATATATATATATATATATATATAAGAAATAAATAAATAGTAAAATTGACATACAAAATCTTAAGGGAAAATGGTCGTTAAATATAAGAAAAAAACTTTAATGTTTTTTTATTATTTTATTGATATAATAACAGTTAGTGCCTGAAATAATAGTTAAGTCTTTAGACATAACGCTTGTTTCTAGCAAATTACAAATAAATCCTTCCATAAGAAACCAATTAGTTTTACTGGTGTTTTGTCATTAGTAAAGAAAGAAGTAATTCCACTTCTTAAAAAGACCTCAACAGTAATAAAATTTTCGACACATTTCAGAAATTGCTTTTTTGCTCTAAATGTTAGTCACTTTTATTATTTTTTGTCTTGATGTAAGTGATAAAAAGACAAAATTCGGTAGATTAAAATTTACTTGATGATATTAAGTATTAAATTAAAATTTGAATTTAGAGCTTATTTTTTTTTCAAAATTACAAACTTAACTAAATCTGAAATAGATATTAAATTGTCAATAATAGCATTATTTTCCATTGAATGAAATTATGCAGTACATGTGAATTAAAATAAATATATTTAGTTATATATTATTAACACAAATGTAAATGAGAGCAATTCTACACAAAATAATGTCAAAGAGATATTATCTAGCACTGAAAATCCTATGAGTTATACAAAAATCAGTAATTTGATTTATAAAATAAATATCTTATATCTTAGTTATCATGAATTATATAATCAAATAAAAATATCCAAAATAAAAATATTTTTAATATTGCAAAAGATTAGTACATGTATTTTAAGATTTTTTCATTTTATTGCAATGTAAATTTTATGACCTGTAATATCTTATACACATTTACAAAAGTTTTCATTCATCTTTAATTTCTCATATATGTTAAGAAGAAGTCGTTTATTAATAGGAAACAATTTAGTATTTGAAAGAACAAAAAATCCTCTAAAATTTTGATAAAATTATCAAAAAAGAAACATTTAGAAAAGTTTAAATTTTGACGCTTACTTTACTGATCTGAAACAAAACATTTATTTCTTTATGTTAATTTATGATTTTTTGATATATTTTTATTATTACTTTAAAACGTAACTATTATCCATCACTTAATATATTTGGATACATAAGAATTGTTCATTTTGTTTTCAAATATTCACAACTCTATTGTGAAATAATTTTCATTTATTACAATATTTAATGAAAATAAATTTACGGTAAATATCTAAATTAATAAATACAATAATTTAGAATCTTTGTTGAACAGTGTTTACTTAAGTACCATTAAATTTATGGTATTCTCTCATTAAAAAATTATTAATAAATTTATTTTCACAATCTATAGTTATTGATTTACAGACTAATTATGCAGACCACAATTTATATAAATACATTTAGTTTAAAAATATATTTACATTGTAGAATTTATTAGCCACTCATTTGAAACAATTTCACTTTTCCCTAACAATTTAAATAATGTTGAAATTTTACTATATCCATATTAGTTATGCAGTAATTAAATGTAAAAATAATCCTATAACTTAACTGTAGTTTTGTCTAATAAATGTTATGTAATAAATGTTTTTATCTGAATTTGAAATTTTCATTTTTAGATGGTATTTTAATTCCTTTTTCTGTGAACTTAAATTAATGAAAATCATTTAATTTGCGTTATGTACTCTATGTATTTCATTAAAGTCCAATTTGTTTCTTTGATGTTTATAATTATTGTTTTATAATATGTTTTGTTTGCTTATAAGAAAAATTATTTAAAACATTTTACATTTATCAGAAACCTTTATATAAAATATCAAAAATCCTATTGGTTATATTGTTTTTAGTTTTATATTATAATTTAATAAGAATGAAGGAATTCGAATGTATACTCAGTATCAAATGAATAACGTAAAGCATGTATAATAATCAATCGAATTATATCAATATGAGATGAAAAGAATTTCTTTACAACAAAATTTACAACCTCAAAATATTTTCGACACACAAAGTTCATAAATCACTCATGTTTTAAATGAATTTTGTGTGTTTTCAAAATAAATTAAATATATATAGCTAGAATAAGTGTACATTTATTTTTAAATTTTTTCTTTGCTATCTCCGTTCGAAACATGAATGAAATTACAATAAGAAAAATCATTTTAATCATTCGAAACTTTAACTTGATATTTTATTTCAGGTCAAAATGCCTTATATATATATATATATATATATATATATATATATATATATGTGTGTGTGTGTGTAGGCATATAATCACAATTTTCCTGGTTAAATTCATCCCTGCTTCATTATTTTTTTCAAAAAATATAATTTTAAATAATTAAAGTAAAGCATAGTAAAAACATCGCAGGAAGAGCATCAAAAAAAAAATCAGCTTTTACAAAGGATATGATTATAATGGAATGAATGATATGTGATTCGTTAAAGTAAGAGGTTTTTTTTTTTTGGTAATAAACTTTTACTGATAAGATAAAATAAAATAATATAATAATAAATGGATAAGATAAAATAATTAAGTAAAAAGTTGAAGCAGCTCTAATAATTTTCTAATTAAAATGCAAAAGTTTCCTGACAGATGGTGCTCAAATATCATTTAAAAACGTTTACACAAATCGGAGTAAATATACGACTTAAAACTACAAAAAATTTTCATTCATAGCCACTGACATATCAATCAATCCTAGTTCAACGATAATAAAAAAAATCCTCTAAAAATATTCTGTATACATGACTATTTGTTTGCGAAGACTAAAAATTTATAAAAATACATAATCTCTTCAAATATACGATGTCATGTTTTATAGAGAGAAGAATGCTGAATTTTGTGCATATTTTTGATGATAAAAAAATTTGTGAGCGCATCTGTGCTATTGCTGGTTATTTTGAAACCATGGACTGCAACTCTATTATACAGTATCTGGTTAAAAAAATCCTGGAAACCTCTAAAAACGAGTCTAGCAAGTGATTCAATTAGATGGACTATCGAAAGATTTAAAAGTGTTGGTAAGTTTCACCAGGTTTTATTTATACATTTGTGAGTCAATGAATAGGGAAAGTTAAGATTATTTTATCTTTTAACAATAATGAGTTGCAACGTTTAAGGAGTAAAATCAGTTAAGGAGACTACGGACAATTTACGGATGTTTAATTCCCCTTGGCATAATATTATTGTTAAGTGGAAATTGTTTGGCGTACCAATTCATTTTTCTGCATTAAAACTGCAGAAAAATGAAGTGGTAGGGCAAAAAATTTAGTGAACACAGCATCAGAACTCTGAAAAATGTATTTGAACAAAATTGAAAGTCGACGTTCGTGGAAGCTTATCAGGAATTCCAAAGTAAATTAGACGTTAGTGCTAGTAACAGAATCCTTCGTCGAGAGTTAAACAACTTGAAATACCATGGTCGTGTAGGCATTCTAAGCCAATAACTCCAGAGAATATTAAGTATCAATTGCAATAATGCATAGTTTACCATTATTAGACTGTGGATATGCAAATAACTGTTCTTCGGAGTGATAAATTTTGCTTTTTGATTCGGGGAAGGATTATTTCTCTTCCATCAGGATAATTGTTTGATTCATAAGTCGATGTTTTTCACACAGATAGACGTTAGTTCGGTGAAATTATAGAAACAGAACTGACTTCAAATTTAATCTAGTAGTAGCACATTTGGGGAAATTATAGTGCAGTTTACGGAGCATCTAAACCAATATCAACCATCGTCAATGCTATTGCTCACTGAAACTGTGAGAACGCTTGGTAGTCAGTTCCTATGGCCATTTATTAAAATTTAATGGAAAGACTTTCTAAACATTTGCAGGTTGTCATCGATATAAAACGGAAATAAAAATCATATTAATATTTCTTTTATGATTTTCTATGTCCATATTATTGAATTAATTCACGACATTTTTTTCCAATGTTTTTTAAAATTATTGTAATCCGAAACATCAATGGTACAGAGAATGCTTAGCATATTGCAAAATCGTTAGGATGGCATAATGGGCAGAGAATCTTTTATTTTGACAAAAACGAAATGAAGACAATTTGCCAGTTATTACTTTCAGTTTACGATATTAGAAAAGAGTTTGCAAAATGTACATCTGCATACGTATAATATATCCTGCTGCATTACCGAAAATTTTATTCCTTAATCGATTTTATTCCATGTTGTGCATTTAACGCAAACATACAAGTGTATCATAAAATGTTTATTAGTACACTATCAAGTCACTAAAATCTCAATGATAATATTATATATGATATATACTCTTTATCCTGAACACTTTCCTGAAAGTACTTGTTTGTTTTGTTTTTCTTATAGAGAATTAAAATTTGTAATATAATTACAAAAAAGAATATTATACTTTCCAATGATCCTATTATGCCTATTTTTACTGGCATGATTTTTACTTGTAATGTTTTTGAATTTATATACTTAAATCTGAGGAGTTTTACCAATTTAATGGGTGGTGGAGGGACATTTATTTAAAATGTAATATTATATGTTATAGTATAAAGTTATTTACAATAGATAAACATAAAATAGATTACAATGTTACAAAAATATGCAATTGGAATATTGATAGTTATGAGGATAAACTTGATATAATATAATGATCATAGGGTTAATAATAAACATAGTTAACTTAACAGTAAATGTGTTTGTAGAGTTCCCCGCAAAGGTCTTGATTATATATAACCAATATTTAAAATTTATAAATTGTATTTAAAGAAAAATAATCTTAATTCTATCATGACCACTGTAAGATACGACATGGTATTTCATATTCTTTCCATATCTCAATAAGTGAAATACATTTTAATTCATAAAAAAATAATATTCTGATCAGTTTAACTAAATTATAAAATATTTGCATATCTTTCATTGGAAGAAAATCGTTAGATATAGTTTAAATGCTACTTTAAAAAAATTAAAATGTAGAAGTATATCTTCAATAAAATAAGAAATATATTGAACGAATTAATTCTTTAAAAAATCAAATTAAACTTTTTTGCACGAATAAACTGAAGAAAACAAGAGTTACGTAAGTACTTAAACATGCATTGATTCAGTCGCAAAAGTAACTAGGTATTAGAAATTAGTTATAGTAGGCGAATTTGAGGTGAGATCTGAGGATTAGATGCCCTTAAAATATTTACCAAAAATGCTCATTGTATTTTACAAAACCTGTAAGATTCAGATATAACTATTAACAAATAAAATATTAAATCATTAATATTAATTGTCGATTAATTTAAGACAATTATTTTGCTGTTAATAATTTAAATATACATTTATCTCGAACAGATAGAGACAATTTTTTTATATCAGATGCATGAAAAAGAGTTCTTATAAACTAAGTTAGTTGAAACATTAGAAAGATATTTTGTTAGCTTAAATGATAGAATATATTTTTTAATTTACGTTTTATTAAGCTATTATGTATTATATAATTACTGTTTAACAAAAAATTAAGATATAATTTATAATACTTTTTATCTATGATTTATGAAAATAATCAATTTTATGTGAAATATGAAAAGTCTGATTAATTTTTGATACCCTTTTTCCTCTGAATTTACTCATTTTTATTCAACTCAAGTTATATGTTTTGTTTTAAATTGCTACTCACTATTTTTGTCAAGTATTATAAAATATTTTATATAGAAGATAAGATTAAATTAAATATAAAAATAAATTACAAATTTATGCATAAAACTAATGCGCAGATAATGTTGATGAGTAAGAAATTATGAAATTTTGTGAGGTCAGTCAACATCTATCAAATGCTTAGAGAACATAAGCGAAATTTAATGCTGGTAGATATAAAATGAATATCATTTTTCAGAGAATCCAATGTAATTACCTGACAATATTCTAAAATTTTGAATTGCAGTTTTTATGAAAGACATTTCTTAAATAGCGACGTCTGTAAAACGAGATAAAAATTCCCTTAAACATGTGATAAATTTAAAAATTCAAAAAATAAAAAATTTATTTATTATCTAAAAGAATTATATGCCTTAGAAAAATTTCTTTTTGATATGTAATATTTCAAAAAGAAACTGATACAAGAAACGAACGAAAAACGCATTTTAGCAAACCGTACACACTGGAATAATTTTCCTTCCTCTCACAGCCTGCCAGGTGAATTTTAAACAGCATTTTTTTTTCGTAGCAATATTTCACCGGCTCGAGTTTTAATGGTAGTGCTTAAAAAGTTTGATTAAGCTTCCGAAGCAATTTCTAAGATACTAAGAAAACGAATGACTTTACATTATGGGTTTAATTTTCTTTAAAAAAATGTATCTTCTTTTTATAAAAATAAATCTAAAAATAAGAATTTTCATTTACTTTTCGATATTATTATCAAAAAATATGGTACTGTTTTAGAATAAGGAACTGCATCATTTCCTTGTATTTATATGAGGAAATTACATTTTTAATAATCTATGAAACGTAAAGGCGAAAAAATTCATCCTCTTTTGAAAGTAAAATTTTTGTTAAATTTCCCGTTTAACAGATTAAAATCTTTATATAAAATGTTTTAAAGCACATGTTTTACTGTAATCACTTATTATATATGGAAATGTTTTCCCCTGTTTGTAAAAAGCAAAAATGATAAGGTTTCATAATTTTCGTGTGCTTTGAATGAAAAGTAATATCATGAAACTGTGCATAAATCATATAAAAAAGGTGAAATATTAATGTAATTTATTGTTTATTAGTATTTTCACTTTTTTCTCCAATATGGATGTCAGTGACATTACTGACATTTATATTGGACACTGTTTTACAATGACGTGAATAGGAGGCTTCTATTTCAGAATGATATTTATGCTTAATTAAAATGAATTTCAAATCATGACTGAGAGCAAATGTCAAAAATAATAAACATTATAGTTAAATTTTTTAGTAACTTCCAATTTTGTTAGAAAGACCATTAAATGTTTTGTTTCCTAACACACTAAATGATTTTAGAGGTAAAGTAGACGGTATAATATATTTTGATTGTATAATTTGTAAATTATTCTTGGTATAGTATTTGAATTGAATTTGAAAAAAAAAACATATTCTGACTAATAAGAACTATAGCACTATGTAAATATATATTTAGATTACAGCAGTCATAATTGTGGTTTTATGTAGTTCCAAAGTCCAATATTGTATATTGATTCATCGTACAGTATTTAAAATTGAAAGTAAATATTATGTGTTAAAATACTAGTCTATTGTATAAGATGGAATGTATTAAAAGTTCAAGATTTAGCAAAGGATTAAGATGCATAAATTTTTTTAAAAGAATTCAAGAAATCAGTAGCACGT
Source organism: Latrodectus elegans (assembly GCA_030067965.1). Classification (NCBI taxonomy): domain Eukaryota; kingdom Metazoa; phylum Arthropoda; class Arachnida; order Araneae; family Theridiidae; genus Latrodectus; species Latrodectus elegans. Next base: position 41,648,348 of record CM057820.1, on the reverse strand, counting down.
AAAAAATGTAAAAAAAATTCTATGAAGCTTAAATCCAACCATGGCTGATAAAATTAAATATTTCATTAAAAACAATATGCATAAATCATTTAAATTGGGGCAGACAAATAAAATGTAATAGAATGTATATGGTATATTACACATGTTACAAATCGGAACACCAAGACCAGAATAAATGCTTGTGTGAAAATTTACTACGTCCAATGTGAAGGCGTGTGAATTTTACATCAACTCTAGGGAGCAACTGTAAATGGAGGGAGCAACTGTAAATAGAAAAGGGAGCAACTGTAAATGGCAAGGGAGCAACTGTAAATGGAAAAATGTGGGAAGATATACTTTATAATTTGTTGTTTGTCTGCAAATCCCAAGTTTTCTGCCAATGGGAGGAATGAAAATCTTTGAAAGTTTGCTTTGTGTCAAAAAAGTTAATGCTTTATGAAAAAAAAAATCAGTGATATTTACAGTATTCAAGAAAAAATTAATAATATGAACAAGTATAATTCTTAATTGATGAAAATCTTTATTATTGAAACATTTATTTGCATAAGAATGATAACATTAATGTATATTCTTCAAATAATTGATGAATATAAATTATTATTTTTACGTACATCATTGTAATTTACTAGTTCTGGACTGAATCTTTGGTGGAATTCACATTTTTTAACTCTAGTATATAAATACGTTCATTAATACCAAAGTTTATTTTATGTGTCTGGCTTATGTAACAAATTTATCTTCATACATTTTTATTGCTAAAATTATACTTAAAAAAAGTCTTGTCAAATGGAGTGTATTTCAATTCTTTAACTACAAACAACTCATCCTATCTCCCTAGATTAAAACTTACGTTTAAGTAATATTTCTATAAACATAAAAATAAAAAATAATTTAACTGCGTCACACAGCAGTAGATATTTTTTCTCAAAATAATATGAATAATATTCTTTATAACTATATATATATATATATATATATATATATATATATATATATATATATATATATATATATATATATATATATATATATATATATATATATATATATATATATATATATATATATATATATATATATATATATATATATATATATATATATATATATATATATATATATATATATATATTCTTAAATATATATTAAATTGTTTTAATTTGCAAATCTTAAAATATGGGGAAATTGAATACAGTTAAGATAAATTCAATACACAAGTGCAGCAAATGTTCATTCTTTTATTTCCTAACACTCGAACAATTTTAAGAATTCGAGATTAGTTTGTAAAATTATCATTAAAATTACAATGCAATAGGAAACAAATGATTTTTGCAATTAAATACTAAGATTAATTTAACATACAAAACTGTTAGACAAATCTGACACCTATCAAATACTGCAAACACCTGATTTCTTGCGAAATATTTTAAGTTTCATTTAATAAAAGTGAAATTTATATTAAAAATGTTGTAATACTTGAGTAAATAAACAAATAAAATTAAAATGTAAACAAAATAAAATATATCACTAAGTAATTATATATATATATGCATATATATATATATAATATATATATATATATATATATATATATATATATATATATATATATATATATATATATATATATATATATATATATATATATATATATATATATATATATATATATATATATATATATATATAAAGGCATTTTGTAATAAAGATTGATAAATTTATGCATTATAAAGTTAGTTTCAACTTTAAAATTGTTGATAACATAGTTTTAAAAAATTGTTACATGTGAAACATGTATTCATTTTATATTGATGGAATTCCTCTCCTATTTGTATGAATGTAAAATATCAGTTTGATTTTACTACAAATTCAATAAAGAAATGAAAGATATTTGCTGGGAAATCTGGATTTTTTAATATGAGTTATAAGTTGTAAATGAATAAAATTATTAAAAAGAAAGTGAAAGAGCATATTGACTTTGAACACATATACTGTTCCGTTCCATTTCTTGTTTTTAGATGTTATGGTAAAATATGCATACATATACTGAAGCAACTGTGACAGCAAAATTTTATCTCGATTGACATGTTTTACGTTTATTAAAACTTTACTGAAGCGAGAGTTCTGTTCAACAGGACATAACAATATGACAAACTTAAATTAATTCAAATCTGAGAAACTGAATACAAATTGATTTAAATGAACATTTTACAGAAACAACTTAGATTTGATTTATATTGAGATTAGTTGAATGTAACATTAAGTCATGTATTACATGAAAAAGTTACATGTAAAGTAGAGACAATAGGAATTAAAATATTAGATTTATAAAATAATTACAATTTTACTTGTTTAAAATTAAACTGCAGAAAGATTATTCGGAGTGATATTTTGAAAACATTTGATTGATGATGTTGAAGAAGAATTTTATTTATTTATTTTTTAAATTTTAATAAATTATTTGTAATTTAAAATAAATATCAGACACTATTAATAATTTAGTAGTTAATGTCTCATTTTGTTCATGCAAAATTAGTATTATCATAATAATAAAATGTATGTAAAATGGTAACAAATTATAACATTAAAAGTAAGAAAACAGTAATCTCAAAGGAAAGGAAACTTTCAAACAAAACAAAAAAAAAAAAACGTGAATATAATCAAATATTTTCTGTAATTATTATTGGTACATTACTATAGCTTTTGTAAACTATTCAAACAACTGAAGCTAGAATAACCATTATTTTAAAAGACTTCATTTGTATTTTCAAATCAATTGGAGAAATTAATTTTGTAATTTTCAAAGTAATTTAAGAGGAATATAATACATAAACATAATAATAAAGTTTTGATGAGTTCAAAATTTAAAAAAAAAAAAAAAAAAAAAAAAATTAGGGAAATAATATGTAAAATAATTTCAATGGAATTAATAGTATTTTAATATGTGGCTAAATTCATACTATTTTGTTCAAAATAAATCCGAATAATAATAAAAAAAAATCTATGAAAATAAAATAATAGTAGAGTCAGATTAATTTAGTGCGTGAAATATTTACATACTTGAATTACATTCCTTATTTAAATATGATTTTAATTTTCAATTAGAGCATTTTATGTAAGATAAGCATTGAAAAGTGAACTTCAAATTCATAATAGAGTCTAAGTTAAATATAAATTTATATAAGACTGATAGAATGGCTTTGAATATTCAGCTACTCTAAAATTTCAAAATTTAGACCGTTAAATCATAGAGACGTTTTCAAGAATTTTTATATTTACATTTATTATGTATCTATTAGATTATTTTTTTATATTTATAAGAACATGAAAAATAAATATTTAAAAATTTGGAAAATATACTTTCTAAAAGAAACTTCTTATAACTTCAACTTTAAAAAAGTATTCAATTTATGTTGGATGCGCATATAACACCTTTCTTCAAAATTATAGCAGAATATTTTATCTCATTATATGTATAAAATTGTTTGGAGTAATATGTTTCCTCTGATATATGGTATTATTATAAATGTTTCTTTGTTTTGTGTAACTAGATTTCAAACCATTCAAAATATACAAAAATATTAAATCTACCACAAAATTCTATCCATTTTTGGAATAAAAGAAAATACAAATTTTCCGCAACGTCAATACATTTATTAAAAATAATGGACATTATTATTAATGACTTCTTGCCAGCTGAAAAGCAGTTTGTACTACCAATTTCTGAAATATGTGAAATTTTTTCATGCGAAAAATGAAAACAGTATTTGATTGATTTCTTCTTCCTTTGTCAATTTTTTGACCTTCAAAAGTTCTGTAGGAGCAGAAACAAGTGGTAAATCTGAAGAATATGATGTATGAGAAAGAATTTTCCAGTCTTGTTGAGCTGTTTCTTGATAAAGTGATAAACTCTTCTCTTGGCCTCTTTCTTGGAACAACATACATACAATATATATATATATATACATATAGATAGATAGATATAGATATATATATATATATATATATATATATATATATATATATATATATATATATATATACCGGGTGACAATAATTAAAATCCCGATTTTCAAAATCGATAATTTAAAAACTACTAGTCAGAATGACATGATATTTTAGCAGAACAATCGTAAGGCAATGGAATTTCATTTGGTTATGGAAAAAATATTTCTAAAATGTGCCGATAGATGGCACTGTCAGCGTTTACATTGTCTAGATATATGCAAATTACTAATACGTGACATGCGCACATGAGACTTAGCTGCCATAAAAATGCAGAGCACCAGTTCTTTGCCTAAATGCTTCATCATGACTCTGACAATGGAGGATCGCGCTCTGCTCTTGAAGTTTCTTTTTATAAGAACGATGATTGTGCACTTATAGCTATTAAGAAGTTTCGGACATTAAAATCCATTAAATGAGGTCCAATAACCGCAAAAGGTCTGCGAAAAATGATTGTTAAATTCGAAGAGGCCAGTTCATTTGACGTTAAACGGGGTAGAGGAAGAAAACCAGCTTCGGCTGCGGCAGTGGAAGATGTGGCTACAACATTGCAAGAACAGACTAACAGTGATGTTGGAATCAGCAGTGCACGGGGAATTGGCCGAATGCTGGATATGCCGAACAACACGGTGCGTAAAATCCTACGGAAGATCTTGCTCTGTTATCCGTGTAAGATAACTCATGTGCAAGAGTTACTACCAGCTGACCTGAAAGCACGTCAATCTTTTGCACTGCAATTTCTTGCCCGGATGGAAGTGGACAACGAATGGTCATGGAACATTCTGTGGTTTGACGAAGCCCACTTTCATTTACAAGGTTCTGTAAATGCGCAAAATTGCAGGATATGGGCGACCGAGAATCCGTCACAGCTACAGCCATTACCTCTTCAGTCTGAAAAGGTTACTATGTGGTGCGGAATAATTGAAGCGTTTAACGTTGGTCCGTTTTTCTTCCAGGAGATCACACCTGTGGGTCCCGTTACCTGCACCGTTACAGGCAAGCTGTATGAAACACTTTTGCGTAACCATGTCCTTCCGGCACTTCAGCAGCGTCAGTGTGTGGATCGCACAATATTCATGCAAGATGGCGCTCCTCTGCACATTGCTACTCCTGTGAAGCAGCTACTGAGTGCTAATTTTGGAGATGACAAGATCATAAGCCGTCATTTTCCAACAACGTGGCCGCCACGTTCCCCCGACTTAAACCCGTGTTATTTCTGGCTTTGGGGGTACCTGAAGAATGTTGTTTACAGCGGGAATTTTCAGAATCTAGCCGACTTGAAGGCAAGCATCACACACCACATCCATTGCATCAGTACAGATACCCTCCGATCTGTTGTGGAGCATGCCGTTTTGCGCTTCCAATTAGTAGCGGAACAAGGCGGAGGGCATATCGAACAACTTATGCTTTAATCTTCAGCAAGGTGTTGATTCCATGAAGCTCTTTTTTTGTCATAATCGATGTTGTCGCTGTATTCTTGTCTTTTCGCTAATAAATATTTAGTAAATCCCTGAAATCTAATTTTTTTCTTTTGGCTAACAACATTTCTGTGTTTAACGAATACATTTTTGGACTTTCCCCCTGATATTACCCGGACAGCGCCATCTAGCGGCACATTTTGGAACTATTTTTTTTTCTTTAGCCAAACAAAATTTTATTGCCTTACGATTGTTCTGCTAAAATATCAAGTCATTCTGACCAGTAGTTTTAAAATTATCGATTTTTAAAATCAGGACTTTAATTATAATCACCCGGTATATATATATATATATATATATAAAGTAATTACTATTTATCGTGACACAATAATGATATTTTAATTAATGCTTAGTTGTATGGTCTGTTGGTTAATTGCGTTATTTTTAATCACATCGTTTGTATCTTAAGCAAATTTAATAACAATGCATACATCCCCGAAATAGATTATTTCTCCATTGACTAAAGCCAATTTTATGTGGAAAATATCTTTTTTGCAGCAGTTTCTTACAAATATAGGATATATATGCGGCATATTTTAGTGTTGGATTTGAAATATTTTACCGTTGTTGAGAAAGTAAACACAATATAAATTATCACTAAAATATTTTTAGATACACAACATAATGAGTTATTTTAAATTTTAGTTCAATTAACTGCATTAAAAATAACAAATTATATTTCAGAGTACTTTCAACATTGTATCTGGTTTCCGGAAATATTTTATTTTCTCCTGAGTGATGTTAAATAAGACACATTGTAATTTATTTATTAGCAGATTCATTGAACAAAAACTAAAAATAATATTCAATAAAAAATAGCATTTAGTTACATTGCAAAATATTTTACAAAAATTCTCGTAGCAGTTATTTGCATGTGTTGAAATAAGATTAAATAAGATTGTTGAATGTTAAGTCAATAACAACCTACTTTGGGTAACTCAAGAAAATATAAATATTTGCATGCATATACAGATATTATATGTTAATGATGTGTTTAGTAGAGGAAATGTTTTAGTAAAATTGGAGTGTTATAATTCTTAATAATCCAGTTTTATATCAGCTAAAATAATATTTTCGATGAGCGAGAAAAATTTACTCTATAAGATTTTTAAAATTTGTTTGTACATTATGAATACGTTTAAATCAAGATTCGAATATATTTTCTTTGAGTTAAGTTTCTAGCTAGCATAATTTTGATATTCTTGAATAATAAGTATGCATGTTTTAATCAGATAATACAGAATATACAAGACTTGTTTTTTTTTACAAGAAAGTTATGTACTGGAGATTAAAATGACCAAATGAAAGATTTTAAAACATATAGTTCATTTTTTATTATCATAATTTTTTTTATATATAATGATTAGATACTCTCATATTATTAATCATTAGATTTAAATTATTGGACATTGAATTTAATTATTTGCGTATGAAATTTGCTTGGATTATTTTCTGTAGTATTTAGTAATTATTTAATCATAAAACGAATCCTGTTGACAAGAGCAATGTAAAACATTTAATTCGAAATTATTCTTTTAAAAAACCGTAACACAATGCTGAAAAATAATTTTCTGTTTTTTATATACAAATTTGTTCATTATACATTATTATTGCGTTCACTATACACATGCATTTTTCCTATGTAAATGGCATTAAGATGTATAGCCATTTTTACATAACTTTAATGACAAATATGGCTTGGCAAATATATTTCTTTTGAAACAGACAGTCTCCTGAAAATATTGTCTATTGTTGTTTTAAAGTTGAACGTTAAACAGAATGTGTGTCTAATTGAATGTACTGAATCCATGAATTCAATTGGGTTTGATTATTGGGAAATAAAATCTACTATTTTTGTCATTAGAATAATTCAGATCTACAATCGATACTTTCAAAAACTACTTTCCTATCCGAAAGATACATACAAATAAAACAGTAGTGCGTGCAAAAGTAATTTTAAAATTAAAATTATTTTCCTAAAATTACCTTTTCCTGTATTATTTAAATGTACTATTAACGTTTATTTTTCATTATAAAATAATGATATAAATATAGTTTATTTATCTGCATTAGAAAATAGCTTGTCTTTGCAAAAGTATTCTTTATTATTTAAGAATAAGAAAGGAAACAAAACTATTTAAATGTTCATAATTTATATGCAGAATTGCTTTCAAGCTAATGCAAATAATGATACATATTCTTAAACACACATGTTTACTGAATGCGAGTAGGCACTGTCTTTCAACAAATAACACCTCATGATCTTTTCTTTTGAAATAAACAGTGCATTACAAATTTTAATTCACAGCAAATACAAACTAATGTATCAAGAAAAGAAAAAAATACCTACAAATATTCCCTATTCTATAATTTGGAAAATGTTTCAGAAAACATTAGAATTTATCTCTTGATATACTAGGCAAATAATAACACCTTATGGGTAAACACATAAATAAATATTTTTGCAATGTGTTTATCTGTTCTTGGAATTAGCGAAATATCTTTTATTTAGTGACTTGCATTTGAAAGAGATTTTAGATTTTATTTTCCCGAAGGGAAATATTTTAATTAAGATATTTACTGCATCAAATTATGAATTAAATGTTTGCTTCCATATTAGAATTTTTTTAAAATGTTTAAAGCATGCTAAACATAAAAATGTACTTAAAAACTAAATGAGATAAAACAGAATATTGGAATGAGCACCGTTTCAACTGCTTTCATTAAAGCAATATTTAAACCATGTAAATCTGTATTTAGCAGATTTTCTTCTTGCATATTTTCTTTTATTATCATTATTTAATTAAATTAGATTAGTTTCTCAAAACGTAACTGAAGTACCATAAAACAAAAGTTAACTTATTTTATAAAATTGTATTTTTATAAAATAAAATATAAAATTATGTTGTGCTTTAAAGGCTTCACTAAAAATGGAATGGCGGATAAGATTGAAAATATCCTTCGTAACTTCACTGACTTCTTTGTCAATTTCTTTAGCATAAGCAATGTGAAGAATCCTTAGGTTTCTTTTCATGTGATACCAAAATCATCAAATTTGTATAGAGAAAAGCTTAAAAATAAAAGTTTCAAATTGAAGTTTTTCAAGGCAAAGTGATTTAATTACTGAATCATATTGAGAAATCTCTTCATAACAACTAAAAATTGATTGAAAAACAAACCTTTTCTTGGCTTATATTTTCTTAAAATATGACCTTTGAAATAATGACATCAAAATGTAGAAATTGAAAGTTATGAAGTCAGTATTTGTAAGATTTTCTAAGATATTCTTCATAAAATCATTTGGTAGTTAGGAAATCTGATATATATATATATATATATATATATATATATATATATATATATATATATATATATATATATATATATATATATATATATATATATATATATTGTGGAAAATATAAAACCACTGTAAAACCCACTTGATACTTGATTCAGCCTAAACGCTAGAGGGCGCACATTTTGTAACTTATATTTCTTATATAGTTTTTAGTCGCACTCTTGTTTTCGCTCGCTATTGTAGGATAACTATGTTTCTCAGCTCAGGTCGATTTAATCGGCCAAAAGAGTATTTGTTATTTTTTTGTATTATTAAATATTTGTTTCATTTTTAATTGCGTCTTTATTTAGAGTATATACGCAGTGTCTTTGCCGGAACCTATTTAGTTTTTAGTTTGTTCATTTTTTTTCATATATACGCTTAGAAATGTATGCTTAAGCCTCATAACAAATAAGCATCATGAAACATTTAGAAATTTTTCCTTGAAAATTGCTGCACTTTAGTATTGCAAAGAACGTTTTGTGACTTAGTAATATTGGATTCTATATTCCAACTTTTTTATATTTAACATTAATGAGTAGTTAATTTTTATCAAAAGAAGAAATTAATGCAATTTGACCATGCAAAATTTCCAGATACTTACATGCATTTTTACAGAATATGTGGGTTCTACAGTGTTCCTTCACACAACAAAATTTTTGAGTTTCGATGATCGAAGAATATTTTGTTGTAAGAGATACAATGAATAAAATTTTCAGTCATCATTCATGATTTATGGGATACATGATTTCATATATTAACGCGCGTGGATATTTTAATTAATATGGTAGTTGTATTTTTGTAGATTTTGACGCTTTTATTTTTCCAAGTTTTTTTTTCAGATTGATATTTAATAAACACTTATAAAATATTATATTATAATTTTTTTTAATATTTCTTAAAGTATATCCTGAACATATTACATTAATTTAATTAAGAAATACTATTTAAACATTGAAGTTAAGAGCATATATTACATTGGTAAGCAAATGTCTCATATAAAATACTGCACTACCAAGAGTTATACATGAAAAAGTTTTGTTGATTTTCTACTTTAGTATGCAGATTTCTTGACCATAGTCAGTAAGGTCCTACACTTTCTGATAAAATCCATTTATTTGCTCATTTCATGAAGGTGATTGGCCGTCTGAGGGGTGGAATTAGAGATACCACAATGCTGATGTTGGTAGGCGTAAGTAAAAGATAACGCTCCCTCAAAACGGTATGAGTTATATACTGGCTATACTTATAGGACGGGACATTTTCTCCCACTAAGGCTACTACGCAATTTCAAGGAGTGCACATTACATAATAATTGATAAAAGTTGCATGTAATGTAGAAATATAAAATATTTTATAAATATTTCATTAAATATATCATACTTTCAATGAGAAAGAAATTTTAAAAAATTGATGTTCAATAATAAAAAAACGATAAATATATTGTATTTTACTGCGTAAATGAATTTAAAAGTAAAACCCATACACAAACATCTCCCATAAAATCTCATTCTAAAATGGAACTGAAATTTTAAACAGCCACTTCAAAATGACGTAAAATTCTGTTTACCACGTGAGTCCTTTAGCACGTGTTTATATTTACATTCATGAAAATCGAATAAATCCGAGACACTTTAACTGGTATTAAGTATTTCGTTCCAACACCACCCAAAATGCGCGGCTACTGTTCCACTGCGTAATATTTGCTGAAATATAAGGATGCGGTGGTAGGCTCTATGAGTCAGCTAGCGCTGATGCATATTTGAAGAATCGATCCTGATCGGGTTAGTATGTTCCTCAGTGTGATCCCCCTTCTCTGGAGTCAATACCAAATGAAGCTTCTGTTTTCAGAGCAAATCACGACTACCACACCTGCAGAAGCCCTTTTTATAAATTTTTTGTCCCGAAGCACAAGAAGCATTCCAGTCCACTCTGCAGCTGTTATTGTTGGACCAGCATTCTTCCCTCTACCTAGCCCTGTGTTTGGTTCTGCCAGTTAAATAGAAACAACCGGAAGGAGCATGATTTCTTCATGATTTCGAAGTAGGGTCCATGCAGAAAACTAAATTAATTTACGTACCATCTCTAGAGATATCATTCCATTTGGAGAACATTGCGATCACGACCTATTTAACGTGACCGAGTTACCTTTATCAAATACGATTATATTAATTTAAATTGGAGTTCAAACTCATTAACTTCCGATAATGAGAAGACCATTCACTCTGTAGTGTCAGAGAGAAGAGTATTCAGTAGTTCTGATCTAAGACATCTCTGCCATGCAGGTCCCAATGCAAGGAACCATTTGAGTGATTTTATTCAGATGAAATCACCGGACGATAGAGAAGAGCTCGCTTATCTTGTTGAAAGTAAGGATTTTCTTGAACTGGGTATCAATGAGCATCTGAACATTTTATATACTATTCCAGATTGATACGAATGAGTGATTTAGTACGTGTGACCAAGTGCAGGTGCAATTTGAAATGATGTCGTTCAGAAGGAGGACATCACACACGACCTGTAGTTGTTCAGGAATATCTTAAAGCGCCTTGTGTTTGGAGTGAATGGAATTTCCAGCTGGATATCCAGACCTAAATACTATAGAGTATTATTGGAACTATCTTGGTAAGCAAGATGCTGCTTTACGTCTTCCTTCAAAGTCCATAGGAGGACAGGAAAATGGATTATTCCATGTCTGATCTTCACTTCCCATTTCTATAATTGACAACTTAATTGGCTACTTGGAAAGTCGATGAAACCAATGCATTCAAACTGGAAGTGGGTATATCCGCTGTTAAAGTGGCTTTTTTATGTTTCCATGTTATTTTACCACATAAAACTATGATTATTTTTTTTCTAACTAACTAACTTTAACTTATCTGGCAAGATTATTTTTTTAGTATATGTGCTATGCGCTTAAAAATAGAGCTATTAAACTAAATCATTATTTGTTTAAAACTATGTCTCCACACTGAATTTAATAACACGATATCGTGAACACAAACGTCATGACACACAAAAAGTAAAAATTATAGAAGCAATTTTATACACATTGCTGAAATAATATTTGTTATATTAAAATTTTTTTGTTAAAGCTAAGTGATTTAATAAACAGTATAGAATAAAGTTAATAAATACTTTTATTTTAAATTAATTTGCTGCTGACTATGTATAAAAGTAATAGATATAATTTAATAAGAAAATTTTAGATTTGTTCTATTCACTTAAAAATAAATATATCATGGCACTGAATATTTTATACCTATCCTACTTTATGTAGCGAAATATTAAAACTGAATACTTTACTTAAGAAAGTAACATAAGCACCATTTTGCTTAAATTCTTAAAAAAGAAATGTAAAATTTACTCTTTCAATATATATAATTTGTTTTAAAATGATTTGGATCTTTCAACGACTTCAAAAGTTGCTTTGGTATAATATATGCTACATTAAAAAAGTAATGAAGGATATTTGAATCATACATAAATATCTCTATAATGAAAAGAAATGCATATTTGTTGCACTTATACATAAATTAAATTACTGATTTAACAGTAATTCTATAATTTTATACAAATCAGAGATATGTGAAATCAATTTAGTTACCTGTAATGAGAAAGAAAAACGTAATCTTATTAAATAGGTTTGACAGTTACTAAAGTTTATTAAAAATAAACTATTACCTCATGAAAAATCTAAGCATTTTATTCAAATTTATTTGAAATCAAATTTTGGGGGAGATTAATTTTTCATCCTTCTTAATTAAATCACAGATATTAAATTAAATTTAAATAAATGTCGAAAAATACTGGTTTAATTCGCTTGAATAGAATTACTCTTTTATTTTGTAGAAATTAGATTATGAAAATACAGCATTAAATTATTTAAAGATTCAAGGATGCTTATTTAAGGACTATAGAAATGCAGTAATTTAAAAATACAATCGAAGATTTATGAGGCAAAATGTTATTAATTATTTACTTAATTATTTACACTTAGGAACATTAAAGTAAAATATTTTTTTAGTATAGAAATTTACGAAATCTATCTAATAGTTAAAGTTAAAGTATATATTAAATAATAAATTTAATGCGATTACTTCCTAAAACACAAGAATTTTATTAAGTTTTCTAATTTTATAGAAAATAATATATTCTATTTTCTTATATAAATCAAGATGATGCTTGATTGATGATTCTTAAAAAATAAATATTAAAATACGGGTGTTTTCTAAAAAAAATACATATTTTTGACAAAATATTTCCATACCTTCTTACCTTAGCAACTGTAAGCATCATTTGAAAAGAATATATATTATTTCTTTCAAATGTATATTTTTTTGTATACTACATTATTTATTCATTCCATAACCTTCTTTCCTTATTATTTATTCCATACCTTATTTCCTTAGCAACTATAAACAACATTTGAAAAAAGTATATATTATTTCTTTCAAATGTATATTTTTGGTATACTACATTATTTATTCATTTAATACCGTCTTTCCTTAATATTTATTCCATACCTTTTGTCCTTAGCAACTATAAACAAGATTTGAAAGGAATGTATATTATTTCTTTCAAATTTATAGTTTTTGTTTACTACATTATTTATTCATTCCATACCTTCTTTCCTTATTATTTATTCCATACCTTCTTTCCTCAGCAACTATAAACAACATTTGAAAGTAATATATATTATTTCTTTCAAATGTATATTTTTGTATACTACATTATTTATTGTGTACTTCATTATTATTTTTATTTCAGCAGGTAAATGCAGTAGTATTTTTAAAGTAAGACATAACCAACATTTATTTGTCATTTGGCTACTTAAATTTATTTTAAATTAGTAATTTTAAATTTGTTAATGTTAAAAATTCTGTTGTTTCAGTCTTTTCGTAAGAAATATTCGATTGTAGATAGACAATAAAAATAAATTTAAATGTTAAAACTTATATTTTATGGTTATAATTTTCCATTAATCTTAAATAGACGTTAATTACTTTAAACATTTTATAAATCATATTTTCATATATTTTGTTTAGATAAACCATGAAAGGTAATGGAAATAATTTATCTGAAATTCATCAAATATCTTCACATTTCAACGGCAAAAAAATAAATGGCTCAAGTAGGAATTACTTAAAGGATAAAAACACCAAAATGTAATTTGTCTTTCAATTCTTTTTCCTCAATTGGAGAACATCCAATTACAGAACCAAAAAAGTCGATTAAGTAAACCCTATAATGAAAAACCAAAACGGGGATAATTGATTGACTTTCTTCAACAATCTTTCACTTCCGTAAGGTCTACTTCAACTAGGGGAAGATAAACGTTCACAATCGTGAAAGAAATAAAAACAGGGCTATTCCTTCCATAAAAGAGACCAGTTTAAGATCATAAAATTAGACTTTGGAATAATTTTTTCTGAAAAATGTATAATCTCTAGCATAAAATCATTGAATTTAAAGTACTATGCATCAAATTATTTAAATATAAATATACAAAATTTTTCATTTGAAAGAACCTATATACACATTTATGTTATTTATATCAATGGAATTTCAATTTATTTACTGAATATGAATATAAACAACTCAGCTGATTTTGGTTCATTTTGTAAAATTAATATTATTTACTTAAAAAAATTAACTTTCGCTAAGTTATTTGTATTTTTAAAAATTCTTTGACATTTATATTTTAATTCATATTTGTGTATATTCCGCATTCATTTTAAAATCAATTGTATTAGCCACGTGACTAATAAAATGGCATTTAGAAAACATGGAGAAGTATTAATTAACTTTCATTTTCCATACACAATAAAGTTAAATATTTCCAGATGTTTATTAAAGATTTCCGTATTTTAATATTATGTGGCATGCTGTTTTGGAAGTTTTCAAGCTGAGAAGTGAATTTAGCCTCCTGAAATAGTAGCTTATCATATGGTAGAAAAGTTTGTATGTATGATATTATACCAAAATGTTTTAAAACAATTGCTTGATAACAGAAAAACAGTCACTAAAACAATGTGTATTATGTATTATGAAAGAAATTTCCTTCAAGTACTTTGATTTCTGTGATCATATTAATGACTTTGGAGATCACCAAATGCAATTTTATACGGAACTAAATTTTCATTTCATGAGATAAAAATCAAATTATGATAATTATGATTTTAAAAGATTTTCCTTTATTAACAATTTTCTTATACTATGCTTAATTTATTTCTAACAAATTTTTTTATTTATTAAAATTCAAATTTCATTCATAGTTACCTGATTAACAAATACAACATACAGAAATATTATTAAAATAAACAGCAAAAATATTCAGGGAATTGTTTTAATCAATATTAAATTATTCCTTTTTTATAGTAAACATATTGCTTCCATTTTATATCAATTAATACCTCCGATATTTTTAGCGATATTAAAGGGATCAAGAAAGTAATATTGACTTTGAAAGATTCGTAATAATTTTTTTAGTATATAATGCTTATGTCTTTATATATTTTCTTTGTTGATCATAAAATTTTGCTATGTTAACACATAATACTTTTATATTAAACATGACTTTACTGAATTTTTTGGGAGTGTAAATAAATTATCATAACCAATCTCTTTTAATAATGATAAATTATTTAGATTAGAATATTTTCATTAATAAGAACACATTTTTTAAGTTTTTTTTATTTGTAAGTATTAACGGTTATTTAAATAAACTTAATGGCAGTTATAATGTACGAGATAAAATATTTTTATCTATATAATATGTAAAAATATATACTATTTTTTATTTAAACAATTCTGAAAAAAATATCAATGCTAGAGTTTCAGAATCATTAAACAAATAAATAAGTTTGTCGTAATATTTTTGGAAGCATTTGAAAAATAAAGGTTGTTTCATTACCCTCTTTAAAAAGGATTTTTATTGTTAGAGGGGAAATATTTTTAGCATAATAAAGTTTAACTTTTTTGTCTTGTCAGTATACAATTTGATTCAAATTCCTCTGGAAATAGCTACAATTATCTCAATTTTATATGAATGTTTAAATTAATTAAATAGAGCAAATAAGATGGGGAAGGATATTTTCTCTTATATTTATAATTACTATTAATTATATAATTCAATATGAAACCAAAAGTTTGTAAATTTCTTCATCATTAAGAATCAGCACATTAATCTTCTTTTTATTTCATGTGTTTTTAATTGAAAATACATCACTACCAAATAATAATATTATGATATATAAGCAATGGTGAATTAAAAATTTAAAATAAAGTGACGGTAAATGTTAGCAGCTAAATTCAGCACTTACATTAATTCAACCTACCAGATTTATATTCATCTGAGGCAATGCATTCGAAAGATTTAATATTGATTTGTGCATATATAATATATTACCTTAAAACATAAAAATATTTAATGAGGGAGAAGAAAGTGATCTCCAGTAGTGGCTAAAGGCAAATAAAGATTCCGAGAAGAAATTAGTCACGCGAGTTTTATCATAGTTCTTTTCTGCCATATGATTCATACCTTCTGTGAGAAAGGATTCTATTAAGTAATGGATTAAGTAATGACGAAATATTAAATCTCATAACATTCTGTATTCATATGATGGTTCCATAGAAGTATGTTTACAGAGAGTTTCTCATTTAAATACTCGAGTGTTTAAATTCCAGATCATTGAAAAATAATATACTAGCAAATTTCTTTCATATTTACACCTTTCAGGGCATGCTAGCTGATGCGAGCAATGAGTATTCAGGTGCTATCCTGCTGATATAGGACATTGTACTCTCTCTGAAAGTACGAGATTGTCACCAACCTTAGCACATTACCCATGTAATATTGATTTGTCATAAGGCAGTAGATACGAACTAGAGGTAATCTTGAATTATACGCAATTGCTCCCCAAACCATGATACTCCATTTTCATGTGGTCTGGCAATCCATATTTGCTGCAAGATAGGCCCTATCTCCACTTCGACGCCACACTCTTACACAGTGACTATCTGTAAGGAAACAGAAGCGTGACTCCTCTGAACAGATAATCGTGGGCCACACCGTCGTTCACATTGCTCTAATCTGGTACCATTTCAGACGCTGGCGTCTATGGTGTGGGGTCAATGGCAGTATTTTTAACGGGTTCCATAAGCACGAGTAATACAATCAATAAATGACAAGTGGTTCTGCAGCATATGGGAGAATACAGGGTGTCTTGCACATGCTGCAGAATTTAGGTAGATGTAATTTGTGGGTCTACCACCACTCTCGTCGGATATTTAAGTCAATGTGTGCTGACGTCACTCTGTCTGCACTCCACCCCTCAAACTTTCTGCATTTCCTTGTTCCAACCATCTTCGCCACAAGTGGTGATGGTCCAGGTATCTGTCCGCTGCGATTTGCCATAAGGATCAACCAGCCTTCTCAGTCCGATGATTATGCATCTCGTAAATTTGCCTGTCTGCTGTAACTTATTACGTCGACTATTGGCTTTCATTCTTTGCAGTTACAGGCGTCCTTTGTGACCATAGCAAACTTTCAATCACTATTTTTCCAAGCAGCAATAACGACGAGAATAAGGTACAATTTTTCGGTTCCTCCCCTTATTATATCTTAATAGATGACATAGGATTTAAATTCCTCTTATTTTGGAAAGTGTGAAGAAGAAGCATATCCAAATTATCTAACAAATTTGTATAAATTTACCTTCCTAAATGTACTTTAAAATTATAATTATTTGCTCAATCAACTTTAATAATATAATTTATTAGTTAAAAAAGTCATATATTTTGATTTCATTATTAAAAATTTAATTTTTAACTTTTATTTCCTATTATTCAATGAAGAGACCTAATGAATCAGTACTATCAAGCTGCTTTCCGTAACATCAGCAAAGTAAATCATTATTTTCTCCCCCAATTACTCCCTATCACTTCCATCAGGAAAGTAATTGGGAGCGTGACCACATTATCCCTTTCTTATCTACTGGAAATCCGTGAGTTTGGGTCGTATCTATGTATATTTGCAAAGCTCAAAGTCCTTTTACTAGTGTGGCTTGGATATGGACAAGAAAGTTCTAGCTCTTGTGGAACCCTGTTACATAACCGTGGTTCTAAATAAAGAAGTACTTGGTGATAAGCTAGTATTCCATCGTCGATAGCCCTTAAGATACATTCCGGTGATTTACTGCCAAGTTAAGATATTATTTTTCAATAAATATAAGCAACTGCTTTTAGGTACACATAATATTATTCATGAAAAAATGTATTGTTGTATGGTTCATACTCATAACTTGATTATAAATTATCATTTTCAACTAAGGGTTTTTGTTCATATTAATTATTGTATTCAATACAGAAAATTATAAATATAGTTTAAAATTTTCATATTAAGTTTAGTTATTTCCCCGCAAATTTCTATTTTACGTAGAGAAAGTATTCGATTAATATGAAAGAATAAGTATTATTGTACTTTTATATTATACCATGCTTTTGATAATCATCCAACGGGAAAGATAAAAAATCGTAAATTATTGACATAATACTATTTAATTTGATTCATGTATTGTTTAAAATTTTATACGTTTTAAGAAATTATTAAAAATAATACAAATATTTTAAAAAATTACACTTTATAAACTAGACAATTATCACTTGTTGATAAAATTAATTTAAACACCAATATTTATTTTTGATGAAATCTCTTTAGTAATCCTATTGATGAAGGATTGAGTAAGCATATTGTAATAGCACATTTTTTTAATGAGACGAAATTAAACTTCTCTGTATTTAGTTTATTTATTTATTTATTTTATTTATTATTTATTTATTTATTTTTTTTGCTTTTGGTGACTTGTAAAAGTAATGCTTCTTTTAATTGAGGAAATTATCACCAAACAATATTTTGCACCATCATATAGCTTTAACTTTAATTAGCATTTAGCGTGTTTATCAATTTTTGATAAATTTTTTTCACAAAAATTACAATTTGGTATAAATTTTATTTAAAATAAAATTTTGAGCCAATAACAACATCGTATCTTTGTTAAATATTTTTCAGTTCTCCATAAAACACAAGCTATTACCTTAGGATCAAATGCAAGGGTATTATGGAAAACTACCAGAATTATTATGCACTTAATAATTTATATTTCGTTTCTGAATGATTTATAATCGTAATAATTATTTTGAGTAATTTTTATATATTGATCATTTTGCTTTAATATTAAATTTAGAAAGATGATTTGATTAAATTAAGTTTGAATGTTATTGAGCATATCACAAACAAGTCATTTACCCGAAAAGTAATCATGCCTGAATACAGGTAACTTTTCCTCCATTTACACCATAATTGGAATTAGAGATTTACGATATATCTATATGTAAGAAAACTCGAAATATTACTATTCTCTTTAGTAAACTGTAAAATTTTGGAATTAACATTAATTTTATTTAATTTAGATATTTTATTCTAAGCTAAACCTATTACACCACTACACCTATATGACAGGATCATCATTTAAATATTTTATAATGGCTGCATTCGAAGGAGTAGCCATGGCGCTGACTTATATCTAAACGCCACCCATGGCATATATCCAATTTAGTTTCAACTACTTTGCAGTCTCATTTTTATTCATCGCACTTTATTTTTAATATAGACCTTGAAAATTATCTTTCAAAGAAAAATAATCCAGCCCACCAGACTTCTTTTAAAATTATTTGAAAGCTACGTATCTCATTCTCCTAGTATCATTTTAATTGCAAGTGTTTAAAATTATCTTTTGTACTACATAATACTAAACACAATAATACTAGTTCATATTACTAGACTGAGAGTTAGAAATGGGTATTCAAAACAATTCTAGTACTGTTTCAGTATATTCATTCTATACTTTTTCAAGATAATAAAATTTATATATTTGATTGAAATTAATTCCAATATTTTGAAAATAACACGAAATATAAGTAGACATGAATGTGATTTGATGTATATAATATTAAACCACGCGTACATTTTAACATAGCACTTAAAATTGGCTTTAAATGTAAACAAAAATATTTAATTCGTAATGCCTTGAATTTCTTTAAAATATTTTTATAGAAATATACGGAAAATCATTGGAGCAATTAGTTATGGCAGGATATATATTTCTTAACGAAAAATTTTTCTTTCTATTTGAGTAGTATTACAAGAATTCATAACCATCCATATTCCATTTTTATATTTTGTCAAATAAAAGAAACAATTTAACTCGAAATTAATTCATCATTTCAAAACCCATTTTAATTAACTAAACAGTTAAATCTTAGTTGAAATTATTCTTAAGAATATATTTTAATTCATTACACATTTAATTGTTATGTTTGCAAATAAGATTAAGCTTACAAAATAATTCTATATTTAATTTGCGGAATTTATACAGTAAATTTGTTGTATTTATCTGTTTTTTTGTTTCTTATTATATATATGGTTCTTTTTTATCTCTGAATTATTCCTCAATGAAATAAACATTTTTATTTAGAAGGAAGGAAGATTTTAAGTTTAAGATGTTATATTGAGTGTTCGCAAAAGATATTAGGTACAGCTTGATATTTTTTAAATATATTTACTTCGATGTTTAATATTGGTTTTTAAAGGAACTTAATTAATTCTTATTTTTTACTTATAAATTCTCATAAATATAAATAATATATATTTATTTATACAGAAATAAATTCATATGAATATTATAATGTTCATTACATTTACTACTGCGTTTAAAATTTAAACGATAACTGCAATTTTATAACAAAGAAAATTACTTACTTTT
This sequence comes from Latrodectus elegans, assembly GCA_030067965.1. Taxonomy (NCBI): domain Eukaryota; kingdom Metazoa; phylum Arthropoda; class Arachnida; order Araneae; family Theridiidae; genus Latrodectus; species Latrodectus elegans. Next base: position 41,627,700 of record CM057820.1, on the reverse strand, counting down.
GTTAATTCATAAACGTAAACATATAATCTTGAAATCCAACAAAAATATTTCATGATTATAACTACAATTGATTTTTAATATGAATTTCGACCAGAGAGCTAAATTATAATAATTATTGTCCAATAAAAACACCAAAGCATTTAACACATCAGAATTCACTTAAAAGCATCATATGAGAAATAATTAACTACCGTGTTCGAATTTTCTATTACATTTTCAATAAATCGTATATTGCCTGTAAAAATTTCTTTTTAAAAATAATTCAACATTAAGGAATATAAAGGGATTCAAATACCATGTAATAGGATTAAAATAGCATCAAACTCTCATACAAAATCGAAAAATATAATAATATAAAAACACAGAAATATAGTGATGAGACATCGCTTTTAGGAGAGGATTTAAAATTGCGACTGCTATCATCAAAAGAAGATCTCCTGCTCCTCTTGCTGCATTTGATAGCGTTAGGGAAGAAGACTAGGATCTAATTTACTTTACAGATTGGAGTAAAGCTAAAGAAAAAGTAGGTCTTGCATATGTATATTTTCAGAATGGGTTTGAAGTGAGTCATCAAGTATACGGCATTAGTGATTACAGTTCTATTTTCCAAGCGTAGTTACTCCTCTTTAATCTTGCTGTTAAAGATGCCCTAAGCAAACCTTATCAAAATTTTTTAATATGCACTGATTCGATGCCATTCCTACTGACTCTGCAAGATCTAACTAGTTTTGAAAAACTTATTGTGGAAGTCCAGACTTCAATAAATATGTGTGATATGAAAAATATTTCCTTCACATTCACCCATGTCAAGGGTAATAGTGGTGTGTATGGAAATGAAAGAGCGGACTTCCTGGCCAAATCTTCTCTTTCACTTCCAAATAAACTGGATACCAGCTTACCCAAGTTTTTTTTCAAAACCACTGCCAAAAAGAAGATTATCACAGAATGGAACTCAGGTTTTGTGTCCTCTCCTAATTGTAAGTGGACAAAATTTTTTTTTCCCTTCAGTTCCCATTAGAATTAAGAACTACAGGTTCTACACCGACTTTAAAATTACGCAATTCCTCACTGGATATGGAAAATTCAATAGCTATCTTCACTGTTTCCATATTAAAAACACTGAGGTGTGCATGTGCAACTCTGGGAGTGACAACCCTTCTCACATTCTTCTTGAATGCCCATCTGTTTCAGAAAAAAGGAACGAACTTTGTTAAGACTTAAATAACAGGTGACCACCGATTTTGGTGGACCTAGTAAAGAAAGAGAATTTTGAATTTTTTTAAAAATTTATCCATGCTGTTATCTAACTCTATAACTAATTTATTTTTATATCTCTTTTTTTCTCTCTGCCTTTTTTATTATTATTATTATTTTCATCTCATAATTTATTTGGAATTGTTATGTAATACATTTGTCGTACCTCCGGGCCCTGTGTAGTATTCCTTGGTGCACAGGGAGATATTTTTATTTTCCCAAATAAAAAAAAAATCATCAAAAGTTAAAATAAATATATGACAATATATGTTCAATAAAGTGAATGTGTTAATCTTTAAGTCACAGCAATTTTTTTTTTATCCACGAAAGCAACAGAGCAGTGCTTATATATTGAAATTAATCTTCTGAATATGATTAAGAGAGTACAATGTATTCAATCTATTTTAATTGTAAACATTATTTTTAAAATTATATATTAAAACTAAAACTGTATTGGACAAGATAATTAACATAAATTTAATTATTGATGTAAGATAGAGAATTCTCTTTCTTTTTAAATTTGAGATAAAAAAATTATAAATATTTTGTTAAAAATCAATGAGAAATAAAATAATGCAAAATAATTGATAAATTGATTTTCAAGTAATTCTAAGTTAAAAATAATTCAGTATTTATAATTAAATATTTACAAAATGAAAAATAATTATTTTTTCATAATAAAATTTAAAAGAAATGGGTAAATTACATAGGAGAAAAATTATTAATAGAAAGATACGTGTTTATTAAAGTAAAATTATGTAATAGAAAGATAACAGAATTATAATATTGAATTTGAAATAGCATGTATTTCCCTGAATTAAAATTTAATGCATTATAAAATATATAAAGAATTAAACTTGTTAAAAGTACAAAAAATTGTATGTATTTTTTCCTTTGTTCTTATTCGGAGCATTTTTTTTTTTTGCATTTTTACACATGGAAAAATATGAACAATGTGATGACAACAATATTAATTGACAATGGCTTAGTGTTTACGTATAAAACTTGAATTTTATCCAAATCAAACTTAACATTTGAAAAAGAAATTAATTCCAACACTTCTTTCCATAAGTACTTGAAAAATATTGCAAAATTTCTTCAACTATTTTTATTAAGTATCTGGAATTTGTCTTCACAATACCTTAGTTTGATTAAAATGAAAATTAAAATCAAACTCAATTAATTTAATTATTGTCATATGTAATTCTTTTTAATTACTTCTTTTAAAATTTTGTATAAAGTTTTTATATAAATAAATTTCTTATTTCTTTCATTGGAATACATAAATAGACTTTAATAAAGTACAAACCAAAGATTATAAATTAATAAATTCAGAATTTATTAAGCATTCCAATTAATTTTTTAATGTTAATATGTTTACAGAGAACTGCTTTCATGCAAAAGACTTTGCTTTTATTATAATACCAAAATACATAAAATATAACAAAAAAGTTTGCCTACAATGAGACAAACACAAACGACATTTTAGAAAATGGAATTCATTATATGAACAATTTCTTTTGAATTTTATTTAATTACTTTGCATGAAATCTGCTACAGAATAGTAAAACATTTTTATTGATCATAAAATATTAAGGTTTATATATATATATATATATATATATATATATATATATATATATATATATATATATATATATATATATATATATTTATATATATATATATATATATATATATATATATATATATATATATATATATATATATATATATATATATATATATATATATATATATAACCTTGATTATAATTGTATTTAAAATATGAACAGTATGATGGCAACAATGCATAATATACATATGTACATCTTTTACATAGTTATTCAATTTATTGTACAAATGTGTACGATATTGTGCAAATGTAATTTGAAATATGTATAATATTGAAATATTTACTATATTAGAAATTTGACTACATATGCTGCATATAAAAAAACTATGATATTCTTAGTTTTTCACTTCAATTTCAATAAAAATTTTTAATTTTCTTGAAACGTTTTTTTCCGATTTGTTTAATTATTTGCTGTTAAATACTTATCATCTGCATTAAATCTAAGTGCAAAATGTTGGAAAAATAGAGGTAGATTATGAATTTTTATATAACATTATATTTTGTATCTTTGATATAATGTCAATGAATTGAATATCTTTACAAATCTTTTTTTTTCAAATATTCTATTGTAATAAAGAAATTATATTTTTTTAAAAAATCAATATTTATTAGTGTATTGCATTCATATCATTTAAATGACTTGAAAGATTGAAACTATACTTGTAAGTTCTAATAAAGAAAATTTAACGATTATTTCAAATTATTTCTTATAATGTGGATAGCAAAATATAACGTATTTTTGAATTATACTGTAAATCATTACTGTAACTGTTTTTACTAATTTTAATATACTGAAGTGTTTTGAAAATAACGTGAGATACTATCTGCAACATCTCTGCTAAACATTGTAAATAATTTGGATATGAATACTGAATTAAAAATTGAAAAAATACTTTTCCCACTAATTTCTTTTCATTCATGTCCTTAGATAGGGAATAAAGTTGAATATTTAAGTTCTTTTCTTGAACTTCGTAAAAATATTTAGCTATTTAAATTATAATAGAATTGCATGACACTGTGGAATACAGTATATGTATCTACTGCATAAACTATACTAAAATTCAAAACATAAATTTTTAAAAAATACTGAAAGTTAACTATTCATATATTTAAAAATTAATTTTAAATATGTGATATAAAATTCAACCTATAGATATTCATTGGTTCTTATCTCATGTTTACAAATGTATATTCATTTAATAACTGAATTACTGTAAACTTTGAGTTAATATAAGATCCCATCAAGATATGCACTAAATTATATTCTCGTAATTTCGAAAAAATATTTTACCACGTAATCTCCTATTATTAATATATATTGTTAAGCTATGATTCTAGAATAAAAATTAATAAGGTGAAATTTAAGTGAAACTTGTGACTGTTTTTTTTTTACTAAATAATTTATGTTTACTTCAAGAGAGAATAATATTCACTTTTTGTAATTCACACAAGAATACAATTTTATGCAACAATCTCAGTTTTTGAACCTAAACCAAATATGTCATCAACAGTCATTTCAAGTGTGTCAGAAACAAGTATTCTCTCCAAATAACACAACCATGGAATATAGTATTTAATATCGTCAGTCATGTCATTGGTTCTTTGAAAGATGTTGATTCACAATCATTTACCCATCTCAGACAGTTTTGACAGTTACAACTCAGACCATTAAAATGGAGGAAAATAGCTATATATAGGCTTCCAGACAATATATATTTTCGTATTATTATATTTATTATGTATATTCATCTTATTAGATGCATTATTTCAAATAATACTTCAAATACAGAAACAATATTTCAAAATATAAGCGAATATGTAAACTATACAATTAATAATAATTATATAATACTTTATTCAATAAACATATTACGCAACAAAATATATTATAAACTTCCGTCAAATACATTAGCAGACACTTGTCAACAAAAATTGGAAATTATTACTTACATCTTCATCCTTCATCTTATTAAATTTTAAAGTGGTTGTATATATATATATATATATATATATATATATATATATATATATATATATATATATATATATATATATATATATATATATATATATATATATATATATATATATATATATATATATATATATATATATATATCATTGTGCATCTCCTTATCTCCAAATTAATAAATATTATATTTATATTATATTATTATGAAACAACAGAGTTAATACTGACCCCATAATTACAACATACATGTTTGCATTATAAATAATCTTAACAAAAATTAGTTAACAAGTTGTAATAATTTAGGAATATAAAAATGACTAAATTTTGCGTATTTCAATTTCTAAATAAGTTACATTTGATATTAGATTAATTCAGTGCTGATTATAAAACATTATGATATTTAAAAAAAAAAAAAAAAAAAAAAACATCTAAATGTTTGGTGATGTTGACATTAATTTACATATATTGTATAAGGAAAAATAAAATAAATGTCTTTGTTAAGGATAATTATTGTCTCTTTCACATTACTTCCACATTTATTAGCATTGATACTTATTTCACTACTTTGATATTAAGAAACCTGTTTGATTAATTTGTATGAAATCAAGAATTTAGTCTTTTTCAATTAGTAGTATCAAATGTATATTAAACATAAGTCTTTATATTATCTTAAATTTATGTGCCTGTGTAATGGTAAATATCAAAATAAGTTTATTATATAAATCTGGAATTAGTTTGAAAATGTTTTGCAGGCATCTCTTATTAGATTCTAAATATTTTGCATATAAATATGCAGTGCTTTTACTTTTTTCTTTACGAAAAATATTCAGCATAATTTGCATTTGATTATTCATAATTTCGTAAGTCTTATATTAAGTGAAAAACTTATATCACACACATATAATTTTTATCATAAAATTTTTTATATCATATAATTGCGGCACATAAAAGTTTTTTAATCTCATTTAGTTTTTGATATAGAGTAAACATGGACTTTTTCGTAAATTTAGTTGGTAATAAAGTAAGTAAAGAATATTTCTAATATTTTGCTTTGTAAATCTTAAAAAAGTTTATGTAATTAAAATAAAGATAATTAATGAATATCAATTTTTAATTTTATTCATGTGTTAGTACTTAAAATTATACAATAAATTCTGGTATCATGGAAGAAGTAAATTTAATTTTTGTTGCTATCCTTAATAAAAATTACATTAAATCTCACTTCAGTTACATATTTTGTAATATCAAGAATTGGTGGGTTCTTAGGTAGTTGAATGAGAAAGTTCAGTGAAGAGTTTTATACAATATTTGAAAGAATGTTTTATTTATGCAGTATTCGCAAACATTTTTTTATCTATGCATTATTCGTAAGCATTTTTATTTAAGCAGTATTCATAAACATATTTCATGTATGCGGTATTCCTAAGCATTTAATGCAAATGACTTGAAATTTTGTCTCCTATACTCAGTTTCTTAAATGTAATGAAGAAACCCTTAAAAAGTAAGTTGCTACAACGCTTAAATTTCTATAATCACTAATAATACAAATAATTATAATATATTTCTTGGAATTTTATGCTGACATTCTTAGCATGACCAAGTCCCAAGCAGTTCAGCCGAATGAAATGAACTATTATGTATTAAATTCAATTTTTGATATTAAAGCTAACTTCTAAAGTATAGTTGGCATCTTGGTTAGAAATACTAATAATTATTTTACATTTCATAGAAACAAATGCAGTGTGTTTTTCTATATTAAATTTTTGAAACAAATGTCACGAATATGCATCAACAAATTATGACGAAATGTCATCGCGAATCAAGAAAGAAATATTTTGTTTTTTTTATCTAAATTTCCAGAAACAATTATATAGTCTTGATTTTTAAACAATCAAAAGGAAATTTGTGAATAATACCACGTTTAGAAGCAAAACCTAGTTATTTTTATACTCTAAAAAGAATGTTATTGATAATTCATTGCATTCAAATTTGAAAGAAAGTGGTCTGAAAATCGAAATTTGAAACAACTATCAACTTAAAATCATATTTATTACATTTAAAACAGAAATTTAAGATAGGTATTGAAGACATATTTTCCAGAGAAAAATCTTTAATTTGGTCCCCAGCCAAGATTTGCAGTACTCTAGTTCAGACTAATGTATTAAATAATATGAAATTGAAAATTTCTTGTACGCAAGGTTTAAGAAATCAAAAGCATGCGTGTCTTTTCCCATTATTATTTCCTAATTGAGAATAAAAAACATTACATTTTGAAGGAAACCATAAAAATTTTCTTTATTATAAAAATTATAAAATTTATAAGAATTACATAAAAATTATATAATTATAAAATTTATTATAAAAATACGTAAGAGTTTATAAAGTTTCTCCAAATAACAATACTTAATTTAATGTTATTAATTAACTTATTTATCCATTTTTTTACTTATGAAAATAAATAACGAAAGTATATACTTAATATAAAATTGTTTATACGTGTAATTGATTTTATTTGTATTCAATATATATACATATATGTATATATATATATATATATAACACCACATTCAATATATATATATATATATATATATATATATATATATATATATATATATATATATATATATATATAAAATTTCTCATTTTCTGTTGAATCTTTGACGTATATTAAAAATTATTTAATTTCATTTATAATTTCAATTTTTGCATGTTGTATGCTTAAATTTAAAATTAATATTTCCAAGGCAAAATAATATTTTAATAAAAATGTATGATACTATTTTTTAAAATAAATACTAAATAAAAAATATGTTTCTAATCTAGAAGTCTGATGGGATTTTTCATTTATAGTAAAAAACATAAATTGAAAATTTCAAGAATTCAAATGATTTCAACACAATGTCATTTTTCTTTGTCATCTTTTATCAAATATTTGATGATGAAACTTCTTTGCTATATTTTTTATGATTTTTTTTTTACAAAAATTTCTGAACTTTTCATGAAATCTTCCAGAACTAGATTTGATTCTAAAGTGTTTCCGATAAACAAGAATTTCAATTTTCAAACTTTGTTATTTCGATGAATTGTGTAGTGAACATTCAAAATATATTTTTATCATTCAAAATTACATTGCATTATTAAACTGCAGATAGAAATCTCCTGTAAGTTATTTCAAATACTGAATTTTTCGTAATTAATGTTTTCAAACAAATTCTTTATTTAATTATTCCTGATTTAATTAATATAACTCATTTTTCAATAATAGTACACAAGTGATTATATTTTTATCGCAATATAATGAATGAAATTATTCAAGAAAGGCCTTAACAATAATCCTACAAAAATATATATATATATATATATATATATATATATATATATATACATATATATATATATACATATATATATATATGTATATATATATATATATATATATGTATATATATATATATATGTATATATATATATATATGTATATATATATGTATATATATATATATATATATATATATATATATATATATATATATATATATATATATATATAAGAACATAGAAGCATGTGAATGCTGTGAAATTATAAGCAAATCATTAGCATTGAAACTTAAACGCACATAACGACCAATTGTAATGCCAAATATAAGTGCTAAATAAATATATATGCTATAATATAAGTGCTATATAATATATATATATATATATATATATATTGTAATAAATAAATGTAATAAGAAAACATATATTTCAATAGAATTCGATAATTATTTATGAATAATAAAGCGTGCAGAAATGTGCCTTCTTTATTCTTCAGTTTTGTTAATTTGTTAATAACAAAAATTATTTTTTTATTTACCGTGTAAAAATTAATATTTAATAACGCTGTTATCAATAATTGAATAAAATTATGAATGATGATAAATTGATTTAGTATAAAAGTTTTAAATAATATAACTCTCTGATAGTGTAATATAGTTTTTTTCATTCATTAGCACTATTTCTTTGCTGAATTATTTACTTTTGTGTTGTTTTGCGTAAACTATTGATTTTAAATCACAGTAAAAGTATAAATTATTAATTAAAACAAACAAAATTTTATCGCCTGAAGTTTTATTATAATCATGGTTAAAATGAATTTGAAATAAATTTTTTACATGGAGTTTTGGAGATTAATAGCAGGACTAATATAAGATTAATTATATTTAACAAATATGATTTTATTATCATACTTTTATCATACTTTTTTATTTAAATAACTCAAAATTTTGGTATAATTGTGACAGATATATGACTTTGTTATCTTTAATTTAATTAAAGCAAACAAAATTCTTATTATAAGTCTGTATTATAAGATTATATTAAATAAGAATAACTATGAAATTAAAATCTTTCTAATGAAACAATATTAAGGATTCTGATTAAATATTTATATTAAATTCATAACATTATATTTACTTATTTTCATTTGTTTACATGATTGAATTTAATGCATATGCATTATCACTGTAATGCAATCTATTTTAATACTTTCATTTAAAACCCTTAAAGTATGCTACAATCTTTTTTTAAATTAATATAAAATTTTGAATATTTAAAATATTTATGAACATGAACGATAAATCTTCAAATAAAGACTAAGCAATTTTTCGCAAAATATGTATTCATAAATAAATGCGTAGTATAGTTATTTGTATCAATAATTTAATTGTTAAAATAGTTATCCACTTTTAAATTTTTAACGTATATTATTTGTTTTCTATTTGTCTTACATTTTGCATAAGAATTATTATTTTTATTATCTCTTCATTCCAAAATTGAAGTTATCAAAATAATAATTATGAAAAAATAATTCATTACAAGAGGAATCTAGTTTTATTAAGTTATCAATTTAAAAAGTGTAAATTTTAATTAGAAAAATTAAATATTGTCACAAAAGAAGTATACAATATTTTAATTAATATCAATTGTTATCTTTTATACTTTAAATTTAAACTTTACAAAAATACAACAAATATTAAACATTATATTTATTGTGAGTTCGCATTTAAATATATAATGCTAAAATATATTATTCTTGGTTTAAAGATTCACATGTGAAGTTCCTTTACTCAACTACTGAATTGTATCAATCATATTTAAACTTCAAATGGATTTTAATTATAAACTTGAAATACTCGCTATTTTATTAATATAAAAATTGAGTCTCCAATATGCTGTTTTATCATATTAATTTTCTAACATTATCAAAATAAGGGTTGATCAAAACTTCATTCATTTTTATGGAAAAGTTGCTGAATCAATCCAAAACAACAGTGAAGTAAATTGTAGATTTTTATTTTCTAACAAATTCATCAATTAAATATTATATATATTATACGGCAAAATAATAAACTGTATCAATCATATTTAAACTTCAAATGGATTTTAATTATAACCTTGAAATAATCGCTATATATTAATATAAAAATTAAGTCTCTAATATGCTGTTTTATCATATAAATTTTCTAACATTATCAAAATAAGGGTTGATCAAAACTTCATTTATTTTTATGGAAAAGTTGCTGAATCAAGCCAAAACAACAGTGAAGTAATTTTTAGATTTTTATTTTCTAACAAATTCATCAATTAAATATTATATATATTATACGGCAAAATAATAGACAACCAGCTAAATTTGCAGCACTATTCCTAACTTATATAATTAAAATTTTCTATATTTATTGTATATACAGGGAACTTAATCTAGCCTGTTTTGTGGGCCTTTTTTATATCTTAAAACGTTAGTAGAAGACATGCATTTTTCATTTTAAAGTTATTCAAATAAAAGGAAATTTTATATTATGCTCTTTTCAGATTTGAGATAATTCAATTTTGCTAAAATTGTATATTTTAAATTTTATAAATAAGTTGTTATTTAACAAACGAATTCTTATTTAAAAGAAACGTTTCAGTTTCTTATGGCAAAAATATTTATTTTCAAAGTTCGTGAATTGTTTAGCCTTCTTTAAAATTCTCTTGCAAATTTATCAAATAGTATTCTAGTGATGTTTAGAAAATATATAGTTTTGAGGAAAAACGGATTATTCCTGTCTATATGCGATATATATAGCTATAATGCTATACACATTATGTTGAAATTTGTAGCAATAACACTAAGATCTGAAACACGAATATTTTGTCACAATTAGGATCAATTAGCGTCAGATGAAACATTTCATCCAGGTTACATATAATTACTGTGTTGTCCTTCTCCTTAAGAATTCTACACATTTTATCTTATAGTATATCTATTTTAACTCGGGTCGATTCATTGATGAGTGTTGAATATGCGATTTATCCTTCGTTTCGGGAGCTTTAACTACATGCAAACTTTTTCTAATGCACAAAATTCACTAGAAATATAGCCCATCGTTTTAAAATTTTTGTATATAGTTCGTACTAAATATGGCTTAAGGTAAGTGTCCATGCTAATTTATAACATTAATGTTTTAAATTAATTCCTGTTTTGTAACATGTACGAAAAAATATACATTTCTTTCACTTGGTGTTAAGTTAGCCAAATCGTGCTTAATATTAATTGAAATGTAAGGAAATCCAAGATCAGAAAGATATTTGGTAAAAATTATTTCGAAATAGATATTTTTATTTATATTATTGTATGAAAAAATATCTGAGAATTCTGAAAATTTGAAGGTTATAAGAAATATGATAACCATTGGTCACTGGATCTAAAAATTGCTTCATTCCTTCATTCGGGCCTTTTTTAATTAATCAGAAATTCTCTAATTTTTCAAATTTTATTACTTTTGGCAATAACTGTATTCCCAGATTTCTTACTTATTAGCAAGTTTTGAATTTCATCATTACAATTCACTTACTTCTTTGGCCTAAAAGATTGAGTTGCGAAGTTTTGAAATGTTTTATATTTTTAAATGCATTAGAATATAATTTTTGTTGCATTTGACAAACTGTTTTCCCAAAGAAATCAATTTGATTAATTGAAACAAGATTTACCGAAGGAGTGAAATTTAACAAAATTCAATATTAATATTGATTTTCTATGCTCTGCCTAATTGTAAAATATGATCAATATGAAAAGAATATTGTCGTATTACCAAACCGATAGGTACAGCAAAAATTTTTAAATATAATTAAAAGTATACAGAAAATATAATCATTTAAGTTTCACAACTTTTACAAAAATTAATTTTTAAATATAAAAATAAAATAAAATTTTCCTCTATTAAAAAATTTAAAAAAGAATTGTATCTCTCTAAAGTTTTATTGAGAGGTAAAAAAGCCCAAAAAGGACTACAATGCACGCTGTATATATATTATGTTTAATAATGCTGAATGTAAGGAGATGTTTTAAAAGACCTATAAAAACCTCTTATACCACATTTATCATATATTGACGAGTAGTTTAATATAATATTAATGCACGGAAAGCTCGCTATTTTCTTTAAATTCATTATTTCAGACAAAGTAAGTGAAATGATGTCTTAATAGTACTTTTTTTATTTTAATCAAGCATTAAGAAAAGATGTTCTGCCATTATATTCATTATTTAACTTTAGAAAATCCTTAAAATATTTGAAAATATTTTTAAATTAGAAGTCTACATTTACTATCTCAAATGCAAGAGAAATACTTAATTAACTTGCAGAAAACAATGAAATTTATATTTAAGCATTAGACACTTAAAAAATTTAAAGATTTATATAAATGCAATGAATTGGGGAAAAAATCTGATTATACTTCATAAATGAAATCCAAACATAATTTTTAATAATATCTAGATTAAAATAAAACGCGAAGTTATGAATTAAAACGTAAGTCTAAATATTCTCTAAAATGAAATAATAAACTGTTTTTATACATTTATTTTAATTGAGTTTAAAAGTAAGTCATTACTGTTGATTAGTACCCATATTTATTATTCACTTACTCACTTTTTACTGAATAATATTTTTATAAAACTATATTTTAATTTAATATATTAAATTAAAACTTTTTAAAGACCTTTCTTTTAATTTCGACGGAGGTAACTGTAATCAATTCATTTTTTTATACATTATTCAGTGTAATTCAAGTATGTAAGTCAACATTTCATTTTATGAAGTCATCATTTGAAATGATTATAATTTAAGAAAAGTAAAATATGTTTTCAATTTCTTCTGACATATAGTTCTGATATATAAATATAGTTTATAACTATTGTGTTATCAAATAATTTGTAACAATGTTATGCACTTCAAATTTGGATGAAAAATTAATTTATTTCCATTTAGAACGGCATCTACAATAAGTAAAATAGTTGTATTTATTTAAATATAATACATTTAAAAATAATGAAATTATTTTAAAAGTTTTAATAAAATGAAATATTTTGTTAAAATATTTGAAAGAATGTAGGATTTTTTAAGGCTAATAATACTGAAACAACAATTCCATTGTTTATAGTTTGGTCATAATGATATAATATGAATTATATTTTGTACATGAAAATTCTTTAGGAATAATAGTAAACGAAGAAAATACTTTAATGCTGAATTATATTTTAGTATACTTCAGGGAACAAAATAATTCTAGGCAAGTATATTTGATCATATTTACGATAATTTAAAATGACATATTAATTAAACTAAAACGTATTATGCTTGGAAAAGTCAGAAACTAAATTACAAAATATACCATAAATAACTAATGCTACAACACTGCAAACTTTCTTAACTTTCCTCTCTAATACATAAGTAATTTTAAATCCCAAATACACCTTGAGTTATAATTTAGACTCTAAAGACATAACAGCAGCATTCTTTACACAAAACGTTTTTTTCTAAAACTATAATCTTCTTTTCTTCATGGAATTAAAACGTCATTAAAATTTAAAATATTATTTTTGTTCAAAGACTTATTTCAGTCATAAATGTAGTATTCCTAACATCTCTGAATATTATATTTGTAGAGATTCTACCGGTTAATCTCATGTTATTTCACAGACGTATTTTGATCCCTACAGACAGTGGGGAGATATTTGGTTTAAGAAATATAAATATTTAGTGTAATATTATTGAGAATATGAACTTATTTAAGAAATGAAATATACTGTTGCAGTTTTAAAATATAAATAATGATGTATTTGTTTTCTTTATCATATAATATTATATTAAATTGAAAGTAAAATCAGGTTTAAAAAATGAAATAAATTGTTATCAAACATGGAATTTAATAAGTGAAATTAACTTTTATTTATAAAGGTGTTTATTATTTAGATTCATCAAAAGGAGGGAAAATGATATTACTTTTGAAAATCGCATATGATAGAGGAAAAGACAATTAAATAAATACATTTCGATAAAAACAATACACAATATCGCTTAAAATGATTAAAAACAAATTTAAAACAACTTTTGTTTATTTTATAATTAATAATCATAAAGAAAAATAATATGATGATATGGTGAGTGTTAGTAAATTTAATTTTTAATTTTGGAGATTTGAAAGTATATTTACCTTGGTATGTTGAAAAAAGTTTTGCAAAATTAATGTATAGTATGTTTGTTTTTCTGGCATATGAACGTAATAAATAATTAAAAATTGATTCAAGATAAAAATTCAAAAGTAAATAATTTTAACACACATTGCAATGAGTTTCATGACCAGATTATTCAGAACTATAATATGGATGGGTAGGATTAATGTAAAGAAGTCATAATTTATATCATACAACAGAATGATTACAAAAATTATTATCTCTACTTAAATACAGTCATTTATTGAAAGAAATTATTTATTATTCGTTTCTATTCCTATAAGAATAAAACATAACTGTAAGATGTTTCATTTATGTAATATAAAACTTGATTTTAGAACGATTTAATTTATTTTCATTTGAAAACCTTTGAAAAAAAGTTATACTTATAAGCATTTTAAGCGTATATTTAATTATTGTCATTTAAATTTTAAGAAATCTCAAAAAGCAGTTTTGAATAATATCGCTAAAATCAGTATATTTTAATATCAACTTCAGAAATTAATTTATACTGTGCTCAGTTTTGACTGACGAAATTTATAAATTCAATAGTCTACTGAAAAAAAGGCCTATTACAGAAAATGTTTTAAACAAATATTTAATATGCTATTTTGTTAATATACAAATTTTTTTATGGTACTATTCAGTATTGACGCATGTTGTTGTCTGAAATTGAAAGGAGTAACATTTAACTAAAGTTCAATTATGCAATAGGGATGTTTCTTTATAAGAAAAAAAATTATGAAAATAATTAACTCATCTTTTCCATTTTAAGCTCACCAAGCCAGGCAAGAAAACTTTAATAGGTTAAAAACACAAATTAGGGAAATATATCAGTCGCAGGAAACTTCGGAAGCAACAGTGCTAAACGTTTGAAAATTTGGAAACTAATTATGTGTAGAACAAAAAGTAGTGTTCATTATTTTGAAAGCTTTTATAAGCGGAAAAATTATAATTAAAAAATTCTTATTTATTACTGCTAAAATTCACGAATGGATTTTTTACTGATCGGTGACGACTATCAGACATTCAGTGGTGTAGTGTGCATTGTTTTGTTGGAACTCGAAGAATACAATTTAAATTTAGGCAGCCGTTGAAAAGAAGGATTTACGACATCGTCTCAATACGATATCATAATTAATAATGTATGACGTAGATTGTAAAATCATGGATATTTTAAACCAATGATAATGATCTGAACTGGAAAGAAACAAATAGCCACTGTATGGTTAATAAGAACTTCAATTTCGAAGCAAAACTCTATTTCCACTCAATGGTTACAATTATAAGTAGAATTAATTTCATCATCAATAAAATCTATCATTTAATTTAGAATCAAATACAGTTATTACAAGTGATTTTACATTTTATTGAAAATAACCTAATTATACATACATATTTAAGCATACAATGAAGAATTATATTTGTTCACACATATAAGAATGAATTTAAACCAATGCGAGCAATGTTTAATGTATCTACACAATGAGCTTTGTTTTCTCGTATAGGTTGTTTTCATATAGCAATATTTTGTTGATTATAGCTTTGCCTATATTTCAATCCAATTCTTATTTGTTTATCCTTCTAGATCATTGATATAATTGTGTGTGTATACACAACGAAATAATTCAAATTAAATTACTTGCCTTAATCATTGAATTTTCTTTCTTTTTAAAATTTTCAGCTGGTAACTATTGCTTAAAAAACTACTGAACATATTCTAACTAATGCAAAAATCTTTAGACTTTTATATAAGATATATATTATAAGATATTTCAAATAGTTTTATGACTGCAAATGATATATTGAGAACAATTTTTAAAGAAGCTCATGCAAAATGTGAGATAAAATGTCAATTGAGATTCGTGGTACTCATACAGATATTTCATAAAGGTGAGATGACTTATATGTGATTACTTTTAATATACTGTACATTTTCTCGTTGTATCATCTACTTAATTTAATATGTCATAGTTACTTAGTTAAAATAAAAAAAAATATAATATATCAATAAGCAAATATATGCAAATTTAAATTGTATCTGCTAAAATTACTATTAGTGTGAATTGTATTTCGTTGGATGTCATTCTTTTGTTACTTAATTTCCTTATTTGAAAATATACATCTAATTTATATGTTAGCGATTATTATCTGTCCAAATAACTTGGTGTGAGAATTAAAAGTATTTCTAGATGAAAATATAAAATGTCTTCGAAAGAAATTTGAGAATACATTTTCTTATTTAATTCTTATTTTAAAAAAATACATACACTTTAATAATGATGGAGTAAAAAACTTTTCTGGTTGTAACGAAATTTGGCATCGTATTTTTAATATGTAATTTTGAGAAAAAGCCTACATTTTAATTTAATATAGTATATCATCAACATAGTATATAAATGTTTGCTTACAATTTTTTCTGGTTATTTTAAATTGTTTGACCAATGAAGAAGTATATCTTGAAGTGAAAATAAAAATATGATTACGTGTTTCTATGACATCAATCATCTTACTATCCATAAATATATGCGTTTGTTGTCAATTGAAATATGTACTTGTGTATAACTAATCTTGCAAAATTTCTTTATTATTTGTAAGGTAGAAAGTAGTTTATAATTCTGTTTTGGCATTGCTTAGTACCATTAAATAAGTTTGTTTCAGTTGTTATTAGAGATACATGAAACAAATAAATAATGGTATAAATAAGCAAAAAGACAATAAGACAATCAATGTTACATTTATGACTTACATGTTGCCTTTTGTATTTTATATTTAATATGAATTTATCTTATGAAACGCAATAGTTTTTAAAATTGTCATTAAAACATTAAATTTCTATCATTAGAAATATAAAAAAGTTCAGACTTATGTTTTCATAAAATTTTAACAATAAATGAAACTTAAGATTTGCAAGTAATGTGAAAGAAAAAAATGTTCATTATATTTTTGAACTAACATTTTGCATACTTATATTAAAATGATATAGATAATTATTACCTACTTTTTGGAATGCAATATTTAGGAAATAAAATGAAAATTTCCTCAAAATAGTAGCATTTAGAAGCGTTTATTTACAAGAAACAGAGCTAAAACATTATAATATATGCATGCATTTTAGGGCATACAAAAATTAAAAATTTTAAATACTATTCAAATTCTAAATGATAGTAAACTACACTGATGGCATTATTTACTTATAAATATCTTCAACGTTTAACGCGCGCCAAATCATAATGATCTTTAATTCAGTAATAACAAAAAATCAGATTTTTATGCAGTTAACTATTAAACTGCATAAAAATTTAATATTTAATAGTTAAGATAAGAGAATTATACATTATAATGAAATATTTATCATCAAAATGTGGTAAAAATTTAATATTCATAAAATGTACTGTCAAAAGTGTAAATTTTCTGATATCGTAGATGTTATCATATTTTCATAAACTTATATGTGCAAGAATTTTTGCGTAACATAATACAATTTTCTGCAGTATGATAAATAAAAATTGAATTTCTGGACTAAAACTATTTAATAAATTTATTTTCACATACCCGAATGCACAAATGCAATATATATTTTCATAAACATTGATGATTGGAAACTGAAACTGATTTTTCTTCCGAAAAGAAAGTTATATGTGAAGGATAAAATATATAGTGAATTATAATGAAGATAAATAAATATATATATATATATATATATATATATATATATATATATATATATATATATATATATATACATATATATATATATATATATATATATATATATATATATATATATATATATATATATATATATATATATATATATATATATATATATATATATATATATATATATATATATATATATATATATATATATATATATATATATATATATATATATATATATATATATAGTTTCTAATGAAAAAACTTTATTATATTTCTGTTTTTCTATTTCATTTGTCACACTATAAATTTCATTGGCAATAAGCAAAATTAGAAATTTAATTTAATTATATTTTGTAAAATTATGTTTTCAAATAAATCATTAAAAATAAATATTTACTATATAAAATGAAAGAAATAAAATTGAAACATAAATTGACACGTGTCACTGATAAAACAAGACAATATAATTGCAAAAAGCAAAATATGGGAAATGCAATTGAGCTTTTGTACACAAAGCAGTATTAATGCAAATAAATGTATATATATATATATATATATATATATATATATATATATATATATATATATATATATATATATATATATATATATATATATATATATATATATATATATATATATATATATATATATATATATATATATATATATATATATATATTTCTTTATATATGTCCTTTTTAAATGTTATTGTTTGTCCAATATTTGTAGAATTAAAGTGTATCCGTTTTTTAAAACTATGTTTTGTTTACTAACCATTGACACACTCTACAATTTTATGGGGCACGACCTCGATTGAAATTAGTTGTGAATGAATTAACGGAACTGTGGATAGAAATAAGCTAAGAAGATAATACTAAGTGAATTAAAGTCTGAATGCGAAGTTTACAATATCAGGTTACCAGCAGCAACTGAGCTAAAGTTCTTTTATTTGTTTTTATTTTGATTCTTTGTTATTTTCTTAACAAAATGACTAATTTGCTTTACAATATAAAGAAACAAGAGCTAGGAGTTATTGCTGAAGAACTTTGTTTGAATGCAGTCAGCATAAGCAATTCATAAGGACTAATTAAATTCAAATTTGCTGTGGCCATAAATCTCTCGCCGAAGTGTCTGGGTTTTATTTTTCTATAGGAGAAAATTCCCAAGTAGAATTAGAAGCGTCAATGTGTGACTCACTGATTGTTGACTGCCTTTAATGTCCAGTGTAATGATTTCAAAGACTTGATATGGCACTGCGGAGACAGCAAACGTGTTTTTTTTCTTTTTTTAAGGAATAGAATAGCAGGCTCTTCGGCGGAATTCGAAAGTGATTCAGAGCTGCCATGTTGAGAATGTAATGATGGTATTCCTATTACAAAATGTTCCTGTAAATTAATGTTATGTTATGTGCAAACATAGATGATGATAAACAAAATTGATAGCTAACATGTTGTGTGATAAATTCACCGTGTAAAATTAATTCCGCGTCAGAACAACTGAAAGTCCTGTTCTGCATACTTTTAGACAAGGAACCACCCTAGAATTGCATGCGGATGTAAGTATTCTATTTGGTGCTATTTTGCTACAGAAATCTAACGATGGACAATTTAATCTTATTCATTACATGAGTAGAAAAAACCACCCCACAGCAAGAAAAGTTATGTTGTTATGAGTTTGAAGTTTTAGCTATAGTGGAAGCTCTTAAAAAATTTAGAAATTATTTTTTGGGACCTAAAATCAAAATTGTAACAGACTGTGATGCTTTTCAGAAGAATATATTTAAAAAAGACATCTCTCCTGAAACACATAGGTGGGACTTAAGTGTCTAAAAGTTTGAATTTGAAATCGTTCATATATCTGGGACACAAATGAGACATAAAGATGCCTTAAATAGAAATGCCGTTTTTGTGGTTACTCGTTCTCAGGGAGAACTGATTGCTAGAATAGCAAATGCACAAAATAGTGATGAGCATTTCCTAATGCTGAAATTTTTAGTCTAGCAAGTACTGAATGAAGATTACTTAATGAAAAATGGAGTATTATACACGTATGGCAGTGGGTGGGAATTAATTGTGGTACCAGAAACATTAGAATTTGATGTCATTCGAAAGGCTCACAACAGAGGATAATTTGCTGTGTCTAAGACGAAAGATATTCTCAAGCAAGACGTTTCATTCCTAATTTAAGAAAAAGAATCTAACAAGTCATCATGAACTGTAAGGAGTGCGTTTTGTGTCAAAGGAAAGTGGAGAAGGTGAAGAACAACTCATTCCTTTACTGAAAGAAAACACTCCCATAAGTACTCTTCTCCTTGATTTCATAGTCCCATTTCCATCAACTTATAAGAATTACAACCATCTTCTTACTGTTGTGGACGCATTCACAAAATTCGTCTGGTTTTTCCCTGTAAAATCTACATCAATTTAGGATGTGTTACAGAAACTCAAAGTTCTACAATCCATATTTGTGGGATTACATCCAGATTAATAAATGATAATACAGCAAGCTTCACCTCTCAAACTTGTGAGGAGTATTGTGAGAAACAGAAAAATACAGCATGTGTTTTCAACAACCAGAATTCTGAGAGGAAATGGACAAGTGGAAAGGATTCATCAAACTTTTATTCAAGTTTTATCTAAATTGTCCATAAAAGATCCTAGCAAATGGTACAAATATGTTGCTGATGTGCAACAGATTCTTAACACAATCTAAAAGTTAAAATTAGATCTAAAAGTTAAAGCCCAAGTTCTTCAGACCGCATCGAATAACTGGAAAAATAGGTAAAGGTAATTATCAGGTGGATAAAGTTGGATGTCATGAAGTTCCTGGCTATGCCTCTATAGCTGCTGACCGTATGAAGTCCTGGACTGTTTAGAACTGTGTTCTTCCTACGCATAATTTCTTTTTGTTTTTTATTATTTATTTTTTGTTTCGTTTTATTTTCAGAAGATGTCAATTTAATCTGATCTCGTTTCCGAGGTTGAAAACTTGGGTCAGCATGCCGAGCTATAAGATCCAGAATTGTTAGAAGATGCCGCTAGTTGTCATCAAGCAATGTGTATGGCTCCATACAACAGAGAGGAAGTGTTTCAGGGAGGATAGGAAACTTGCTTATTTATTGCGGGCGCGAATATGTGCTCCGCCGATAACTGTTTAATTTAATATTGGTACCAGAGCAAGTAGGCACTGTAGCCAAATAGCTTGGTCCTCTTTAAGAGATTCTTTTGTCCAATATTTGTAGAATTAAAGTGTGTCCATTTTTAAACTGTGTTTTTTTATTCCATTGACACCCTCTACATACAAACATATATATATGTATGTATGTATATATATATATATATATATATATATATATATATATATATATATATATATATATATATATATATATATATATATATATATACATAGTATTTCATTAAAAATGTTATTAAGATTTTATTTTTAATTTGCTCGACGAATTATCAGAAAGACAGAGTTTCGTTATTCGAGAAATTTTGATTCAATTAGTGTAAACAATTTTTCGTTTTTGCTTATGAATACGAACTATTTTTTGTAAAATGATCTTAGTTATGAAGACATAAGAATCGCATCAAATAATATTACTGTTTTAGGGTCAGGTTAAGTAAAAAAAAATTAAACTAATTTTTATTACTCATTACTACAATAAATCGTAAATGTCATCTCACACCTTATAATAAATTTTAATGAAGAAAACGCTTTCTGTAAAATATATTTCTGACCAGTTTCATAATATTTTGTGAAAAGTAGATGTAAATTTTCCTTAGTTAACTTCAAACTTTCGTTTGTAAGATAATTCAATCTGAATAAATCATTTGTACTTAGATTGTATGGATTTCATTATTCACTTGAATGTTTCGCTTCTTGGAATACAATCAAAGTAATAAGTATCCTCGCAATATTTACAAAATTAAGTATCAATTAATTATATATTTTAAAATTTTTCTGCGAATATTAATTTAAATTTTTTAATAAAATCAATTTCAATGTATTCCAAAATATATATAAATATTGCAGGCAATTTAGCACTATTTAAGTATGCACATAGTATGTTTTCAAGAAAATCATTGTTAAATTGAAATCCATTTGAAATATCACATGTTTACACTTGAATTACACTGTTCTAATTGTATTATTCAAGTATTTATTTCCTGAAGACTCAGACCCATCAGGGGTGAACACGGGTGTCACAATCCCGAGGAATCTAGTGAGCTGTCCTATTCTCTTTCTTTACTTCTCTCCTCTTCTACTTTTACTTCCTTTTCTCCCTCATTGTGGTTGCCAAGTAAGAGGTTGATGGCTCCCCTTGAGTAGCTATTGCCGCTCTGTTGCTATTAGCTTCTTTTGGAGATTTAATCACCCGCGTGTTTGCCATGCGTGGGGACTCGTGTCCCTGGAAAGGAGAATCCTGGTGATTGAGGCTCTCAGAGACCAACACATTACTTTGGCCTCTGCTTCGGTTAAATGGGGTGTGTTTTGTGGGCTCAGCATGCCAATCAGCTTCAATGGATCAAGCGATAATGTACCTGCTGTGTGACTCGATAAGGGTGGAGGTCATGTAAAAGATATATTGAAAGTGTATAAGGTCTGGCTAGCACTGATGCAGTATCTGCATCTCCTTTTTGGGCTCTTTGGTGGGTGGTACAGTCAGGCCTTGAATTAATTAACCTATTTCTATGGAATGTACTTCTAATTCTTTACTCCCTATGGAGCAGCAAATGATACAGAATCAGAAATATTTTGTTAGTAAAAGAACTGAGGGCAATTTTGCTAATGTTTCCCCTTTCTTAATTAATAAGAGTCTTATTGGTACAGTTAGAAATGTCAAAAATGTTCACAAGATGAAATCTGGTGATCTCTTTGTTGAAGTTTTATCAACTGAACAGGCCAAAGTCAACCTAAAAGTAAAATGCCTTGCTAATATAGATGTTATCGTATCTCCTCATCGTAGGTTAAATTCTACACAGTAAGTAATTTAAACAGATGTATTTAGTGTTTCAGAGGAGGAAATTTTGGGTTATCTTGTTGACCAAAAAGTACAACATGTGCAGCGCATTACAATCAGGAGAGAGGACAAAATTATAAGAACTAAACAGCTTATACTCACATTTTCTACTCCTACACAACCTCAATCAATAAAAGCTGGCTAAATTATAGTGTTCGCCCCTACATTCCAAATCCATAACGTTGCTTTAAATGTCAGCGATTTGGCCATGCAAAAACTACTTTACTACTGTAGAGGACATTTGACTTGAACTCGATATGCATCATTTGGACATGACAGTAGTCAGTGCCAATTACAAGAAAAAATGTGTCAAGTGCAGTGGTGAACATCCCTAGCACTCCCGATCATGCCCAACCAGGATATTAGAAAAGGAAATTATTACTGTGAAAATAAAACAAAACTTATCTTACCCTGAAGCCAGGCATACAGTGTTATCCCGTAACCCTAATCAAGGTATTAGCTATTCACAAGCAATTAAAAAAGTCATGAAATCTTGCAGTACCCTAACAGATTTCTTAAATTTTCAAAACTTATCCTCAAATATTTCTAATATAAATGTCTCACCTATTCCGAAAAGAATTTCTTCACTGTCTTTCGCAAAATCTAAGTCTTAAAGATCCCTAAAATTAAAGAATGCAAAAGATGGGTTCCATAAATCATATTTAAAGAGTAAAAGAAACTCAACTGCCTCTAAAACAGGTATAAAGAACGTAGACCCATCATACGATGTAACACTCCTAAGTGGAGATTCATCTCTATCCCAAATGACATGCTAATATGCCGGAGCATTCAGCTTGCCTTAATGGGAACCTTTCTTTCTTGGAATTGTCGAGGTTTTCGCATTCATTTAGAAGATATAAAACAATAATAAATCTGTATAATCCACTTTGTTTTGCCATCCAAGAAACATTCTTGAAACCTCAGTACAGTTTAAAATTGTATTGATATAATTGTGTCAATTTCAAAAGGATAAAGAAAAAAGAAAAATCAATTTCTGGAGGTGTATGCATTCTTGTGTAATGTAATATTCCTAGCACTATACAATCCCTTAACACTTCATTACAGGCTGTTGCAGTACGCATGCACTCAACATCTCTCATTACAATTTGTAGAATCACTTACCTCCAAATGAGATCATCATGAATGCGATTTAAACAGTTTACCGGATCAACTACCTGACCCTTTCATTTACTTGGTGACTTCAGTGGTCATAACACCTTATGGGGTAGTGATAATATGAATCCTCATGGCAACATAATTGAACAGTTCGTTTCTAATAACAATATCTGCCTTCTGAATTCCACAGAAATAATCTGTTTCCGTCAACCATCAAGAACTTTTTATTCATTAGATTTAGCTATTGGCTCTCTATCAATTCTACCTTCATTAAATCTTAATGTTGATAAGGATTTATATAACAGTGATCATTTTCCTTTAACTATAAATCAAACTGGTATAAGCAGACCACAAATCTTCCACTCCTTTTATTTTTATCATCGTACAGATTGGTCTCTCTTCAATCAATTCGCTGCGATTACTGACAGCATGGTTAGAATTTATAATATCAATGATGCTGTGCAAAAAGTAACTGATACACTTCTAGATGCTGCCCAAACACATTTTCCAAGCTCTCCCCTATTCTACGCAAATATCATTAATCATGGTGGAGCCGTGAGTACAAAGTATCATACAAAAAAAAAAGTTGTGGACAGTTTTTCCAGGTGCACTACCAAAGAAAACATCATGTCTTTCAAAAAAGCTAAAACACTTGCTCTTCAAATACGGCGAAATAGTCAAAAATAATTTTGGATAAGATATGTTTTTTTTTCCATCACATCATCAACTTCCAGCAAAGAGTTATGGAAGTAAGTTAAAGCTTCCAGTGGTTTATATAGGGACTTCTCTATCCCAATACTACGCACAGGAGCTGACACAATTTCTTCTTAATATGATATTGCCAACCTTTTAGGTGAAAATTTTGCAAAGGTATCTAGTCCAGCCTCTTATGATCATAAATTTCTCAGAACCAAAGAGCAAGCTGAAAATAAACCTATAAACTTTCATGATAATGCCATATATCCATATAATTGCAATTTTGCTTTGCAGGAATTGCAGAGTCCTGTCCCAAACTAAAAATACTAGTCCGGGACCAGAATATATCTCATATAAGATGCTTTGCAATCTTAATTATGAATATTTAATAAACATTATTTTTCTATTCAATATAATATTGAATGAAGATGTCTATCCCAGTCTCTGGAGCAAAACAATTATTATTCCATTTCTTAAACCTGGGAAAGATCCACCTAATCCTCAAAATTATTTTCCAATTGCTCTCACAAGTTGCTTTGCTAAGACTTTGGAGAGTATGGTCAATGCCCGTCTTGTTTATGCAATTGAAGACAATCAGTACATATCACTTTATCAAAGTGGATTCCGGAAAGGTCGATCTACTCTGGACAATATTGCATACCTAGAAACACGAATTAGGAATGCCTTTGTAAGGAGACATGATTTGGTGTCTATAATTTTTGACATAGAAGAAGCTAATGATAAGACATGGCGTTATGCAATTCATCGAACTTCGTATAATTTTAATTTTAGAGGAAATTTACACACATTTTTATTCAGAGATTTTTAAATTCTCGCATTTTTAATGTCCGTATAGGATCTGTTTTATCTAATCTATTTATCCAATGTGAGGGGGTTCTTCAGAGAAGTGTGTTAATTGTTACTGCTTTTAATATTTGCATCAGCAACATTTTTCATGTAGTGCAACCATCTGCCCATGGAACATTATTTGTTGTAGATACCCAAATTTCTTGCCAAGGTTCAAATAGGCGACTGATTGAATGGCAATTACAAACTGCTGTCAATAATCTAGTTGCTTGGTGTAATGAAAATGGGCATACTTTGTCCCCTCGTAATAGCATTTGTATCCACTTTTATAGAAAAACTGAGCCTCATCCTGATCTAGAAATTAAGATATCAGGCACAACTATTAGCACAGTTAGTCAGATAGTCTTTCTTGGGCTTATATTTGATAAAAAATTAACCTTCCTACCATTTATCTTAGATTTGCGCAAAAGATGCGAAAAATCACTAAATATTCTGAAAATTCTCTCTTATACCTCTTGGGGTGCAGATCGTAAAGCATTACTCCGAGTGTATAAGTCAGTTATTTTATCTCGAATTGACTATGGTAGCGTATTTTAAGGATCAGCCAGATCATCAGCTTTGCGCAATTTAAACCATGTTCATCACTCAGCTTTACGAATCTGTTCTGGAGCATTCCAGACTTCTCCTGTCCAGAGCATTTATGTAATTTGCAACCCGTTACCTCTTGATTTGAGACATAAGCAATTCTCTATTAATTTAAAATGCTATCTGTATCACAATACCCTTTGAGATCAATGGTTACTTGTCCCTTTTTAAGAAAGCTATATATTGCACGGCCACATAACATATTACCATTTTATGAGCGTACAAATTCATTCCTGTCATTATCTGATTTCCCCGATTTACATATTCCAGTCACAGATTCTCTAAGATTTCCACCTTGGAATATTCCTGTTTTGAATATAATCAAACCCTTTAATGGATACAATAAATCAGCTACATCTCCCCTTATTTTGCAACAGTTATTTTCACACATTCATTCTTATTATTCCTCCCACATATCTGTTTATACAGATGGCTCCAAATCAAGTGGTCATATTGGTAGGAAAATACAGTTTACAGCTATAAACTGAATGCATCATATTCTGTGTATACAGCCAAAGCTGTTGCTATTAAACGTGCTCTAGAAACAATACAATCCATCCCTCATCGAAAATACTGTACATAATGTATCTATTCAGATAACATGAGTGGGGTCATGCAATTAGACCACTTTAAGGATAAGTGTCCTCCAATTGTTGTGGAAGCATTGGATATTTTATACATATTGAAGAATAAAGGATTTGACATCTTGTTTTGTTGGATTCCAAGTCATGTTGGCATTGCTGGGAATGA
This sequence comes from Latrodectus elegans, assembly GCA_030067965.1. Classification (NCBI taxonomy): domain Eukaryota; kingdom Metazoa; phylum Arthropoda; class Arachnida; order Araneae; family Theridiidae; genus Latrodectus; species Latrodectus elegans. The sequence goes on along the minus strand of CM057820.1, from coordinate 41,600,591 downwards.
ACTTGCAGATAATGTTGCCAAAAATGCCTCTGCCATTTTGCTTACAGCATTAACATTTTTTGACATTAAACAAATTATCAAAGATTTCATTTCCTCCCACTGGCAAAAACATGGGATTTGCGGAAGAACAAAAAATTATATATAGTACATCCTCCCACATTCTTCCATTCTCAGTTACTCACATGAGAAGAGTTGATGTAAAACTCACACGACTTCGTATTGGACATACTATATTTACACACAAGCACTTATTCTTGTCTCGGAGTGTTCAAATTTGTGACATATGTAATGTGCCATACACAGTACAAAACATTTTAATTGTCTGTCCTAATTTCAATGATTTACGCAAAGTGTTTTTTTAATACCACAAATTTAATTTTATCAGACTTGATTGGGTTTAAACAACATAGTGATTTGTTTGCATTTTTGTTTGCATTTGCAATAGGTATTTTGAATTTCATTTAAGATTTTTTATCCAAAACAATCGTTTACATATGCTTTTCTTGAAATTTTAATACATTCCATTCTATACTAGTCTTTTAACATAGAATTTTTACTTCAGTTTAAAGTATTGTATGGTGCAGACATGTCCAATATTGGACCTGGCATCAGTAAACCTCACAAAATCAAATCAAATTAAACCTGAAGACTCAGGTGTCAGTATTAAATAATAAAAATATATGCGTAGATAAAATTATGATTACAAATGAAGATTATTTGCTTAAATTTTTGATAATTTTTTAGTCGATAGCAAAAGATTAAACAAATACTTTTAAATGTAAATTTTGTGTTTAAGGTTTCAGTATTATATATTAAATTGTATATACTGTCCGTTTTTATTTTACTGTAATTATAACTGCAGATACATAGAATATTTATATCTAAAATATTATATAGGTAAAACAATATATGTATTCTACTTTTATGCATATTGAAATGCTATGCTTGTAATTTTTTTCCCTAATTAAGAGCTTAGTCCTGTGAAATAAAGATAATTCAAAGCACTTTAATAAGATGTGGAAGTTTTATGGATATGTCATAGTAAGGAAATTCCCTAAATGGTAATGAGGGCAGGGCTAAATCTTTAACTTCTAGTCGTTTCAACTCTAGAATCATTAACTTCAAAGTAATAATGAGTATATTTCCCTCTTTACATCTGGGAGGAAATAAGATATTTAATGGGAATATTTCGGCTTTACTAAAGTTTTGCTTGAAATGTTTGTATAAAGTAAATTGGCTGAGGTGGACTTTTCCTATTGGATTTACTTTAAATATTTTTTTAATAACCTTTAGAATATTGGAAATTTAAGAAAGAAAGGGAGAAGTAAATTTAAAAACTGGGAAATTTCAATTTGCAACCAATGTTATAAAATTAAAAAGCATTTTATTTAAGTTACCCTGAAAGTATAAGAAAACGATAAAAATATATAAAATTCTATATATTCAGTATAATTTCTTAAATTTATTTAGTTGAAAAAATTTTATAAAATTATAAAGAAAGGATAAAGATAATTACCATAAATCTAAAACAGCTCTTGAAAATGCATATATAGTTTATGTTTTTTAAATTTAAAAACAAAAGTAGTTTTTTCTTAAGTTTCTTTCAAATTATTCTGTAACATTTGTGGTATGTTTCAGAATAGGGCATTGCTTTGCAAACTAAATATTTTTCATCTGTTTGACATTCAGTAATATCAATTTAAATTTTAATTTATAACTAAACAATCTCATTCCACACTTTATATTGTTTGGAGTTTAGGTTTCCTTTTGTTCTTAGTGTTATAAGTTCTACTTAAGGATGCTTAATTTATTATACAATTATCGTTCAATGGAATAACACTCCAAAATCAATTCAGACCTTTTTTTTTAGTGAAAAAAACATTTTCTGTCTCCTAAAATATTTAGCACTACAAATTATACTACAGAAACTATGTTAAATACCTCTAAAATTCACAAGGCTCTGCTTTAGAAACTCGACATACTGGTTATTAATGTTGAAAATTCTGAATTTTGGAAATAAAGACCATGAAAATGGAGGATGATTTTCTTTTTATGGAAAGAGAAAATACGTGTCTTCAGAATTTTTTTCAGATCTTAGATTACATTTCATTTTTACTGTTAAATATCATTCTAAGGTAAATTGATTAATCATTCACAGTTACAAGATTATTTTGGATAATATTATTTTATATAAGAAATAATCTTTCTATTTTATCTTAAGAAATTATAAGGTCCATTAGTTTAATGTTAATTTCAAAGGTCTCAAAATCTGCTATTAAATATATTTTGTGTTGAACCACTTCTAAAATTGTTACACGGCAATTAAAATACGGCATCAGCAAATGCACAAGCACTTGCACACAGAACTGTAAACTGTTAACTTCAAAGTTTACTTAAAGCTTAGTAAAAACGATTTACAATTAAATTTTGAGTAAATGGTATGAGAGGGTGTTTAACTATAACTAATGCGTATATATGTGTGTGTCGTACAACTTAAATAATGTTTAATAGCAGATGCCAATATAATCTAATTTAATACATTTGAATTCTTAAAATTAATTTTAGCACCTCAGAATAAGTAACCTAATAAGACTGGAATTATTCGGATAATTTATTATATTTCTCTCCACAGAAATATTAAACAAATAAGTATTAAATTATCCTTAACTTAATTAGATTAATTGTAAGCTTCAAATCAATCTTTAGAAGAAAATTGCATTTCCTAAATTATCACCTTTAATGACTGGAGTAATTTTTCTATTATATTCACTTAGCTATTCATTGCCAGAAATGATTATAAGGAAATGATGTGGTAATTTTTGAAAGTTGAGTAATTAGTACTTAACTTCTCTGATTCCCGCTAGCAATTATTAATTGTCCAGTTTAATGACATTAACTGTTCAAAACTTTCATTCTGTGTATATTCTTGAATTGTTAAATAAGAAATAGCAAGTCTTACAAGTTCTTGTAAATTGGATAAATAATAATCTTTGATTTCTCTGCACCTTCTTAATCAATTCTTTGATCAGCATTCAATTAATTACCTTAATGATGATAGAGGTTTAATTTTTTATACTAAAAGGGCAGCAAAATTAAGTAAATAGATTCAAATATTAGTTTAATTTCCCTTTATTAACTTGTGTTTGTCAAATAAATAGTTCAGCAATTTAAGTTTTGATAATAATTGCATTGTCGAGATCAGAAAATCAGGATTTAATTAATGTTTTAAATAATTCATTATTGCTAATTTAATGACTTTAAGAAGAGTAATTAACATAATAATGTCATCATTTCTTGCTTATTCTTACAAATGTCAAAACACAGTTCATGAAAATGGCAACTGAAATTCATTTGCAATTTTTATTAAATAAACATTAATAATATTACTGAAACTTTGATGTACCTTAAGTTCAGAAATGAGTAATTAAATTATTCATATTATTTTAAATTTTAAGTGAAATTAATTGCCATTGACCAAAAATCGAAACCTCACAATATTATCTAATATAAGAATACATCCAGCAAGTAGTACAATTGTTGATGGTTTTTATAGTTACAAGGACATTCCAATTTAAAAAGGAGTATCGTGTGATATTAGTTGACACTATATCACACACACACACACACGATACTCCTTTTTGCATTATTATAAATATACAGCATTGTTATAAATATCAATAATGCATGCCATGTTAATCTCAGATTTGTAGTATTGAACGTTATATGTGTATTTCAAATGTTGATTTATATTTTTTATTTACATTATCATTCATAAAATTATAAGATATTTTCTATTACAAGACAATTTTTTCACTCATGCAAATTACTTAAAAATTCCTGTTGAATATTATTATATGCATTGAAATTTTCTCATTATATTAATAATTTAGTTATTAATTAATATGAAATTTTAGTTTCTTAGTACAGTATTTTTTACATTAAATCAATTTTAAATTTAAAGTTTACTTGTAAAATTTAAATAAAATATAATGTATAAACACACAATTTTTCAGATATAATAAAGAAAAAAATATAGATCTCCAATCTTGCAAATATAATAACGTGGCCACTGATAATACTGATATTGTTGATAATGATGATAATTATAATGACAATAAATCGCCCCTGATAAATTGGCAAGAGGCATTCTTGTATTTGTTAAAAGTTAGTTTTTTATTTCTTATATTAATATAATTCAGATTTAGACATCCTAGATTATAAACTAAATTTAAATAATTAGTAATCATTATTCATCGTAATTCAAGTAAAATATATTTTGAATACATTTTTTTGAATATATTTTTTATATTTATATATATTATTATTAATCGTACACAGAATGCAGTTATTCTGAAAAAATATATTTAAAAATCCTCTCATACTTTAGAAAAAAAGCCCCAAACAAATTTATCATAAATATGAAATAAAATATTTATCAAGGAAATTAATTGTATAAATTTTATGCTTTATTGCATAATAATTTTATAAAATATATATTATATATAGATAATTCCTATGGATATCTTTTCTCTATAGATCCAAATTTAAAAAGACTGAGGTTTGGTTTTGATCTTGCAACAAAATATTATTATAGAATAGTTTAAAATAATGTCAGCAACATGTTTGTTTGTACGTATAAAGTTACACTAAATTTGAATTCGTGATACCGCAAGAGGCTTCAGTGGCATAATAAAATGAAAAAAAAATTGCCTTTTTTTATTGTGTCAGACTTTAGACAGACAAAATTTAATTTCCCCCCATTTCTATACAATTTATTGAATACATTTTTCCTGACTAACTTTTGAGAAAAATGTAATAGCAAATAATTGTTTTATTTATTACAGTGACTAAATAAGATATTTGATCTGAAATATTAGAGCATTGTTGAAAATATAGATCTATGTATTAATAAGAAATATTTCAAGATTACCTGAAAGCCATTTTGATACTCCATGAAACTATAAATAAATTTTGTAAAAAAAAAAAAAAACAAATCTGAAATTATATTTTTTGTTTGAATATATCCAAAAATAGGGTTAGATGAATTCTAAGATAATTTATTTGCTTATATATCATAGGTCACTGTTTTCTTATTCCATGTTTATAGACTGATAAATGTTTTTATCTAAAAAAAAACAAAAAAACAAAATACGATTAAACCAGAAGGTGTTTTATACAGTAAAAATCACATATTAAATCTAAAGTTTATTTGAAGTTGTTACAACATATTTTGTATTTATACAATTTAGATTTATATTTCTTAAAAAATTAATGTAATTTGATATTTAAGCTTAACATTTTGTCAATTAAGTATATTTGTCATCAAGAATTCCTTTCGAAATATTAAATTATTTTTTCGCAGTTTTATCATAATGAATTCTATTGTTGTCGGCATTTTCATAAATTATTTTTTAACTTTTTTTAATTTAGAAAGTTTAAAAAAGATTAAAGGAGAATTTTGTTTAGTGATTAAAATATACTTAAATTTTCTCCTAATATAAATACGTAATATACGCTGATAACATTAATTTTTAGATAAAGATTCGTTAGATAAAGTTTATTTCTGTGAAAATTAAACAAAAATGTTTTTAAACATAAATTTCGTATTAAACATTATTGTAACCGAAATATATTTAAAAAACGCACTTATAATTTTAGCATAATACGAAATTATATTTTATAATGTAAGTTCATGATATATGTATATACTTTATTGAATGCAGTTAAAATATATATTCATGTGAAATCTTATTCATTTACTTCTTTCAAATTATTTAGATGCATAGATTTTGCAAGTATTCAATATACAAAATGAAGAAAAAAATTTAAAAAAACAACTTTTAATAAAATATTAAAGATTTATTTAATATTAAAGATTTCTTCGATTTTAATATTGTTTTCAAATCTTTTATATTTTTGGAATTGCATATTTAATGAATTATATTTTTTGCAATTTTAATATTTCGATGCTTGTAAATATGTTTTCTGCCGGAGTGACTGTTGTATAGAATACGACTATATACACTTTCCGTTTTTAATGGTTTGTTTGTAAAACTCTATTTTCACAATAATTGTGTCATTACTCTTCAAAACCGAATTTGAAGATAATTATATCATTTTCCGGTTTACCTAAGTTTCAAACAAAGTCAAATCTAAAACAAATATAGATTTTCCCTGATTATATTAAATGTACTTTTTTTTTAATTCTAAATATATATAATCTATAAATATCCATAAAGTGTAATGAGAGATATTATATTTCTTAAACTGTCCAAAATAGAATAATATGTCATGCTATCAAGAAAGAAGTTCTTTCATAACTATTTGTTGGCGAACAAATAAACATTATTGGATATTTCTTCTACAGTGCTTGTTTTGCCAAACCAATACAACTTCTCCTTTTAATGACTATTATGTAGCGTCTTTCCTCATAATTTCATGCACTTCATTGATCATCGTTAGGAGAAACAATGAGGTACACAGAGAGTGAAACGTTTTTTGTCACTATATAAACATTAATTTTTGATATTGTAAATTGTTAAAAATATTTGAATTTTTTAAAAAATATAACATATCATGAATCTTGCCATTTAAAATGCAAAGTAGTTATTCCATTTTATTCCTAATTTTACATTTATAAGTCATCATGTTAAGGATTAATTTGCAGTATTTTTGTTTTTTTCATAATACATTTATTAAATGCGTTACTATATTTATAATAGGATTTATCTTGCTAAAGAATTCTTAAAATTTTAAAACTATCATGCCCGCTCCCGAGTGATTCGATGCAATATCATACGAAACAATTTACATCAATCTGATAGAAGTTTACTCCTTGAAAATGCATTAGGAATGGGTGAAAAATCAAAATTAAGGACAAAATTTACAAGCTAAGGCATCAAATTTTAATACTTTTAAAAGAATTGCTGTTTGATTTCTAAATACCAAGTCATGTTTCAGCTTTAAATCTTAAATTGTGTTAGTAAAAAAGTAAGCAGTTTAACAATATGAATAAAATAATTAAAATGTCTTAAATATGCTTTTTTATTTTAAATGGGGATTATATTTCTGCAAACCAGACAATGCAATTATCTCTCTCTATCTCTGTCATAACATATTTTTATGAAATATTGTAGGACTTATAAACTAATAGTTTCATTTGAGATTTAAATTTTCATTTAGGATAGATTTCAGATTAATGAAGCTAAAGATCTTAAGTGAGACTGTTTGCTTTAAAATAAATTACATAGATCTAATTAAACGCAATTTATTAAAATAAAATGATAATTATATGATTGATATCATATCTATATATATACCAACATGTAATAAATAATAATACGAATAATTTTTAAGACTAAAATTTTTCCTCAGAAAATATTTCTTCTTGAATAGTAGTAATATAATTGTTTCTATTATAGAAAAAGCTAGTTTTGATGCAAAGTAGTTATCAGTTTTCTTTGCTTTAAATCATAGTGTGTGTATCATATATATATATAGGTTGGTTTTATCACAAATATTAATCAATAAACAAGTTTTAAATGTGCCTTAATTGGCTAAAATCCAAAAACTTATTTCATGATAGTTTGGTTATACTTAAGTTCTTAAATTATAAAGCTTGTCACAATCTTCATGCTCTGTTGGCTTTTATTGAAAGTTCATTTGCTTCATTACGTGGCATATTTCCAAAACCATTTGGCATCTTTAGGTAGATAATGTGAAGGAGACTGAAGTATTAATCAGTAAACACTCTTTCTAAAATTACGATGTGTGGTTGTACCACCAATTTAAAATATATTATAATTAATGATTTAGAAGGAATTTCATTTCATTATCGATTACTTTATACAAATATGTAACCAATTTATCTGTGGAAAATGTATTTTGGTAAAAGTAAATTTTGAAGTGCCCAATGTTGATATTTTTTTCATGGTTAGAATCCTAGCTGCTTTATTATGTTAAAAAATATAAAATGCTGACAATCTTATTAATTTTATTTTAAAAAATGCAATTATTTTTAAATATTCTTAAATATTTGGCACATATTTCTAAGTAGTTTCAATAACATTCTATTTCAATTAGTATCTTTTCATCACCATGTCTTATTTTGATGTAATCACAGTTTATTTTATGTGTAATTACAGTTAGAATTTCACTGACGGTTAATAGTAGGCCACAATATTAAAGGTAATTTTCTTCCATATGAAAAAATAAGTATTTTTGCTTATAAATGCTACTGACTAATTTTTAGCAATGAAATTATATAATGCAGTCAATTGCAGAATTTTTCAAAAACAATTTACAAATTAGATTTTATTCAAAATATTTTGAGCTGAATAATTATTATGTTCCTTTTTATTAATCATTATGTGAAAGGGAAATAAATATAATACACATTAATACTTAAAATTTTCCTTGTAAAAAAGAATCTGAAACTTAACCATGTCGGTTTTAATTCATTGAAAAATATAAATGATGCAAGTTTTGCGAGATTAAAATGCAATTAACCTAAGAATTGTAGAAGATATTATAAAAAAATTGTTATTTTTCGTTAAACATGTACTGCATTTTAGTCAAACTCTTACAAAATATATATGAACAAAATAAAGATATTGCATTTTATTTTTTAAATTTAATAACAGCGTTCAATCAAATTCACATTCCATAAATTTTGCAATTGTGTGTTTTATCATACTTCACCATACTACTTACTTGTCACAAGTATCCCATGAAATTAATTCGGTAGATCATATAAAAGTAGCAAAATTTGACAGAATTTTAAATATTTCAAAAACCTTTGAATTGTTAACTGAATAAAAATTAATTTCTTGGTTTTTTGAAATAAAGCTTTTGCATATTTATTCTAAAATGTAATCAAATATAATCAATTTTATTATCTATTTTCTTACTCGTAAGAATATTAAAATTCAAACGTAAGATCATCAATGTTTTAGTTCAACACTTACTGAGTATTTCCTAACTGAGAAGTGCATTTAATCTCACGTTCGCTGTTTGTGAAAAACACGATAATTTTGTAAGTGATATACAAGGGGTCACATTTTCCTAGAAGTAAAATGACTCTTCAACTCTAAAGATGATTGGCTTGTTAAAAGTCTCTGTAATGACATCCAAATATTACGTTTCTCTTTCCTTATATACATCAGTCTAGTTAGCTCTTCAAAGAGTGTTCTCCTATGTGATAACTCTCTGAGCTAAGAGTTGCACATTTCTCATAAAATAGACTCCTACAAAGTAATATAAAAGATGGATATTAATGTTCTTTAAAACTTCATTTGCCTTATAGGATGTTCATTATGTGCTGTCATAAATTAAATAACCATATATTAATAAGATTCAAAATGTGTGTTTTATATTATATAATCATACATTGATGTCAATATATGCCATGGATTTGGATTTTTACTTATTCTACTTTTTACTACACATTAGTTTTAATTTTTTTAATTATTTAAGAAGTAACATAACACTATGATTTAGATAATTTTCCAAAAATATGAGATGTTTTTCATAAAGTAACTGTATAGAAAATCGCTGGAGTATGAACATGCTGGATCATGGACATTCTGGAGCATGAACATGCAAGATGTTCTTAGATTAATATTTCCTTCGGGCTGAATTACTCTGAAGACTATTATTTGTATTACTTTTATGTTGGATGAACAAACAATATATCATATATATATATATATATATATATATATATATATATATATATATATATATATATATATATATATATATATATATATATATATATATATATATATATATATATATATATATATATATATATATATATATATATATATATATATATATATATATATATATATATATATATATATATATATATGTATATATAGCCTCATAATAATTCTGATCGGAAATTTTTGCTTATTTTAGGTATCAAAGTTGGTCATTATCTGTTTTCAGGCACGTTATGATGCATTTGGAAAACATCATTATTTTTAAACTAGATTTGATTTTGATTTTAAGGAAGTTTCTGATAAGTATCAGCTGTTTACATATTTATTTTTTGGGAATATTTACAAAATTTAATCTTATGTTTCATATTGTATCTATAATAATAGTATGTTAAAAAACGAAATATAAAATAATATTTTATTATTACAATACCATATACTTACTAAGAAATAAAAAATATTTCATTGATCAAAGATAATTTTGATGGAAATTTAAATTAAAAACTGAATTAAATACTTTAATAAATAAAATTTCTGTTAAATTATATTAATATCTCTATATAGTTTGTTAAACATTCACAGGTAAAGAAAACTAAATTGTTTCGTTGATATAAAGTAAACTTTATATTTCCATAATCTTTTTGAATGTCTTTTTCGTACTACATTCATTATAATACATAATGGTCTTTGTAATTTATATAAATGCACAATTAGAATGCAAGATTTTGCCATAAATAATGTAAAATTTAATAACTAATTTTATTTTATATTTTGAATTATAATTTATTTTGTACAAATGAAAAGGTTTTTTTATACATGTTAGAATTACACAACTGCGTATACTGCATGAAAAACTTAATCACGTCTGAAAAATTTAAATAATATTGAATAACAAAAGTCTTGTTAAATTTATCAAAATTTATGTCTTCTGATTTCACTTAATAAAGGAAGAATATCTGTAATGTACAAATGCAAATACTTTGAAATTATAAACTAGATTAAATAGCAAAGCTAATTAGCAGTATTGTTGCAACAGAAAATGAAGCTTTTTACTTCCTCATTTGTAATTATATGGACCAAACTTTACGAAAAATCAAGCCACTAAGATCAAAGGTGATTGAAAACTGAAATATTTGGAAAATAATTCGAATCGAAATATTTCGAGAGAACGTAAAGTGAAGTATCATATCTAAGACAAAATAAATGCAATAATTAATTTACAGCATCCCAAGGGTCGAATAAAATTTTATGAAAATAATGTAAAACATTCTTAATTGAAGAACAAATTAATGTACAAACTATTTTATATTAGGAAAATGTTAAATTAATAACAATGTATTTGCTTCATATTTTTATGGTATTTATTAGGAAGTAATGTGAATTCTGACAAAGAAATATGATTATTATATAAAGAAATTTCTCAATTACAGAAAATAAAATCATTAGTTTCATCTTATGTCCAAATGATTATTCCTTAAATATTTTTATTGTTCAGTTATTTGACTTAAAGGAAACGTTTAAAAATCTAACTATCTATCTAAAAAATATTTATTTCATTTTTAGCTTACAAAAATAATTTAAAGTGAAAATAGAAGAAATTTTGAGTTTTAAAAACATGAATATTTAAAACAATTTTTACCTTAAAATTTTAAACACTTATGATTATAATTTATTTCATAAGCACTGTGCTAATTTCATTTTATTATTTGATTAATTTAGAAGCATTAAATGTTATTGACATTGTATGCATATGAATTTGTACGTAAATGTACAAAAGTTAAAAAAAATTCATTTCAGAATTGAATAAATCTATAATTGATAGGAAAAAAATTATTTTTACAATATCTCTGTCTGTGTATATATATGCATATATATATATATATATATATATATATATATATATATATATATATATATATATATATATATATATATATATATATATATATATTTAAACAAGGTTATAAGCCTGACATAATTACTTTTCAATGAATAATAAATAAAAATCAAATTTCATATCAAAGAAATTTTAACTAATTCTAACACCACAAAGAATAATTATAAAATTATACAAATTGAAAATGTTCAAACTTTTTGTAAATAATAGAAATAGAAATACAAATAGGCAAAGAGTGTATCAATAAATTGCAAATAAAATTTAAAATTTAAATACAAAATAGGGAAAAAATGCGCATTCATATATAATTAAGAAACAGCATGCTCTCAGTAACTGCAGGATGCGTTGTCATAATATAATGGAATTTTGGAATCATCAAAAGACAATTATAAAAATTGCATCTCTATACCCTAAAATTATCGCTCACAATAAATTTAAATCCTTGAAAAATGGGTAGAAATAATAAGTATATAAATGATACACAAATGCACAGAGAAGAAATTATGTGGTTATTCAATTCCATAAATTTTAAAAACCGATTTAATGTGCTAACTCGTAGCACAGGATAAAATTGTTTCTTAAAAATTATAAAACAACCATAAAATAAGAGTGTTATATTATAAAAGTATTTTTCAAACTGGTTTTCTTTTATATAAATAAAGTACTATTAAAGCATTTATCATGCACTATAGAAAAATATGTAAAGTAAAATGCATACGTAACTCTTACTGTATATTTATTGATGAATAGTCATGCAAAGAGTATTCATCAATAAATATACAATAAGAGTTTTATTATTTATTTTACAGTAATTATTTATTATTTATTTTTTAAATCAAAACAACAAACCTAATAAAATTCAGACTATTTAAAACAATAGTGAAATATCTGATTATTTTTTTAAATAGTCTAAATTTTATTAGCCATTTATACATTTGTTTTGTAAAGGGTCTCCCTATTACACATGTTTTCTCTCTATATCTGTTTAGTATCACAAAGATTTTTATTATTCTCATTCATTAGGTTCTCACTATTATTTATCCCACAGTTCTAATGTAGAAATTACATTTGAATTCACATTAAAAAAATCCTGAATTATAATTCTGGTCTGGGGTTGTTATCTTCATTGCTCTTTTAAATGATAATTTCATCATCATTATAGATATCCCTTGTTTTCTTAAAGTTCATTTCCTTCTCCAATTACGGTAATAATACAATTTATTGTAAAATGGTTAATATATCGTTTCTTCAATAACATCACATCAAGCACACATTGACATATGCATTGCCTTTAGAGGGTCAATTTCATCTAGAGATTTTAAACAAAAAAAATTGTTTTTTTCAAAAGTACTAAATGATATTTGCACTTCAAGCTATTGAATGCATTTTGATTTATAGATTATAAGACAGATTTGAAAAGAAAAATTATATAGAAATAGTTTGAAATTTCTTGGACTTTGTCATCAGCATTGTAGATATTTATCCGAAATAACAAGTGCTTACGTTGATCAAAGTCTCTAAAACATAAATTAAATAAATAAAATACAAAGTGTATGAATCAATAAAAATAAATGAAATTAAAAGAAGCATTACATTTTTTTCAAAGTGTTTTACAATATAATTCCATATAGTAAATATGGGTTGAAATTTGCCTAGATTCTATTAGGATTTATTGGAGATCAACCTCTAATACGTAAAATCAAAAGCACATTTGTAAGTTTGCCTATTAATTAAAATAGATTTAATTAATATAAATATATATATATATTTAAGATAATAATATAATTAATATATATATATATATAATATATGTATATATAATATATGTATATATAATATATACATATATATATATATATATATATATATATATATATATATATATATATATATATATATATATATATATATATATATATATATATATATGTGTGTGTGTGTGTGTGTGTGTGTATGTATGTATGTATATATATATGCAAACAAAAATATTTATCTTAATTTCATATTAAAATAAAATATATAATAAATTAAATTAATCACATATTAAATTATCTACGTCTGTATAAAGTTTCTTACATTCAAGAAATATTTTTCTAGTGAGTATATTTTCCTGCCAATATAATTGTAGGAAAGCATTGCAATAAAACCAAATGATAAGGTAACACGAGGTGGCTCTGATAGACAATGATTAATGGAAAATTTATGCCATTTGAAGTGTGAGAAGTGATCGTCAAAACATCGTTAACGAAATGTTACATCATCACGCAAAAAACATATTAACAGAAACAGAAAAGACTCCGATAAGTCTTTAGACTTTTGATTATCTTCTTAAAAATGGAATATTTTAAACTATCTTTTTCTTAATTTATATTATCAAAACATATCAAACAAAAATAAAAAATAAAAAGTTAAGATAACGTATAGAAATATATAATGATATACTTAGAAACTACATGTTAAAATGTTTGGAAGTAAAACATAAATTGCTGCATGTTTTAAAAATATTTAAGTAATTTTTTGCACAAAAATTCAATTAAATACTTACGTTATGTTTGTAAAAAGGAAATAATAATAAATGTTTTATCTTGATTTTTATTGTCAATTTTGAATTATATATTAACATATTATTTCAAATTTAAGTTTATTTATTATTGTAATAAAATAAATAAATTTTGAAAAAATGAAATCTTTATTTTCAGTATGGCATATCGTATTTCATCTGACTAAAACTATAACTGAATTAACATAAACATGATTTAAGTTGAAATGTTAGTGTACAAAATTACTTAATTAATTTATTCAATTCCTTTTTTGTAATTAATTAGTATACTGATAGGATTGCTTTTGCTGGTTATGGGAAAAGTGTTAAAAAGAGTTATTATCCTATTTCTTTTTGAATTTAGTAGATTTGTAATGAAAATTGAATAAATATTTGTTAACATGAATAACATATGACCAATTATGAAGCAAACTACCACTTCGTTCTCAATGAGCTAAAGTATTTTTGAAATTACTTAAGAAATAAAATTAGCTGCTTATTAGTTATCTCTGTTATATTTGATGTTTAATCATTTTTTATAACTTTTATATTTATAGAGATATAACATTTTTTAAGCTTTAGTTACTGCTTTGTCATACGAAATATTGAAAGTAATTCATTACGTGACTTATTCGATGACAACAAACTAAATTATATAACTGTGTAAATATAACTGCAGCGATGTGTAAATAAATAGCTATTACCAAATATTTATTTTAAATACTTCATGAGGTAATTCTCAGGTTGAAAACGTTTCTTATATTTCGCAATTTTAGAGTTTTATTAAAATAAATAATTGTGGTGTTTTATATTATGAAATTCTACTCTGCATTTAGTTCTTGATTTAACTATTGCTTAAAATTCGCCGCGAACTCTTTGCTACAATATTGCTTGTTTCATATTAAAATCATATTTCTAAAAAACATTAACAATTGTACAACTTCCAAAAAATATATCGTTTTTGTGAAAGATGTTAATTTCAATATAACAATTATCTTAATAAATTTTATTGTTTTTCAAGATTTAAAATATATTAAAACAGTTCATATTTAATATTTTTAATTTATTTTTCATATTCTTAGGATGGGAAATGTTTTTTTGATGTTTTTTATTATCCAAAAAATTTAGTGATTAGAAAGAGGAGAATTTTTAAATTTAAACTTACTTATAAATGTGTGCATATTATTTTAAAAATTTCTTTATCATTTTCATTTAAATTAAATTTAGTTATGACATTTATTTTCATGTTTTTTTTCAGTTATTGTTTTATTTTATAAACTTTATTTTCATTTTTTTATCTTTATTTTCATTCTAATTTTCAGCTTAACAAAAATTATGTTAAAAATTTCACAATTTTTGAAGTTTTACATCAGAAATTTGATTGCAAAATCGAAAATTTCAATACAGATATTTGCTATGATTTATGAGTTTTCAAGAAGATAAATTATAATTATTGTATTTTTGTTATTTTACAAGGTTTTAGAATAATATAAAAATACTACTAAAATTACATTGTAAATATATTATAATTTATTTAAGAATAATTTCCAATAACGTTAAACATTTTTAGTTTAAACATTAATCTAATTATAATTAAAACTCATATTTTGTTGTGAAAAACAGTAGAAATTTGAAGATATTTTTAAAATCTGAATTTAAAAATGATGCACAATAATGAGAAGTATAATGACTTAATTCAACTTTATACTTAGTACGTTAAGGAAAAATAAGCTCATTTTATTATTGATTCCACAGAAATAAAATATTTTAAAATTTATATATTTTAATGATATAGAAAATTTATAAATAACACTCTTGTTAAATTTAACTACAACGGTTTTGGTAATATTTTGACACATCTGAAAATTAATATTTTTATGTTTTAATGGGAAAAAATGAAATTTTATTAATAAAAATAATTCTCAAATTACTATGCTTGTTAAAATTATTAAGCACATGATTATGATTTTAATAATTTAAACATTAAAACTACTATTCATTTTCCTAAATTCTGAGATTAATTTATTTAAATTGATAGCATTTCAACTTAAATTCTCAATATAAACCTTAATGTATTAAGTTTAGAGTTCGCATACTAATTGCTAAGTTTAATACCTAAATCAAACCAAATCATTTCAGTATTCAGTGATTATTAAAATACAAAAAATGCCCAGTCAGAAATTACAAAAATGTTCATTAATTCAAACATATTTTAAACTAATTTTTCATGAAAATATGTAAAACCTTATTTGAAAAAAATTCTCTTTATTAAAAATTTTGATTGTCATAATTTTGTAGTTAAATTCCATATAATAATAGCTTAAATTATTATATTCCTAACAATAATAATTTTTGTTTTACATATATTTAAGCAAACCATGCATTAAAATACATTTCAGATATAATTATATTAATATTTTAATTTTTGATAGTTATTTAGACATATAGAAATGCTGTAATAAAGCAGTCGTTATGAACATCTATCTAAATAATTATTAAAATAAAAAAAACGTTTCATGGAAATTATAAATATTAATAAGTGTAATAAATTCTGCTCTATTCTATGATTATTTGTGTCTAAGTATTTAAAATACTTTTTTACAAACTTCAAACTATGTCGTTTAATAATAAATCTAATATATCCACTTAAAGTTGTATATATTACATTGAATAAGAAAATTTATATATTAAACTTTTAAGATATTGATTAAATAATCCAAAAGAAAAAAATATTAAATGTTTCTTATCAAAAATGTTTTGTGAGGACTTTACTACGACTTTGAAACAAAACTCATGATGAAAATAGCTTGCATCGAGTTATTCTTAAAAATAAAGAATGCAGAGAAATATGCCTTAATTTCTTAAGGCATATTTATTAATTTCTTAAGGCTAATGATTAATTTTAATAAACTTTCCTTTTGAAGACAACATTTTATTATTAAGAAAATTTAGTTAAACTACATTCCGGAGAAAATGACTCAATAAATAATTCTTTATCAAGAGTGAAATGGAAAACAAATCAAAAATAAACATTTAACTATCACTGTACTTCGTTGACTAACAGAAAATTTTAAACAACTTTCTCAAAAACAGATATATTTAAGTCTAGAAATTTTAAATTCTACTGATTTGCTTACAGTATGTTACAAAATAGTTCATCTTTCAATTTTATTTAAAAAAAATATTGATCCATTCCGATAAAGTGTATAAGATTTTAACTTTGTGTCATATTGGTAAACGTATAAAAGCCTTTTTAGGACTTGTTTATAATCCTAAACTAGATAAATTTTTCATTTGTTAAAATGATATTCTACTTATGTTATTTCATTAATCCACTGTTTAATTATAAATAAAATTTTTCTAACATTAAGTTGTACAAAGGATCAATTCATATAAATTCAATGAAAAATCATTAATATTATTTATATTAACCCCAAATGAATCACGTTTGTTTCTTTTTTCCAAATATTTACATTGGTATCGAAACACATAACGGAGAATTTCAAACATATATATTATACTGTCGTTGTTATGCATGTGAAATATTTTGATGCACAAAATTCCCTGTATTTTTATGTGCTAAGTAAATACTGTTGCAACTCTATTTATGAAATTATGTAAAGAAATACTCCAATATAGTTGATATTTATGAGCATTATGCTATAAAATTCTAAATAATTGCTTTAATTTATTGCAAAATTTTCACGTTTTTGTTAGAATTAAACATTTGCCAGAGTATTTTTTCTTAAACACTGTATAATTATATTAAACATTAATATTTTGCCTTTAAATTTTCTAAATGTATTTATTACATTTATGTTATTATATTTCTAGAAAATTGTAAATTATACATTTTAATAATTTTACATAAATTAATGGATAAATCCAGTAAGAGATTAATTACATTTATGAACGAAACCATCAAATACATTTTATTATAGTTTTATACCAACCAATTTTTTTGTTTTGTTAATGTATCCAAATTATTCAATAAAATTCCTAATTTTTAGCAAAATATATTAAGATACTAAATAATGTAATATTTTGCTTAACATTTTTGAATTATATGATATTTTATTAAACAAATTTTGATATTTTAAATAAATGCAAAGTTTCAAAAGAGATATTTTGTTCTGTCTATAAATAATTATCAAATACAAGCAGCTAAAATATTTCTAATCAACAACACATTGAAAATATTTTTAAATATATTAGTAAACGTATGTTTGTGAATTGTCAAAGACTTAAATTTGAAGTTAAATATTAAAGTTTAGAATATTAACTAGCAGTCATTACTTATAGCTAGTTAATGAGTCATATCTCAAATGATGAGAATAGTAAATGAGCTATTCAGTTTTGGGACATGCTTTTCGTGCTTTTCGTTCTTCATAAATGCTCTTTTTTCATGCTTTTCGTTCTTTATAAAGCTGTTCGTAAATAAAAAATACTTATATTTAGTCATTGATGATTTAGCCGTTTAAAAATACGGAGAAAGTTGAAATACA
Source organism: Latrodectus elegans (assembly GCA_030067965.1). Lineage (NCBI taxonomy): Eukaryota > Metazoa > Arthropoda > Arachnida > Araneae > Theridiidae > Latrodectus > Latrodectus elegans. The sequence goes on along the minus strand of CM057820.1, from coordinate 41,581,925 downwards.
ATTTTTATATTATACATCGTATATTTTATAATTTATTATAAATGCATTGAAAATATTGCTTTTGCAGGAATAAATGCATTCTTTTAAATTATTATACATTGAATACTAAATATTGGTGACAATTGCAAACAAATTGGATAGTTAAAAAGAAATACATTGTGTAATATGGATTTATTTTTAGCTAAACTTTGAATTTATATATTTTCATTTACTTTTAAGACTCATGAAATAATTTAGAAATATATATTTCAAAGAATAAATCATGTCATTAAAAAAAGTTTTGAACGACATTAATATACTAAAGTATACGAATTATTTTCAGCAATATATTAATTAAATCCTAAATGTTAAATACAACTCACTTATTAAAAATGCTAAAGTTAATTATTTAAATGAAAGTATTACCTGTAAATAGTTTCATTTCAAATATACAGATAATCATGGCTTAAACAATTTTATATATAAATACACTTTTTGAAAATACATGATGCGAGATTAATTAATTAAAATAACTACAGTATTTTTTTAAATTTAAAATATGTGAATTAATATTGATACGTTTAAGAAAATTGGCCTATATATTATATTAAAATAAAAAGATGAAATATAGTTTAAATTAGTTTAGTGTGCATGAAAATAACATTTTGTAAATGTAGATTAAACATGTCCTCAAAACGCATAGTTCATCATTTATCATGTATAAATATTAAAAAAAACAGTTTCTTCCTAAATATAGTTGTATTATTCTGTCTTCATCTGAATTGAGTATCTCTTTATGGTATATTTTTCTAACACTTTTCATATTTAACTATTTTCTATTTTATAAATATTTAATATTTTTTGTATTTTTCTCACCGCTTCTGTTTAATCTTTTTTTATTTTCTAGACTTTTTCTCCCATCATTCTAAAACTAGAAGTGAAAGAAATTAACTTTCTGTTTTCCAATATGGTATATTAAGAATTACTTGATATGATTTTCAAACAATGTTGTCAGCAGTTTTTGAACATATTATTATTCCAAACACAATTTAACTTTTGCAAAAATATTTAAATTAATTTACAAGCTTTACTTCCGCTATTATATTACTGTAAATTTGAAACTTCTAAAATTATTTGATTTATACGTGTGAAATTTGATTCATTAATAATGAAACATATATACAAGATTTTTTTGAATTCATTAGAAATTGGTTTGTTTTAACGTATTTAGGTAAAGTAAGTGAGTATTTGAATTTGTTGCGAATATGTTCATCATTTTAAAATGTAAATTTGCTTTGTAATAATTACCTTTTCGTTTATATTTCATGCAGAATTTTATAAATAAGTAATAAAAATTGAAAAAAAAAATAAAAATGAAATACTAAGTTCTTAGCTAGTAAGTTGCTATGTTTTTAATAAGAATTAAACTTTTGTTCAAAAAAAGTCTATTAAAATATTAGACTTTTTTTGAAGAAATATATCACTTAAATTTACAGTACACAAGATTTAAAAGAAAACAATAGTAAATTCCCAACTATCTACTATAAATTTATCTCGTTTGCTACCATGATTTTAAAAACTATTGCTGCACTGGTGAATTATTTTCTTTAAAAAAATTTTCTTCTAAAATGTATGTTGCTTGTATAAAAGACACATTTTCTTTACATTTTTTATTTCATTTAAAAATAATAAATTTAAAGTCTTCAGTAAACTTTGCAGTTAAAAGCTAAACATAGTATATATATTTTCTTAATCACAGAAATAGAAAAGCTTTTATTCACAAAAATAAAATTAAAGAAGGATTTGATGTTAACGTTTGAAACTATTACAATTTTAAATTTTTATTATACTGTTTAAATTGAATTTTTTTTAAAAAAATGACTTTTAATATATTTTTCTATTTTTCTTGTATTTTACAATGATTGATGCAGATCCTGCTGTAATTAAGTGTTCTTAAGGATGAATAGTTTTTGTAATCAGGTACCTTTAAAAAAATCGATGTATATTTTTCTGTTTATTATTGATTGCTGTAATTTATTGATTTTAGTGGGATTTTGAAAATTGCTAATTTTTTGTTACTACAAATTAGGAATTATCTGCGAAAGAAAGTCTTTAAAATAATTATTTGTGGATTATTTTTATATTGCTTTTATCTTATTAAAAATGGCATCATCAGGATATTAAGAAACCTTACAACTGCCGCTAGATTAAGAATGACATTTAATTTACTAGTTTGTCATAAATAAATACAAAATATAATAATTTATAAATCATTTTGAGCTCTAGATATTAAGTATTCATTTTTGAAAAATAAACATTATAATATATTCTATAATGTTTTATGTCTTCAAGCAAATCTTTTTGCAAAACATTTTACTCAAAGTAAGGATTTATGAATCTAAAATGAATAAATGGCTGAGGTAAAAATATAGACCGAGTAAATGTTTCTGAAGCTTATGTAATAAAGAAAAATAACATCAAACCTGAAACGACATTTGGTTGAATTTATTGCTTTTCTTTATATATTGGGTAGTATCTTAAACATCATGCTGCCATTATTGCAGCATGCGAATTGAAATGCCACTATTATCCAATTTCTAAACACGTGCTCTATTTACATATTTTTCATGTTTTGTGGTGATGTAGTCACTGGTGAAATTTGATGATTTTGAAAAGTGGTTTGGCATTTGTGGTTTTACTATAAATCTTTCCGCATATGAAAAAAACCAGCTGAATTATTGACATTCCAGAATCTAGAAATTTCTTTAAATCACTAGTCATTTTATCCGAAATTATATTTCTTATATTTAGACTTTTCTCTATTTTCTTTTAAACCTTCAAATTTATAAGAAATTTCTCTGCTATACAGATAATCCATTTCAATGAAGTCTTCCGTTCTCAGTTTTACTTTGATGAGGTACTTTTGTTACACTGCGTGTATAGTCCAATGATTTTAGAACAATCACAATTATTTTACGATATTTGAGTTATAATTGCTCTAGAAATCACGCAATATTTGCGATGTTACGTACTTTACTTCTATAACTGGGATTTTAAAAAAAAAATTCTATAAATGATTGATATAATAATGATTTATTATTTTTATAATAGTTAAAGTTTTTATAAATTGATATTTTTCAAAATAAAATCCGCTACCTTTTCATAAAATAATTGTTTTTGGAAATAAGATTTTATGTCAAAATGTAAGATTTAATAAATTAAGAATATTTACTAGTGAGTTTTTCCTTGAAATAAAATAAGATCATTATTGTATTTTACACAAAGTTTTGGTATGCCTAAACATAATATATCTAATTATCAAAAATACTAACAAATTAAAAAAAACATATTCACTAAATGAAGCTATATTTTAAATGCATGCAAGATTTATTCTAAGTGAGTTTAGTAAGCCATGGTCTAATTAGGTCACATGTGCAAACATCGCACGTTTAGAGACAAACAAACCAAACCTAACGAATTAAATTTAAATTTGTCATTAAATGTGATGTGCTGGGAATCTACATTGTATTTCATCGGTAAAATATGCTTCTGGATAGGCAATTTTTCATTTTACATGAACAATATCTTCCACAAAAATCATCTATAGAATCATGGATTAGTATTCGTAAAAATATCTTGTTAGTAGTACAGAATTTTAAGTCCTGTCATAAAAGAATTTGTGAATAAATGATGGAGAAGTTACACTTTATATTTGTTCACATTCTAATTCTGTTTTAATCCAGCACCTCTTACTAAAGCATTGGCAAAAAATGATATTTTCTCTGTAAAGTGGGATATTTCTAAATATATTCTCTACTATACTTTATTGAGGAAAGTTATATATAATTGATTTTTTGAATGTTTTTCAAGATCTTACTTGTACTTGTATTTTTCATGTTAAATATAGTGCACAGAGATCAGTACATTTCTATCATTCAGGATAAAACTAGATAATTGTTCCCTGATATTTCTTTTTAGCAATATTTTTATGAGGTATACCACAAATCAATTATTAAAAACATTAATCTAAGTTTATAATATTATATGTTATACACATCTCGTAACAATACAACTGGATATGATAAATACAGAATAAAATTTGCATCTATTTTTCTGTGAAAACGGAAAACATTGCTTTATTTTAAAAAACAAAACATTCAAAATGTCTATATGCTAAAAATATTGCTTAAGAGGATATTATGAAATATACTTTTTATTTCTTGTAATGATATGTTTTTGAACAGCTTATATGAAAATTTTAAATTTTCATGAAAAGAGAATATCATTATTTAAAAAATATTTTTAAATATTAGCATAGTTAGCAGTGTATCGTTTTTCTTAAGAACACACACAATTATGATTTTACTATAATATGAATTTCTTTCACACTTTTTTACACCAACAGAAAAACATAAAATTGCTATTGAAGTTACTATTTTTATATGAATTTTTTTGAAGCAATGATTAATAATAATAACAAAGATAATAATAAAGTAATAATAATAAAATATTAATAATTTTCTTTTACCTCAACATATTTTTAGACCATATTGGATTTTCTGAATTGCTTTCCTCAAAATATCCTAATTCAACTTTATTTTGAAATTGCCCTATGCATCATTGTGAGCAATTTTTTTTTAAAAAAAGAAATGAACCTGAAAGACTATTACGAAAACAATAAGTAAAATGAAATTATTTATTGCAACTACGATATAAAATCCTAACTAGTATTTAAATTTGACTTTATTACTTATCAGATTCTATATATTATCAAAAGGTTAATAATTTATTGATATTAGAATCCTCGCATTTAATTTAAGAAAAGTATTGGAATAAAATAAAGAAACAACTCTAACTATTTTAAAATGATAAATTATTTGTTTGGGAATTCTTGGGAAGAAATGCATAATAACATTTCAGTTTTTCACTAGACTTCAACCTTAGAATTTCATAGAAAAGGAAAAATATCCATACAAACAAATTTGGATTTCTTTATAAGGAAATTTAACTTCTGGCTATAACCTTATGAAATTATTTAATATGTAAAATAGAAATTCTTGTAAATTTTTCAAGGAATTAAAATTAAAATAATTATTTGCAATTTACTTCTATAAATATAAAAACCTTTTTTTTTATTTGCAATTTACTTCTATAAAAGAAAAAGGCCTAAATGTATAAACACAAATACAATGTTTTGAATACGAAAAAATCAACACATTAAAAGAACACAAAATTGCTTAAAAGAATATTTCAGTTTTCTTATGATATAGTTTTTTTTAAATTGTTATTATAGTTTTTTTAATATTATAGTTTTCTTACTGCTGAAGAGAATATTTCAGCAAAAATAGGTATTGTGCTTTACTTAAAATAATATATTACGTATTCTATATGGATTTATTATAAAATTAATATATACAAAATAGAATATAAAATTATATAATATAAAATTAATACTAATGAAAATAATATAACTAGCTTAATACTATTAAAAATGAAATAAACCCATTTCCAAAAAATAAATTTATTGTTAGAAAAAACGAAAATTTATATTGCTTTTTTTATATTCGTTATACAAAATATTCAAAAATTTTTTTATTGAATGAAACTTTGTAGGAACTTGCATAGATTAATATTTATAAGTTGTTAAATTTAACGTTTGACATCAATTTTATTGTTGACTGCTATAGATCTAGGCTGTTGAATAGAAATATAAATAGCAACCCTCGTATATATATATATATATATATATATATATATATATATATATATATATATATATATATATATATATATATATATATATATATATATATATATATATATATATATATATATATATATATATTGAATTATGAGTATTTGTATTTTAAAAATGGATAACTGGATAACTGTTTGTAAAAAGAATTTATTATAATTATTTATTATAATTTAAAAAGAATTTATTATAATTATTTTGTTAAAGTATATATATTTCCTGCAAGATTCATATGTAAAATATATTACAAGTATTCATATAATACATTCACATTTAATTTTATTTTGATGTATTCTTGACTAGTTTATTCTCGATTTTTGGGTATTCTTAAAAATGATGTTGTGATTTTTTTGTACTTTTTACGTTATATAATAATTTAGAAGAACCAATTTTTATAATGGAATGCTTGATAAAATATTATTTTGTTCTTAGCAATTCTTCTCCAGTGAGTTTCAATAGAGACCATTTTCACGAAGATAATCAAAAATCAGTTATCCGAATTCATTCTTTCAGTTTTCAAATAGTCTTTGCCTTTTTCCTTCTATGTCACAAGTCAAGCTTATCTGAATTCTTTCTTTTTTGTCACACACGTCATATACGGTTCTGACGTTCCTTTCTTTCATTCAATAAGCTTATCGAAAGTGTCTTTATATTTTGCAACAATTCAAACGTCAAGTAATCAAATTAGATTTTATCAAGCACTGAAGATGAATCAATCTCAATGAAGATGAATTAATTTTGCATGAAACACCATATTTTTTTGTCTTAGTAAAAAATAATGTCTTGAATAAAATACTGTGTATAGAAAAATAAACGTGCCAGATAAATTAAGTCTTTTTAATAAATCACGATATTCTAATAAATGTTTTTAAGAAAAGAAAAATGAAATCACGCATTTCACATTTGAATTTTTCCTAATTGTATGTATCTATATTTTTAAACATGAAATTAGCAATTCTATACTAAATATATTATCTAAAAATTATTATAATAAGTCGTCCCTAGAGCTTTAAATTAAAATTTTGAAATGAATGAGAACGTGCTTATTTTGTATTTATATTGTATAATCTATTAGAGAAGCTTTAACTGTATCTGTTTAAAATTTACATAAGTAATCTACTATAAGGTTTCATACTCACTTTCAAATTTATATAATTTTCCTGTTATAAAACGAATTAATTATTTCCCCCGAAGAAATATTTTATCCAATTTCTCAATATTTTTAATCAATTTAGTGTTTTTTTAGTTTTTGCAAATCATACTATGGTTATATCTAATTCTTGTTATAATAAATAAAAAAGTGTATTTCTTTTGATGGTAAAAATTCTGTTTCAAATTTAGGCGAAAATATGGTTACTTTAAATATTGAAAATAATTAATAATTTATTGATTCTAAAATGTATATGATATTTAGTAATTATCCAGTTTAAGTATATATTCTAATTTTTGAATGTATGATTTTAAATTTTATTATAATGAATTTAAATTTTATTATAATTGTACTCAATTTTACTTTATCATTAAATTGATGTGTATTTGAATGATCTTTTGTGTTGTGTCATATATATGAAACCCTTAAAGAAAGGTTCAAATATTTTAAATACATAGTCGAAGTATACGGAGATAATAGATATTAAAGTCAATTTCTCCTCAAAATTTTTTTCTACAAGAAAATATTTCCTCATTTAATTTAAATCGATAAAGTTTAAAGTTATCATTCTGTGTTCTTAGAAAAATACTAAAGTTGTGCAGACAAATATAAAACTATTAAACAAAGTTTTTGGATAAAATCAATGCATATTTTAAATAAATAATAATTTGTTGTAGTATTTTCATCCTTAGAAAATGGTTCTATTTTTAGAGATGGAAGAAAACATAGAAAAATTAAATTTAATGTTTATCTCATCTTACTACGAACAAGATATTAAAATGTCTGCAATAAAAATCTATGTCACTTTCTCTGCGCTGATAATATTGAAAAATTATGCAGTGAAACTAAGTTAAATAAAATAAATAATTTTAAAATGAATGTCAAACTTGAGAAATATAGATAAAAAAACTTCATGTGAAATAATTTAGTACAGTGCAAACTTACATTTAACAGTTGAAAAATTTTCCCTACATCATATTATATAAAATGTGAAAATAAGTAATCTGTATGTCCTTTAGTATATTACTCTAATTTAAATTGTAAAAAAATATGACATATGTTGGAATTTTGAAAGTTTCTAATGCAGCAAATTCAACATAATCAAAATTAGCATTCTATTTGCTCCTCAAATACTACGATAACTGTTGATATCTTATTGCAGAAAATATCGAAACATAAAATACGGCTTTTCTGAAAAATTTAATTAAAATAAGTATAGTTCACATAATCGATTATTATGATTCTACTTTTTTTTACTGTAAAAGAAAATATAACCATAAATTATTTAATATTTTAATAAATAATGAATCTGCTACAGTGAAAATGCTTATTTCTAAAAAACATTTCTAATGTAAGTATCAAATATTTATAAATTTGATGCAGTATCAATGTTACCTTTACATTTGCATCAAGAAGCCTTGTTGCTTTACTAAAGCAGTTTTAAAATATAATTGTGCTCTGCTTTCCTTTTATATATCCGAAATTTATTTATTATAAAAGTTTACCAACTAAAAAGAGATAATTTATAAAGTTTTTATGAATTGACATTCATCGTTCTTTTAAACTCAGATTTTATATCATTGTAAAGATTTTAGTAAAAAGTTAGAAATAATTTGTATACTTTTAAAACATTTCGATTTTACATATGAAGAAAGAAACGGAGATACTGTAATAGTTACAACTATTTTTGTTTCTATCACGCTTCTTTAATTGATGATTATTATTAAAAACTAATTAAATCTGTCTAGACGCATTCCTTTACTGCGAAGCAATGTATGTTTTTTCATCTTTCAAACTTTATTATTAAGTTAATTATGTTGCTAATATATTTGGCTGAGTTATTTATGCTATACATTTTTTATAGACTAAATGATATTTATTTGAGTAGTTTAAATTTAATCACTTTTATTCAAATAATAATGTTATTTACATTTTGCACAATATCATGTAATAAACTTATTTGAAGTATGAATATTTTTAAACAATAGAAGATACATAAAACATGCTCATAATTTATAGAATATGTTGAAATGAATATATTCTATCATTTTAAATGATAACAACTATAATCATGTTTCACTTATGATATATTTGTTCAAAATATTTATAACATACTAAAATTATAAAATATATTCCACTAAAGTATATTGCAAAATAAAATAAAAAAACGTTCGTTCTTTTATCTGGAAGATACATATAAGGAAAACATAGAAAATACAAGAAAATAAGAAATTCTAAAAATAAGCAATGTTCCTTACTCATGTCTTTCACAAATGCATATTGCATTTTTTTCATACTTTTCTTAGATGCGGTTTCACCAAAAGACGCAACGCATAGATATTTTTTTTGAAATTCAACGTGATATACACCAGTGAGAAAAATAGCTTACAAATAAAATATTCTGCCTTTGAAGATATTCATTTAAATTTTTCAACGAATTTCATGACAATTTTTTTATAATTAAATGCATATAAGATTGATGTTGTAATGGATATGTTATGTAATAACATATGTTTGTAATTCATAGTAAATGTTTGTAATGGATATGTAATGCTAATAGGAACTTTGAAAAAAATTGTCAGATTTATTGAAATCTGAAATAATATTTTCAGTGAGCACAGACTACATTTATTTTTATTTCTCTCTCTCTCTCTGTATATATATGTATATATATATATATATATATATATATATATATATATTATTTACAAGTAAATAACATTCTGAATAAAAAGACAGAGAAGTTAATTTTATAAAATCTTACCTCTGAGTTTCAACACTTCATTGAAAAAGTTTTATCCTAAAATATTGTTAACAATAATTTTATCATATGTTAAGAAATTTACAAAATTATGTATAAACAAAAATGTATTTTTCACTCATAAGTATTTTAGAAAACGAAAGAACACTACTGTATAGTTTAATGCATAATCAAATGTTTGCAGAAAAGGTGTTTCCATTTTTGTTATAAGCCACAAAGTTTCAAACTTTATTTTATTATCATCAGAAGCAATATCTATTATTTTTAATTACTTATTTTTCTGATTATTATTATTTAATTTATTAATTAAACTGTATAATTATTGCAAAAAAGAATAGACAAATATATAAATATATTTTAAAAATTTATTAAAGAATCATAATAAAATATATTTTTAGTAATTTTTTTTCTTAAAAGAACCATGAATAATAACTTTATGATTGATTGCAATTGTTAATCTAATATCAACTCATGTTTAACACGTTAATAAGAGCTTAGAGCATACGCTTAATAATAGCTTAGAGATATGCAGAATACTATTTGGAAAAAATAATCGATATATTAATCAATATTAAAAATATCACACTATATTTTTGAATGTTACGTGTTTTTGTACAGAGAAATAACCTTATTTCAAGCATTTAAAATTACGTTTTTAATAAAAACATTACAACATTATAGGCACTTATGATTATACTTAATACAATGTTTAATAATTTAATTCAATTACGTTTTATTTGTCTTCAATAAGCATTTTAATTTTTTTGATTTATATTAAATGACATTAGACTATGTAGATGTATATTAGAGTTTATGTATTATATATTAAATTTTCGAATGAATATAGTTCCTTAATTTTTGCTGTGCTTACCATTACTGTACAACATTAGTTAAAAATTTCAAGATGTTTCGAAAACAATTTTATAATTTAAGTCATAATGTAAATAATTCTTAATTAAAAATAACAATATATTTAATTCAATGCATTTTTATAAGTGAACATTATTTTTTTAAAATATTTTTCCAATTTTAGAGTAATTTTTAAAATCCCTGATATAAAAATTTATCTCTGAGGAATTTGATAAATACATTGGCTATTTCTTGACAATTGAAATGTTTACTCATGAGTTTAGTAATCTCGATAATTTACTAACCACATTAACTAAGTTTTACAAAACTATGATATTTTTTAAATTGTGACTGCGGTGGTTATATCTATATTAATTATATATATATATATATATATATATATATATATATATATATATATATATATATATATATATATATATATATATATATATATATATATATATATATATATATATAAGAATAAAAGTAAATAAGAATAATATAATATAAGAGTAATATATTATATTATATTATAATAATATAATATATATATATATAATATAATATAATGTAAATAATATAAGAGTAGTAAAACTCCAAATTGTTGATAATTAATTAAACATTATAGTCATTACAATTTGAATTCATACACCATTAAATCTAATTTCAGAGAGATTGGTTTTTATTATCTTGGAGGTGCACTGATTGAGGTTGCACGAATTTTAGGCATGAATACAAATATGCCATACAACATTCAAAATAATTATTTACGAAATTTCTGGCATGTTTAGAAATTTCAGAAAAAAGTGTTTCCTTTACCATCAGACGCTATACATATCCACCAAAATGAGTCGTGTTAGATTTTGACATTTTGAAGGATATTTTTTTGTTGGTATAATTCTATTTTATTGTTATCTCTGACAGTTATTGCATAGTTGTATGAGAATAATTTTCTAAAATGAAATATATCATCATATTAAATAAAATAAAAAAGTGGATTCTACAACATATATGTAAATTTATCAGTCTCAATGTTTTTATGCTTGACTAAGGTGAATTATTTTACATGATTTCATGCAAAAGTTAGATTCATTTATGAAATGTAGACACATTTACTTATAATATCCGAACAACATTTTTTTTACGAGTAAACTTGCTAGTCAGTGGCAACATTATTGAAGTTATTGATATATTTTGAAAACTATATTCAAATTAAAAAACTGCTGTTGCAGAAATAGTAGAGATTTTCTGTTGTCAACGTTTTACATTGCTAGTAAAAAAATTGTCGATGCTCACGTGCAAAAGTTAATCCGCATTTTTAATGATTCGTACTTATGCTTGTGTTTATACTTTTGCTATATGTTTTCATTATAAGACCAAATGATGTATTTTAAATATTTTTAGTTTGGTATTTATAAGCAATTTAAAATATGAAATGTATTTTTTGACATAACTTTACTTTGCATTTTATTCTGTTATTTTTATAATAAGATGCATTCAATAACAATTTTTAGTTATTTTAATGCAAATTAAAAAGAAAATATTTAAAATATAAGAATAATAGTTTGAAACACTGGAAAAATAATTGCGTTATTCTTTAATTTATAAGTCTAAATATTTCATTTGTATACCGGTTTTATTTATTCATCATTACAAAAATTTTGTTAAAAAGAGTATACTTATTAAGAATAATAATAGTTATTATTTTAAATTAAATATATTTAGATTTTTTGAATCCCTGTGTTTAAGGGCGCTTTAACTTTCATTCATTATACTGCAGCTCATGAAATTTCTGTAAAATGGATAAGAATAAATTTCATCAGAATTTTTTAAAATTTTAATTTATTGATGAGAAATATTTCGCTCTAGCAAAAAAGCAATCTTGCATAAATCTAATTATTTTTCTGGTAGAAAATACGTTCAAGCTACAATAAAATTAAACGTAAAAAAGCAATGATTTCATTGTGGTAATATAAAAGGAAGTTGAAGTCAAAAGAAATTTGACGAAAGGGGAGAATCTTAAAATGATACTGTTTCTTAACTGGAATTTGAAACTTTTGACAGGAGACAAAGTTGTCTTTCAGAAAGAGCATGTTCAGGCTCTGCTGAAAAAATAATTTGTTCTGCTTCACTGAATGGTTTCTTACTGCACAAAATTCTTGTAAAATTTGCTGAAATGGAATATAGAAAAGTATACTTTAAGTTTATATAGGTTTCATATAACAAACTCACTGAAGTATTCGAAAAGAATTCTTCCATGAAATAAATACATTCGCTTAAAAAAGCTAACTAAATACTTTTTGACACTTTAGTTTTCTTTTTTCATTTTGAATCTTATTTGACATTTTTACTCTCCGTTAAAAATATTTATTGAACACATCCGTCTGAATTTCATGTTAGAATGTGCAAAGAGAGAATCGGTCTCCCTATAATAAAAGCTATTACATTTTAACATTCTGTATAAAATATCGCAACATTTGTAGTAACATATTTATGTGGGTTGTTATTTTTGGAATTCAATAAACTTCGATATGATTTTATTTTGAAAGTTACAAATACTCTTCATAAATTGAAAACAATTTAAGCATACTTTTTAGCATTCATACAAGATTTATTTCAAAATGTCTCTATAGTATATTTTAAAATTAATCTGGATGTGTATTTTCACAGAATACATTTTTAATTTACTATTTTTATTGCTATGGAACTAAACAATGGTTTTAATGTGTATTCTTTAGGGTGGGTTATGGAATTCATGTTGCTAAATGAAAAATAAATAAGTAAATTAATTATGCAGCAGTTTTATGCAAATAAATATTTAAAATATTATAAAAATATTTGATTTCCATTGAAAACACATGATAATCATTTTAAATTTAACAATGTAAAGTATATTTGATATGTTTTTCTGTAATAAACAAAATCCTCTCTATACATACAGTATATCAAATGTTTATTATACGGTAAATAATCCTTATGATTCTTTATGAATAAATATAATTAAAATGTTTCAGATCCTTTTTAACTGATTGCAGAAATGGATGCAGCTTTTAACCTATTTTATGACATGGATACATAATAACTCATTTTGGCTATGATCTCACAAATAGACATAAATTAATGAGCTTAAAGGTAATACGAACATTCACTTTAATATATAGTTTACAAAATAAAGTACTTAAATGAAATAATTTTTTTAAAATAAAATCTTTAATTTTTTATGATTTATTGTTAAATATTAAGATTAAGTTTCCAAAATTATGTCAATGTTCATCAATGTAATTGATAAATACAAAAATGCATTTCTGTTATCATTTTTCTGATAAATACCCTAATTAATCAAAATAAATTTTAAGCAATATTTTTGAGTAAATTAATGATCCACTAAGCTTCTCAATTTTCTTTTCGAAAATATTAAATAGGGAATGGAATATGAATTAGTTTCGACCTCACTGTGACATGTAATAAAATTTTATGCCAAGAACTGTTAGTTATTTAAAGAGACTGAAAAAAAGTCGTATTTGAAAGAGTGGAAGATTTTACAAAGCTCTCACATTTCACCAAGCACGCTCCAACAGAAACGTATGTGAGGACATCTAAAGTGCGTTAGAGGGGAATTTAAATAAGATGGTTTTTTATCTATCTCTTGAGAAAGATCGAATTTCCAGTAAACCACATTCGTGACGAGCGCAGAACAATGAGTAATGCAGTGAACAATCTGTGAAGCTGCTTTAGGAAATTCAATTTAAAACAATTCGCTTAGAATTTATTTTTGAAATTTCCTTCCTGCAAAAGTGATTCCTGTAACATCTGCCTTGTGTGAGTGAATTATGATACAAATACACTCTCGCAACAATCACGTTTGCAAACGGAAACTTTTGAATGAGTAGCCAACAGAAATTTAATTTTAATAAAAAGAAATTATTAAAATTATATTTAATAATTATTATTATTAAAATTAAATATAATTAGAATGAGAATTTAAACAAAATTTTTACATTTTTTGTAAACATATTTTGAAGAAGTAGTTTTCCAAAATTTATCAGTTGAAAGTAATTCAATAACTTGTTATGTGAGAGTGAAATAATATTGTATCAGTCTTAATAGAGATCCTATAGATTTAAACATTAGTACTATGTGATTGTATATTTTACTCACTAAAATACATTATATAAATGCTTTTTGAATACATAAACGTGCTCATAAGTAAAATGAAAACATTTTCGAAAACGTTTTACGGATGATTCATATATGTACAACGTAAACAGAACCCCCATATAGTATATAATTATACAGAAAAATGGCTATCAATCGCAAATATATTTGTTAAATTTTTAAGCATAATTAGAAAATGTTAAAGAAGCGAAAACATATTTGGAGAAAATTGAGTGTCATTTACTTTAATGAAGAAAACTTAAATCACTGAATGTATTATAAATGGTTATGTTTGTATTTGCATCTAGTGACCTTTAACATGCAGGGGCTGCCTCATGAATTGCTAGCATGTAAGTAAGTGAAAGTAAGCATTGCAGTTTACTGTAGACAGTAGTAATATTTAACAAATATATTGATATATATAGAAGAAATGTGTATCATTTTATGTACAACTACAAATTAATGAGCTTCGTAATAATACCGACATTTACCTTGTTGAATCTAACCAGTACATTTTAATTTTTTTGTATAGTAAGAATATTTTTCTGACTTCAAAAGTATTTTGTAACTTTACTTAATGCAGAAAAAGTTAAGACTTCATGTGTACCGATCAGACATCTGTGAAATGTATATATAATAAGTGTTTGATCATTCTATACAGATTTGGACGTACCGAAAAATATAAACTTTGTGTTATCAGATTTCCAATGTTTCTATTTTTCAGTATTTAATGTGTAACGGTGGATTTCAGTTGAATGGTTCCACTATAAGAGGACAAATATGACAAAATCCTACGCTCTTCTTTTGCTCAGAAAATTTTGATACAGAATTGCATTTGTAGTGGTATTGTCAATTCAGTGTCAACAATAGAGCTCAGTAAAGTATTTGTTATGACGTAATATTTACTAAAATCCTATCATTTTGGTCAGTAGAGTAGTAGCTGAATTAGAACGTCCTATGGATACACAAAAAAAATTGAAACTAATATTGTTGAGTATGATTAAAAGTATTACTTTAAGCTTGCATCATGTCGGACTTTAAATTGTTGAATTATAGACGATTCACTTTGAAGCTAAAGTTTGAATATTAGAGGCATATTTTGAAAGTGATAAAGCACAGAATGATGACGCAGTTGCTTTTTAAGTAAAAATTAGAAATGTTCAAGAAGCAAAAATTGATTTAATTGAATTGCGTCTTCAGAACCACGTGATCTTAGAAGAAAGATATGTAGCGGACAATGAACAAATCCTTGATCAAATGGAAGAAGACATCGAAGATCGGAAGAAAGCTTGTTAAAATTAAAATCCCCTTAAAAAGAAAACATTACACACTGATTCATTTGCTAATGTAAAGAACTGTAGTAGTATTACAGTAAAATTGTCCACATATTTTTCTTCCAAAGTTTTTAGGATATCATGCGGACTAGTATAATTTTAAAACACAGTTTGAAATATTTCTCTAATGCGCGATAAATTGGAACAGCAGGAAAAACAGTTTTTCTTCCCTTTTTTAGGCTTTACAGGAATGCTACGATAATTCAAGGCTTATAGATAATTCAAATATTTATGAATTAATAATATAGAAAAAATAACTACATGAGTCAGAAATTGAATTAAGATGTTATTATACAAAGTTATTAAACATGTTAGAGCTCTTAAATCTTTAAATTTGAGATTTTTTGTTCAAAAAGTGGATAAGGAATCAAGAGGGGTCTAAAAATGTCGCTTAAAACATCTAAGTTACCCATGTGGGATAAATGTATAGAGTTTTTAAAAGAAGAACGTCAATTTTTGGAAAACGTTCACGTATCTCAGTTAAAGTATAAAATGGGCAATAAAAAAAAAGTTTTTTCGTTAATTCTTATATAAATAAATCACAGTGTTTAATTCATTATTCACCTCAAAAAATCATTCAATTTTCAAATGCCCAGTATTTTTAAAGTCTATTGTGAAAAAAAGATTTTTTAAGCAAAGAATTCAAGTTATGTTTCAGATGCTATAGTTAAAAAAACAACTAAGTTATTGCGATTAAAATTATAAGTTTAAAATATGCCAGTCAATGTCTCATAGATCCCTTTCGCAGAAATTTTCTAAATCTGAATTAAAGAATAAAAGCCGAAGTTGTGTGCTGCCATCCAACAGAACTCAAGAGCAAAGAATTGGCCATGAGGTCAACATTTCCCCTTAATTTTCGGAAAACAGATGTCAAAGTGTCAATTATCATGGACACAAATCTCAAATAGTAGTTTTGGCTGCTGCTCGTGTTTTAGTGCGAATGTTTTTTGAAAGTTACATACGTTGCGTTTCTTGCTTGATTGTGGCTTCGTGATAAATGCCATAAGTCGCAAGACTGCAGATTTCTTGAGGTATAAGGAAAGCCAAGCAAATATGTCAATTAAGGGATTATTTTCTAAATGTAAAATTTAATACAGTAGTGGACGTTTCTAATTAATCTAAATATTTTATTAGAGTGTCGGAATTTGTAATTGTTCTCTGAAAATTACAAATAAAACCCAAGCGTGAACGTTGAAATTTCAGAATTTGCCTAACGATATAAAACTGACAAATCAAGCATTTTTTAGACCTAGAAAAATTGATGGTCTACTTGAGGCAAAATGTTTTTCGATACATTAAAATTAGAAAAATTGAAGTTTAATGTTTTTCTCTTAGTTCTTAAAGATAGTTTTTTTTCAGTTTTATTATTAGTGGCTCAAATGACATTTCTAACACGACCATCAATCATTATTGCGGACTGATACAGAAACCAATTAACATTGATGAAACTTTTCAAAACATTTCTGGACAAACTTTTTTTTAAAGTCCAGAAGAAATGGAGTTTGAAGAATACTTTATGCAAACGCATTCCAGAGGCCATTCACCTGATGGCCAATATATTCTGAAAATCCTCTTAAAACTGACCGTGTGTTAGAGAAATCAAAATTATTGGCATCTAAACAATTAGAATCCTTATGCAAAATATTAGAGAACAATTCTCAAATGAAATCATTATATGAAGACTTGTTATGAAAGTATAAGGATCTAAATCCCAAGGAGGTTTTATCAGTGGATCGAACACCAAGCATTGTATATTACATGACTCATCATGGAATCTTGTGCCCTGAAAGGAAATCAACGAAGCTAAGTGTAGTTTTTAAGGACTCAGCTCCAGCATCTATTGGCACATCTTTAAATAATCTGCAAAAGTTAGGTAGAATTCCGCAGCAAGATCTTTTATAACTAATGTTTCGGTTTACGATGCATACGTTTTTTTCAGCAGCTGTATGCAAAATCTATAGACAAATCTTAGTCCATCCGTAGTAAAGAGATTTAGAAAGAATTTTTTGGAGGAAAGTCATTTCCTTTAAAAAATTCAGGCTAATTACTGTGAGATATGGAATTACCGCAGCACTCTACCTTGCCAAGCGAGAGCTGAATGATTTTTATATTGGCTACGCATTAACGGAATCACTTGTTAGGAAATCAACAAGACAATTACTACTCCTACTTCTTGCACGGTCAGATACGTCCCTTCTAAAAAGGAATTCTAACGAGAACAGCCTTCTCGAAGTTATCACTAGTAAAGAACATTATTTCCTTGATGAACATTATTTCCTCAGAAAATCAGTTCTTTTCAAGTTCTAAGTGTATTGTGGAAACCTCAATTAGATAGTCTTTCATACAAGGCCACAAAACAACATAGAGACACTTACACCAAGCGCTCTGTATTTTCAGACATTGCGAGGATATTGGATCTTCTGGGATTTGTTAGACCCGTTGTGACAAAGTCAAAATCGTTAATGAAAAAATATTTACTCTTAAAAATAGATTGGAATGTTTTCTTTGCAGTTTCTCTTTTGGAAAGGTGGATAGTATATTTTGTGACACTCCTTCCAAAATAGGAACCTTAGTTATTTCAAGGGATTGTTAGAATAAATAAAATATTACGATTCACGAGTTTTCAGACGCTTCTACTGCTGCTAATGATACAATTGTTTATGTGCAATGTAAGGTACCAGATGCAACAATTTCGGTTCATCTTTAGTGCAGTATATACAGAATTGCTCCAGTAAAACAGATCACTGTTCCTAGATTGGAACTTAGAGCAGCTTTGCTGTTAGCTGAACTCACGCAGAAGGTTAATAAAGCCTTAGCCATCAAGGACTAAGCGAGAATTTTGTTGTTTGACTCCAATATCGTTTTGGCTTAAATAAAAAAATTGGTTCACGAACATAAAACATTTGTTAGCAATCGAGTAGCATCCATACAAAAACTTACTGCGAACTGTCAGTGGTAACATGTGCACTTAAGGAAGAAACTTTTGGATCTGATATCCAGAGGTTTAGATCCAGATTACATCATAAACAAAGACCTATGATGGAATGGACAAGCATTTTTAAGGAATTCACTCAATTACAGGGGACCAGTATTCCTGATTCTGTTGTGGGCAATTTTGGAATACTCGCGGAATTTGAAACAATCAGAGAACATTAATTTAACTGTCACAATAGAAAATTAAGTTTTAGGTCTTATTCTTCAGGTTACTGATAATTATGTTAAAATAATTACAATTTTCAGTTTTTGTTTCACATTTCTTCATAATATTAGAAAAAAGTGACATGGACCGATCTTCAGTGAAGAATTTCATTTTCCAGAATTCAATTATAAGAATTTAGGGAGGAGTATAAGACCTTAAAGGAAAGTGAACCTCTTCTAAATAAATTTTCTTTAAATTTCTTAAGCTCTTTCTGGGATACAAACCGTGTCATCTGGGTTGGAGGGCGTCTTCATAATTCCGAAATAGTTTTCCAGAAAAAAACCAAACTATTCTTCCTGAAAAAAGTAAGCTAACTTACTTAATTATGGAACATTTACACAAAAAATAATTTCTTATTGGACCACAATCTCTATTGTTATACCCAAGACAAAAGTTTTTGCCAGTAAATGGAAGAATCCTGGCAAGGAAAATTGTATATAATTGCACAATTTTTACAAAAACAATCCTATGGTAGTAAAGCAATTGATGGGAAATCTCCCTCAGGAGATAGTTACTATGAATCATTCATTTACAAATACTGGTGTAGATTTTGCAGGATCATTCCTTATTAGGTATAGAAATCAAAGAAGGGGTACACTTCATGATGTTTATGTAACTATTCTTGTCTGCATGGCCACTAAGGAAATTGCCATTTAGATAATATGTGAATTAACTTTTTCAGATATTTATTGCAGGGTTGAAAATATTTTCCCCCGAAGTGACAAATATAGGACTCCGTTCTCGGACAAAGGAAAAAAAAATGTGGGTAGCCAGTCAGAACTTAACCTATTGCATAAATTAATAAACCGTCCAGATGGGGTACTAAATAAGTTTTTGACCTCTGAACAAATTGAATAATTCTTTCCCCGCCTGGAACACCAAAGTTTCTTAGTCTCTGGGAGGTGGGAATTAAATCCTTTAAGCACCATTTATTTAGGGGTGCAAGAAATGCTATTTTCAATCATGAATAATTTCTTATCATAAGTACGGCAATCGAAGGAATCTTAAATTCAAGACCCTTGACTCTAATGTCATTTGATATCAATGACTTAGAGACCTTAATGCTGAATCTATGTAATTATTATTGAAATGAAATATTGCTTTAGAGTTGTGTTAAACATATTATTTTCTGTTGTTTGATTAGTGATTGAATATTAACCATTCCATGGGAGCCGGGATGTTGCCGCCTTGAGAAGCATTTCGTTTGGCGATAAAGTGCGCAAATTATGACAACCTCCTACGCTCTTGTTTCACTTTGAAAATTTTGTTTCATAATTGTATTTGAAGAGACATTTACCTTTCAGTGTTGAGTAGTAGAGCTAAATAAAATATCTATTATTGTTTTTTTCGACGGAATATTCATTTTAGTCTTTCCACTATTTATCGTAAAATAGTTATTTTAAAATAATTTATTTAATTACAATCTGCTCTCTCTGATATCAGTTGATAGAACATAGCATAATTAATAAGGAATAACATATTTTTGTTATGATAATGTAATATATCACATATAACAATATCATATTTATGCAAACCTTACATTTTATGCACTAGCATTCATATTTCGAAAAATTAATTAGAAATACTTATATGTATTTCATTCCGTTTAAATATGTTATAAAGTGTTATTAGGAATTAACAGTACATTATGTATTAGAAGAATAAGGAAAATAGATAACATATCAAACTAGGGTGGGTAAAAGAAAAATTCATGGATTGAGCGCAATATACTAGGTGATTTTGATTTGTTGAAATCTTGCTTGCAATTTCTCTAGGTCAGAAAAGAGCACAGACTTCTTATATCAGAGAAAGTTATATCCTTGGAATGCCATTATACTACTAAGTATTTTGCTGAGTTCAAGGATACCATGGTGATATGCATAGCACTATTTACATTTGTGTTCTACATTATTTTTTGTTTTAGAAAAAAGCTCTTAAAACATACTCATTTAATGAGTACTTAATCTGTTAAATAATTTCTCTAAGGCATACAAATTCACGTGTTTAATATTCTGATGATTCAAAATATAAAATCTCAAACACATCTATACAAAATTAAGTATTTTAGCGTAAATATTCTAACAATTGAGAAGCACCACCCGTATTTACAAATGCATATTTAGAGTGTACAAGAAGTTTAATTATTATATATAAGGAAAAAATACTTAATTGCAATTATTCGATTGAAACAACAAAATTTGTTAATAAACTCTATGGATATAGTGTTAATGATTAACTTAGAAATAGTAATTTTAATATGTTTAGAAAATGCATTTAAATAATAAAGCAAATTATTCAGATGCCCCAAAACAGTAATTAAGATAAAAAAAAACTCTCAAATGAAAGCAAAATAAATATTTTTTATATTTTTGACAGGAAATGTACCACAATGAACTTGTAAAAGAATACATGCTCATCAGAAACGTATTAAAAAAATTAATAATGTGATAGTGACTCCGTTTATTTTTAAAGCAAACTATAGCACAAAATGTTGAAAGAGGAAAATAAAATCTTTCTTAATTATGTATTTTCTTCTGTTCTGTTACTATTTGATTTCAGTTTAGGATTACTAATATCTAAGTGGTTAAGAATACTGATGCACGTAACTTTGACTGCATCACATCAGAAATCCGTTTTTTATATGAAGAAGTAACAAAGCAATACAAAAATATTCCATAGGATATTGAATCTTATTGCAATAATTTATGACGATTTCACACATATCTTGTTAACGTAAAACCATCATAAATCAACTGAATAATGATGATGGACTAAAAGTTAAATTGGTTTTGGAGTTATCATAGCAGTTCATCTTGTCTACAAATGTAGTTGTTTTAAATTCAAGCAAGCATTCAGCTCCAAATTCATCGTTTAGGAATATTTATTTACTTCACATATGTTTATTGCACACATGCTTTTTGATTTCTGTAAAATGTTAATTTTTTTACAGAAATTATTTAAGAATTATTGATAAATTTCTAGTTTAAATTATAATGGAAATGTTATTGTATTTAAAAGGTGCAAATTTGTAGTAGTTATTGTTCTGACGAAACTTTCACTTAGTTTTTATATACATTAAAAACAAAATTTAGAAACAGTGGATTTATCGGGTGACAAAAATAAGGTTAAATAACAATTTCCAAAGCTAAATATTATATAGATTTTTTATTTACACTGTCCTATATTAATTAATAATACCTTATACATACATATATATACATATATATACTTGATATGTAATATTATTATATATAGCATTTTAAACATATAAGAAGAAAATTATAAAACACAAAACAAAAACCACAAAATTCACAAATAAAAGTAAAAGATGGAAAATGAGTTCATCTAATTCGTGACAAATGGTCATCAAGATATTGTTAACAGGTGTCACGCAAATTATGGTTCAAAGTTTCCCATACATACCATAAATATTTGAACATTATTTTCTGTAAATACAGTGCTATATATATTTGATATACTTCGCTACAAAATAAAAATTTATAGTGTTAGGTTAATAAAATAATGACAAGTTGTTATCGTAATTCTTTCGTTAACTCTCAAAATTTAATTTTTCATGATAAAGAATGCAAGTATTAATTTTAGAAATTTCTTAGAAAGTTTATCAAACACTAGAATATGTTAATTTATTATATCACATAAAATTTAAATGTATTGAGATATTTATTGTGAAAATGCATTTTTACCTTTTAGCATGCAACTGTTATTAAAATACACCAGTTGAAGATTTTCCTCTAAAATATTAAGAATAAAGAACAGATAAATAAATATTCTAAAAGTATTTCTTAAATAAGTACTAGTTCTGTAATGAAAAAGCATTTACAGAAATCTGCATTTACAGAAATATTTTGAATTTAAGACTCATTGCGAAGATTTCTAGACTATGTCCAGACAAAAAAATATGGAAACATATTATGAACCATGAAGTAAAAATACATTTCTAAGTAAAGCAGTTTTACTATAACATGGTTTCACAAAGTCTAACTTTTTAACCAAAAGTTTATGTAAAACCTAATGTAACCAAAACCATACCTCGTTGAAGAAGAAAAGATATTATACATTTGCGTTGAAACTACAATCCATTATTTTTGCGTACATTCATCTGCACATTACAGTTTTAAAATTCGTGATTGTAATCTTTAAATTTCATCTGTTTTAAGTAGAATCATGGCTAAGAAATAGTACACATTAGTTTTTGTATAAGGGTAAATTTTAAATATTTGAGGATTTTACTCAACTTTGAAATAATACTGAAGTGAAATTGTTAAATAAAATGTCTATTTCTTGTTATAGTTTATACTTCATTATTATTTTTATAATGGCAATTCATTTGGGCCTCCTTGCTGCTTTTTTTCATCTTCTATCTCACATTGTCTTCAGACACAGAATTTGCTACTCCAAGTAAGACAAGCAATATTTTGTAGTGCTTAAGAAAGGCTTTCGCCAATCGTAAGATATGTTAGATGCTTCCATGAAGGTTTTGAATGGTTTTCGATCATTAAGATAAAACTTTTGAATTGAAAAAAAAGCATTCAGTTACACTTCAGTTCATTTTCAGAAAAAAAACCTATTTTTAATTGAAAAATAACTTGTTTTCAGTTAAAACAAACTATTTTTAGCCAAATCCTGAAGAGTCGATTTTTAATCTCTATGAATTCATGCAACATTTCACTTTTTTTCATCTGTTGAAGAGAATAGAAGAGCTATAGAAAATTACTTATAGACTTTTAATCAAATAGCGCATCTTTATAAATATATGAGGAATTCAGTTGCTTCTTTATATTTTCTAGAAAATATGTGTAATTAAAATAAACTTCATTTAGTTTTAGGCATTTAAAATAAACATTAATAATTTACTGTAAATAACGTGGTGTGATTAATAATATTTATATATGAGTATTTATTTTATTGAAATTATTTTTTTACGAATATTCATTCAAAGAAGCTTTTCACATCCTTTTAGTATTTACGGTCCAATATTCAATCATACATTTAACTTTGCCCTCAGCATACAATAAAATGTATAAATAATAATAGATTTAGAGCTTTTTGGCCCTAAATCAACACTATGGCCATAATTTTAAACTTTAAAAATTGACAAGAATTTAGAAGTTTAATAACATTTGGGAGCACTGATCCTCAGCATTGGAAAATAAAGAATCTTGTTCTTTTTATTATTATTGTGTCTAAATTGTCGGATATTCTCACGATTACTTGCAAAGTTACAATTTGTCTCCAAGATTTTAAAATGTCTACAAGGTACTATGTGGAGTATAGATAGACGTGAGCAATTGCTTACACAGAGAGAAAAAATGTTCAGAAACGTCCGATTCAATTCCAGACAGTCTTATTCAAATCAACCTTTCTATAAATATCTAATCGCTTACGAAGCTGTATGTCATCTGTTTTTACGTGTTAATTTCAATTCACCGAATTGAATAATCATGGCAGAAAATTTATGCAAAATTATGAATAAAGTTTTAAGTAATCAGGTCACTAATGGATAGCAGATATTTTAAAGTTAAATTTCGTTAAACATTTTGTGCATTAAAAAACCAAACGTTTGGATTAGCTCAGCATTTTCATCATTTCTTAGACATTTGTTAAAATATTCAGTTGCCGAAGGACATGAAATTTCTAATCTATCTTCAGAAAATTTACAAATTTTATCTCTATTATGATTAAGAAAATATCAAAATAATAAATACTTATAAAATTATGTATAGAATTAAAAATGACTAGAGTTAATTAATTGTGCCATGCATATTATTAAAATAATTCTCATTATAATATTATGAATGGTTTCACTTTATAAATTGAATTGAGTGACATATACATTTTATTTTTGGCAAAATATAAACTATACATATTTTGAATTTCAAATATATATTTCAGAATGTTTAAGTTAAAATTGTATGAATCAACCTATAATATAAATTATGCTAAGTTTATGAAATGTCATGTACAAATAACATAATGGTAGTTATAATGCATTATTTTCGTTTACTCGCAAAAATTATTAATGAAAAGGTAGAGTTATATCATTTTAATTATCACAACATAACTATAACGAGAAGGAGTTATTTTTCATCCTGTATCATCCCCCTTCTACAGTTTCAAACTATCTATTGTATAGTGATTTTATTAAAATATTCTATACATTACAAAGAATGCATTTGAAAATGTTTTCCTGAAACGTTATTATTTTTTCTTCAAATATATTATGACTTTTGTCTTGTTTTGTAATTAAAATTTCGATAATGGTATCATTTTTCGGAAATTGATAAAATTTAATTGTGTGATTAAGTAATATGTTTCCTTTATTATGTATTTCGCAACGAAACAGTTCATAACGAAACAAATAAAGAGCAAACATATAAAAAAGCAACAAAAAACTAAGAAAATGAATTGCATGAAAAGTACTGTTGTTTTCTGTTTAAGTACTTTCAGATATCACTGATGCCTGCTAATGAAGAATGACATTTTCAAACTGATGACTTCCTCAATGCCAAATAAAAGTGGCACAAAATGAAAAATTTCCTGCCGAGAATGATAATAATAGGGAAGATTTAATCTTGAAATCCTGAATTCAGAAAACTTAAAATAGAACAGATTTTTCATTCTTTGAAAAGCGGATTCAATTTCATTCCACTGAAATATTTTGGTTGACAAGAAGTGAAAATAAAAATATTTTTGTTGACAAGAAATCAAAAAAATGCAGAAGCACGAAATAAGTAAGAAGGATTCTCTGTAAAATTTCATAATCAAATTCCTTATACACTTTTTACAAGTATACTGTATAAGATGTATTATATATATATATATATATAATATATATATATATATATATATATATATATATATATATATATATATATATATATATATATATATATATATATATATATATATATATATATATATATATATATATATATATATATATATATATATATATATATATATATATATATATATATATATATATATATATATATATATATATATATATATATATATATATATATATATATATATGTATGTATATATATATATATATGTGTGTATATATATATATATATATGTGTGTGTATTCAACTTTATTGCTCCCTGATGAAATTAGAAAAGAAAATTTCTTTCTTTTAAATGTCCTCAATTGTAAATAATTTAAATATTTTAGTTCAAGCACTTTATTGTGAGAGAAAAAGTTTCTGTGTTCTAAACAACTATATTAAAATCTAAAATGTGGAATTCACATACGTTTTTATGCTTCTATACGAGTAATATTTAATGTATTTAGAATTATATAATAGCAAAGATTGTATGGACTTTTATTAAAAAAAGCGGGAATACCTGTAATTTAAAGAAATATTCCGAAAAATATTATATATATTTTGCAATATTTGCAATATTGCAAAGCTCTAAATTTAAGAAATACAATACTTAACACTTGGTTCAATATTTTTTTACTGATTTGATTTGTTTTAAAAAAAATTTAGTGTTCTATATACATATATATATATATATATATATATATATATATATATATATATATATATATATATATATATATATATATATATATATATATATATATATATATATATATATATATATATATATATATATATATATATATATATATATATATATATATATATATATATATATATATATATATATATATATATATATATATATATATATATATATATATATATATATATATATATATATATATATATATATATATGTATATATATATAATCTGTTTTCTAAGGAATCATAATTAGACATTTTATTGATATAATCCTTTAAAATTGCTAGTGATTCATAAAAGTTAATTTGTAAATAAAACATGCAATCTGATTATCGGATGTTAAATAAACAATGTATTTAATAAATGGCAAAATAATTGCGGCTGATGTGTTGAGTATTAAAATTTTGTAATCTAAAATTTATATTTTCGATTTTTTATTAAATTTGTATATTGACAATTACGTTATTTCACAAATTTTTGCTTTATTAGAAATCTTACATTGGAAAAATTTTAAATTTACCGGCTTTTAATACAAGATATTGTGATTTATTAAAATATTAAATATATGTCTTAATTTTCTACAAAAAATCTCTTACATGACTTTATTGTTTATTCTTTTCTATTATCCAGTAAATTATAGAAAGTCATGGTTTTATTTCTTAATAATAAAATACATATCGTGGCTCTGATAAAAAATTTAATAATCTTTTAATACAATTACCGTAATATGAAATTGAAAATTAATCTAAGAAAAATTAATCACAGCATTTATAAAAATATATTTAAGTATAAACATAATCTCCTAAATCTTATTATCATATACATTTTGACAAAATGAGAATACAAAATGCATCATAAAAGCCGTTTTTACTTTTAAGATATGAAATGTAAACACAGTAATTAATTTAAAATTATTATATTTAGGTAATTACTAGTATTAATTAATTATCAAATTCTTAAATTTTAATTAATATAATATGCGAAATTATTATATTTAAAATAATAACTAATTTCATTATTCATTTAGAAAAAAATAGAATTTCCATAAGTCGATGTTGAAAAGTAATATTTAATCTCTTCAGAAATATTAATTAGAACAGATTAAATATTTTTTCTGCCATTCAGTTTGAAAGAATTTTCAGTAGATTATTTAAATAAAACTATTTTCTCTGTCGTTACAAGTTTTAAATTAGTTAATTGTACTGAAAGCTATTCTTCGACAGATTTATTTTATGCAAAATATAAAATCTATTTTCTTAACACACTATTTACAAGTTAAAAATTTTTTGCATTATTACTGAGAATACTGAAGTAGGAAAATAATTTTCAAAATTTAATTAGTTTTATTCTGGTGATAAATGATTATTATTCTATTTTGACACATGTTTCTTTCATATATTATTAATTATGTTCAATTATTTATTACGTTAATTTAATTTAATATGTACGTTTTTAACTATATATTTTAGTGTTTTGAGCCAATTCCAACTAAAATTCATAAGAAAAATGTACGAATATTCTTAAAGATAAAAACAGTATTCAATTCAAAAATTCTATAAACAGGCAAAATAGAAATAAAAAACAAGCTTTTAAAAATTTTAAAATAAAGTTTTTATTTTTTTCTATTATTATATAATTATTTTCTTAGTGAGCTTATACTTTAAAAATATTTACTTATTAATAAAATACATATCGTAACTCAGATACAAAATTTAATAATCTTTTAATACAACTACCGTAATATGAAATTGAAAATTAATCTAAGAAAAATTAATCACAGCACTTATAAAAATGATTATAAATAATTATGATTCTAAGCAACTTAATTCTGAAGCATTTATACAAGTAAACATTCATTTCTGAAAAAGATTTAATATATCATTGAATCCAAATTAAGAAATAAATGTATTAAACACAGAGTGTATATAATAAAAATGTAAAACATTTTAAAAGTTATTTATTTTTAATTTCTTAAGTTATTTCAAAAAATAATTAATTAGAAATTTTATACCAAAGGTTTTCTCAGAAACGTGAATAGAAATTGTTTCGAAGAATAATACATTTCTTAATAATATTTCATTTGATTTATTCTTATATGTGTTTAGTTCCTTCTATTTAATTCATGCTTTCTATGAATATTTGCTAAATATATGCTTTAAATTGTAATTTTGCTAAAATAGATATTAACGATATAATTAAAATTATTAGAAAAGGAATTTTAAATAAAGAAACATATCTTTACATGAAATCTGACATTTATTTTAATAAGTGAAAGAATTAAATGATATTTTATATATTTTTGTTTTACTTAAACAACGTTTTTTTATATTTAAATTGATTTAGTATTTATTGAAGTGAATTATAGTATTTTTAGAACAGTAATAAAAATTAAATGTAATCATTTTAGCTTTTAATACATTAATATTAGAATTATATGATCTAAAACTGAAAAATTATATATAGCTATTGTTAGAAATACTTTTCTATTATAAGTATTGACACTTTTTATTTAACATTTATTAAAAGAACGTTTCAAAACAATCATTTGTAATATTTTCAAAATGGAGAAGTACTAAATATAATGTGATCTGTAAGAATAAATTTTGAGACATTTTTAAGTAGAAAATAAACAGACCGCATAATATGTTAAAAATAACTTATCATGTGTGTGTGTATAGTGTTAAAAGTAAAAGCTCAAACTTTTGCTTAAAAAACCATGACGTAAATGTATATGTCAGAATATAAACTTTATCACAGCTTATTATTTAATTATATGAGGAATGTTGGTTCACACATTTATATTATTTTAATATAATTAAATGTTTCTCACTTTCAATTAAAAAACATATATGAAAAGACTTATGAACGAAAAAATATTATCTAATGACTGAAAATGAATAATGGCCTTATATAATTTTATTTTGTTGTAAGAAATTCAGTAAATTTCAATGAACAAAAAATGAAAGTAAGATTTATTATAAGATATTAACATTATTTTTGTGTTTTTAAATATAAATATATCTATGTGTTTTGTATTTATTTGATACAATATTATATGGTTTGAAAACCCTTTAAATATACAATATTAGGTATAATAATTATTGTTTAAAATGTTTTATCGCAATATAAAAGCCTAATTTAAATGAATGCTTAGTTATTAAAATCAAAAATAAACATATATAGTTTCACAACCAGTATTTAACATTGCTTAAAGTAGATATATTAATAAAGCTTCCTTTATTATAATTTTAGTCCAATATTAAATAGAGCAACGGAAAATAAATTTATATTAAAAAATAAAAATTCGCATGAAAATAAAAGAGAAAAATTTCATTTTACGACTGAAATATTTCTTACGTTTCTTGTGCTTATCTCCTCATAAGAAATCTCAAGATTTCAAAATCTTCAAATTAGATCAAAGATATTGCGAAGATTTTGAGTGGAACTGTATTACTTTTAGGTTGGTATATATTGTAACAATAAAAGGGAAGAGAAAGTCATTTGCCATAGAAAAACGATTATTTCTCTTGAAAAACATTTTAGAGAAGTAATGGCCCACAAAGATTGAATGACAGATTCAAACTGATGAAGTCCTCGATACGCAATAAAAAGGGAAAGAAATAACAAGATTTTCAGCTCAGCACTGAAATGAGAGACAGAACAATATCTTGATCATGGGAATTCGAGAAAGTTTTTGGCAAAGACAAAGTTTCCTTTTAGTACGAGCATAAAAGGATTCGTTCGGAAAGGACTCGTTTCCGATCCAATGGGTTCTCTCTCGTTTGACAAGTTTTCTGAGAAAGTAAATGTGAAAACTATAAATTACTCAAGTTTCTTTAAAATTTTTTAATCAAATTTTTTGATATGTTAAATTATCCTTCCTAATAGTGTATAATAGAATATTTGAATTTATAATATTTTAAGACTAACCAAAAATAAATACATCATTAACTTTTATTTTGTACTTAATAAAAAATTATATATAAATATAAATATATATAATTTTCCATTTAAGTATAAAATATAAAATTTTGTTGAGCCATCTTTGGTTGATCAGAGTTATGAACAATTATATAAACTGAAATAAACTATATATTGTCTTGTGAGATACCTAAGTATTAAATCCCAATTATCTGTAATATTTCCTTTTTTATATGGTGTATTATGTAAATTAAGTTTAATCATTTTTGATATTACAGATAAATGCTTTTCTATGATAGATCTCCCAGAATGTAAATTGACAGATAAACCTTTTGGGAAGCTACATTGCAGATAATGTTACTGATTTACACTGTATATGAGGTCTAAATTTATATTTCTGATAAATAGTTTTAGAGATTATTTGAAGAAACGACTGTATTTTTTACGGGATGGAGATATAGTTTTCTACCTATCGTTTGTTTTCCATGCCGCATAGTTACGAACTTGAAATGATGCACAAACTTATAGGTTTCCATAATCATGATATATGTCTATCAGGTGGTCGTTTTTGATCAACAGTTGCTCCTAGAACTCACGAGTAGTAGTCTGCTATTATTTTATTTTCGGTGGCCGATATTTCTTTAAGGAATATGTTTCTCATCTGAAAACACTATTTCCTGCCATTAAAATTTGAACGTGATTCTTTGAAAAAATACTCCTAACATGTTAAATTATGATCATACTTTAACAAATCAAGCATTTAACCATTTCATAATTTATTAATTTTCTACCTTTTAAGATTATTAACGAGTATTCAAAAATCTTACTTTAAATTGTAAATTGAAGTTTGATGAAAAATTTCCTTATACATATATAATTTCAAATATAATATTCTAAATGATTATCCCTTAAAAGTAATCAGTTTCATTTTATAGCTCATTATTTTTATTTCAATGACATAAAATATTTTAACACAAAAAATCATATTTTAGGGTAAATTACATAAACTATATTATTATCACACAATTCAAAATAATAAACTTTTGTTTTACTACTTTTTAAATGCATTTTTAAATATTTCTGTGCATTAGCACAGATTTTTATTTTTTTTCAAACGAAAATAATAAATGACAGTTACAAAAACTATCAGAATTTTGGTATACATGTTTGTATTGTATACATACACACAACAATTTATCGCCAATATATATTCGCTGGAAGAGTATGAAACTTGTTGTTGATAATTATAAGGTTATATTCATAAATCTGAAATTAATATTAAAACGAGATTTTTATGGCAATCCTTTCTTAATAAGATTATTTTTAAATAATATTAGTAAATACTGCAATTTAAATATATTCAGATTATTAAGCAACAAATTAATTAGATAATTAATATCTTGGAAAACAAATTGAACTTGAATTATTTTTAAATTATGGAGATTTATATTGAAACATAAGATCTAGTTAATTTTATCAGTATAATTCAAAGATAATTGAAAATTGTAATGCAATTTCTTAAAACATGTTATATGGAAATGTATAAAAACCATGACAATCATTTATAAGACCATGACAATAATAACTGAGAAACAAGTAGCTGTGCAATGTATTCTTATATTTCAAATATATAGAAAAATATCTTCTATGAACCTTAAGAAATTTTAATTTTAAAATTACTTACGCTTCAAATGATTTTGTCTAAATTAAAGAGGAGAAGAACATTATTAACTCATGAAAGCAAGAATGGGAAATAACAAAGATAACTTGAAATCTTAAACTTCGTAAATGTATTTCATGCATCTGGTATACCTGGACCTATATTTTATTCCGTGATTTCCATTCTTCATTTTCTGAAGATGTTTTCTTACGTAGTAGTTAAGAGTAAGATGCTCAAGTAATTCAGATGTCAATATTTTCATGACATTCCTAAAAATTCAACGTGGTTTCATTCTATGAAGTCTTTTTAGAGATTCAACTAAGAGTTTTCTGACATTGTAACCAGAGAGCTCTGAGCAAATATGTTTACCAATAGTAAATAGACAAATAACTTTGATCTATTCAATTTTTTTAAAATTAATTTTTTCCCAGAAAATAGATAGTAAAATTTTTACTCTTCTTATTGTGTGAAACATTTTTTCGGTTTATTACTTTATCTTATTCTATATTCGACATGCGTAAATGCTTAATATTTCAACTCGTCTTTATCACAAATTTCTTGTAAATATTTATCTTTTAAAGTGTGTTTGATACTCCCTCATTATTTTTATTCTAAGCGAGAAAGTTGAGCAATGCTGATGATTTTATCGTTATTCTCTGCTGAAAGAGATACTTCAATTTTATTCGAAAAAAGTTATTAAGAGAGAAATTCTTATGTTTTTATTTATTTTTCACCAAATTTTAAATCCTTAAAAATATTTATTTTTGATTAATTTTGATGCAATATATTATAAGTTGTAATTACATCTGATATTTATTACAAGAAATGTAACTAAATTCAAAATATTCTCCAATTTTATTATTTTTATATCATTCTTTAATTATATATATATATATATATATATATATATATATATATATATATATATATATATATATATATATATGTGTGTGTGTGTGTGTGTGTGTATAACAAAAGTATTGTAATAGTATTTATTCAGCATATTATATAACAATTTACGTTGATATAAAACTTAAATAATAAAAGCATTGTCAAGTGAAAAAGGATAACTTTTTGTAATATAATTATAATAATATAATGCACGAGTATATTTATTCTATTATATAGAATATATAATAGAATAAATATACTCGTGCATTATATTATTTTAAATTTTTACGAATTGTTTGCAAATAAGTTATAATTTTCATATATTTGTAAATTTCAGTTGTGTTAATGCGAAATAAATTTAATTTATTGTATTTTTTTCTTTTTATGTAATTAATATTATTTCCTGTGATTTATTCACTTTCAAATACTCTATATACCTATAAATAATTGTGCAACTGTTTTGAAGACTATAAACACAATATCTTCATATTTAATAGTTAATTATACTTCAATTAAATCTCTACCAATATACATTTGGAATACTTTAATAATAGTGATAAAACAACTTATTCATAGTCAATAGTTGATGAAGCCTCCACATGGAGGCCCTTATAACGTATACCCTCCAGGTCATGCTTTTTAGAAACCTTTGTATAATGGACAGTAGTATTTTCTTCCACTCAGCTTGAAAAGAGGCATATACTTATTTTCATACATTTTAGTTTGTTGTTTGACCCCTTCTTCAGCAATCCACCATACTAGAGATGTTCAACAAGATTCAGTTCAGCAATATGGGTTGGCAAGATCAAGCCTCATTATTAGTATACCAATATTTGTATGTATCATAACATGACAAGTAAAAATGTCATCTTAGAAATAACAATTTAAATTTTAAAATTCACTATCGTTGTCAAGAATAGTGGCAAAGCATTCAACGTTGTGTCAATCTTGAATTAGGACCAAATGTCTCAGTTTATAACAAGAGACACATCCTCAAAAACAACTTACTGAACTGCCTACGATCTTACTAATGACACAGTGCAAGAGGTGGTCTTTACGCATTCAGCAAATCCAGATTGTTTCACCTGATTAGTAGAGCTTGAACCTTTTATTCGTCAATCCTGAGACCTTATTTAAGCTCCTCTTTGATCAAATTTCTACAAGACATGCTCCATCACAATCGATCACAGAGGTTTCCCGTTCGAATCAAAGACTTATGGGAAGATGGTGGGCATGAATGTCTTTGTGAATTGTATTTATTGAAAAAACAAACAACCATGGACACATGATAATGTTTCTTGATCCTTAAGTTCCTCCATCGGTTTGGTATGGTTGCTTCGAATTAATTTGGTCAGAGCTCATTGTTCCTTATTTTTTAGTTTCATGTGTCTACCGTACCTAAGCATATTCTGAAATCAACTATCAAATTTTTTTTCTTAATTATAAAATGTCTCTCTATTTTTTTAATGTTTAACATTAAAAAGCCATTAAAAATAATGTAGCTCATTAAGAGTCAACTATTTCTGTGGTATCTGTCAGTAATGGATTTATGTGACTCAGACAGTATTGCAATGGATAGTACCTTGCACGAGACTATACTCTAGTGTTGTTTCCTAATGATATTCAAAGTATAGACTGCGTGCTGTTGAGCAAAACCGTAGGCATTCTCATGTACATGAGTATCTAAATACTTATTGGTAGGTAGTGCATAATAAATTAACAAAAAAGCATGTTTTATCAACAAATCAACTCTTTAATAACAAGTATATGGAAATTACATAATGCTGGTAAATTTAGCTTAGTTAGAAAATTTTGGTATTCAGGACTGTATTATATAATGTAAAAGGCAATCTCTTGATTGAGCAGTTAAAGTTTTCAAAATAAGTTTACAAACATTTTAATAAATTTACACAATATTGTCGTGAACCAAAGAGATAGATATTCTTCATTTACAGGATATGAAAATAATAAGTTAAATTAAATAAAAAAAATTTAATTAAGGTATTTTTGTTGAAAATGAGAGAGAAATGCCTAGATCATGCGTTTTTTTTCCGAAATTATGAAATCAGTTAAATTAAGCCTTAGTCTCTTTCATGTGTTACGTGATTAGGAAATATTATCTGCATTAATAATTGAAGAAGTTTTATAAAAATTAAAATAAGCAAGAAAAAACTTACCAAATATATAGTAGAGAAGCTCTAAATTTAGCCAAAACAAGCAACAGAAAAATAATACAAGCTTAAATACAGAAAATAGAGATCTACACACATTTTCTGAAAATTATAATTTAAGGAAAATTACATTTTTTAATGATAATAAATGTTAATCTAATAAAAATCACATATTTTAACAATAAATTACGTGTCTTAATCATATGTTTTTGTTTATACCAAAATAATTCACTTCTAATTAGTTTTAAATATTTTTAACAACTCGTACATTTAATTCAAATAGATACTTTCCTGATGCTTACGCAAAAAACACATGTTTTCTAATGCGATTCGAATAATAACATTGAGTTTAAATGAAAGGCTTTCGCTGGATACTTCTTATGGAATATACAAGTAACTGAGTGCGAATTTATTCTGGAGGATCTAAGAAAAAGGAAATTTTAAGTTAGAAGTTGCGAGATACTTGAAACAGGAAAATTACTTAGAGTAAGGGTGTTCCTTAGACACGCCATCCAATTGAATTCCCCATTTATATTGGTCCTCAAAGTAACGTATGAAGTGTATTGGGGGAATTTCGAATTCGAAACTTTCTTTTTAGAAGCGTAAAATTGAATTTATAACATTAACTATACATCTCTTTAGAAATTCAATTTCACACTTTCATGTTAAAATGTATATCGCAAGAGCTGTCTTTAAGATAAGCATTTTCTAAAGTAACTGTTTCGTGTTCAAAGTGAATAAGATGCAAATGGCATTGATATATAAACTGTGCATTTAATATCGAATTCAGGCGTAGCTACTTAAAATAAATAATGGAAACAATATTATGTTGTTGAAGGAAGAATGTTTTGCATTTATAAAAATAAAACTATAAAGTAAAAACAGAAGTATTTAAAGAGTTTTCATGGTTTTATAGTTTCCAAAAAAATATTTCGTAAGTACTTTAATTTTGGAAAAATAAGTACAGAAGAAAAGTTTAAATTTTGGTACAGTTTAAATTTTTTTATTACTGTATTTGAAGCATATGTCGGCAACAAAGCATGTTCCTCATAGTTTTTCATCAATTTATTTGAAAAAATATTTATTTTTATAAAATAATGGAACTAAGAACTTGTAGCTCATTTGAAATACTCAAACATTTTAAGAATATATTTATTCATAATAAGTAAATGTGTAATTTTGCCAATTTCTACTATATTCATGAGAACTTTTATAATTGGTTTTAAGACGATATAATTTTAGAGAACGTGCCTTATGTTGTGCAAAAATCATTTTTTATAAGGATTGATTGTGTTTATCTTCTATAATAATGTAAATTTATTTTAGAATTTGCTAAAACATTCATTAATATAGCCAACTTTGAAAATTCGTATGTATAAATAATGTCTAATAGTTTATACGAGTTCATGTTTTTAAATATCTATGAATAAATATACTCTCAATTAATATAAAGAAAAAGAATATTTTATTCAAGTTTTGTTGGTAAATTCTACTTTCAGCAGATAAATTATTATATTGTATTTACAGATCTGCAATTTTCCACAAAGAAAAATCCACTGTCGCATCAAAAATCAAAGATATAAGAAAACCATGCTCAATAAGAGAGTTTTGCATTTCCTTTGAGAAAACCTCCCATATGACATTTGAAAAGGAAGTGCAATCATCGTATTTTTGATAGGAAATGAGAAAAGAAAATGACTTTTTTGAAGCACACACCTTTTCTCGCTTCATAAGTCTTCTCTACTTATCCTTCACATTTAGAGAAAAAAGGAAATTTTCTACTTCAGCTTCAATCTCGGAAAAATTATTGTTTTATTTTGTGTTTGAATTATTTTTCCAAAAGATTGCAGAGAGAAAAATGAATGTGGTAGGCACAATCTTATTATTTATTCATGAGGTATTTTGTTCCTAAGTTAAGTAATGAATAGAAGATTTAAATACTAATTAAAATAGTGTGAATAAAATGTTATCTTTATTTTGCTTACAGTCAGTCTGATTTATACAATAGGGGAATAAAAGTGATTAGAAAAATTTTGAAAATATAATCCAGACATTAGTAAGCAAATATATAATATATCAAAGAAAAGCATTTTCATTGAAAATGATTCGAAAATTTATGATTAAAAATTATTCAATAAATAACGTAGGTATTTGTGATAAGTAATTATTTAATTTTATAAAAATATTTTAAATGTTTTTTTTTTGAAAAAAATATTAATACATTATTAAAACTCAATTGATGTTTCCAAAATTTATTTTATAAAATACAATTTTAAAACACAAAATATTTTCCATTACTGAAACCATTTCATAGCATCTAATGAATGTTTCAATAAAATTTGAGTTACGAGAAATATATATATATGATATGCATTCATTGTAAAATTATTTATACCAGTTAAAATACTGCAGCATATTTCGTAAAAATAATTCATTTACATTTAATTTGCTTATATTTTTGTATAATTAAATTGTGATTTATGTATCTCCTACTGTATTATATATATCCTACTATATAATTCGTATTTTTATGTAGAATTAATCTGCATCAAATATTCTATTGAAATTGACTAACTACTTTGAATTTTTACATTTGTTAGCATAACACCAGATGCCTTTTTAAATTTGGAAAGCTTTCACATCTATTATGTGCGTGGACAAAGTAGGTTGATTTATTTAACTCCTATTTGAAGGAGTCCTTTCAATTTATATTTGACAATACAAAGAGTTAAAAATAAGTACTTACATTATATAATTTAACTTTGTCACTCTTGTAATACTGTAATATTGTATTAAAAGCTATCACTTATCAAATTAAATCTAATTACAATTATGTAATTGTATTAATAATAATAGTTTTAACATAACTTAAATATATTAATGTATATATTTAGAAAAATACTTAGTAAGTAAACTGCTGATAACAGCAAATATTTTTATAGAAAGAAGATTGGAGTTATAGAAAATAATTTGAGTTATTATGTAATTTTAAAAAAATAACTCACAATGCTTAATTCTGTGTTTATAATAATACTTGAGAAAGGAGTTTTAATCATTCTTTAGAATATTTATATTCAAATCATGTAATTTCCATAAGTGCATCGTGTATTTAGTTAATATTCTTATAGTAAACAGAAATATGAATATATTACCACAAAATCTAGATATTTTCACAATATGTGAAAAAAATAAAATGTTATTTGCAAATAAAATGTCAAATTAATGAAAAGTAAGCAGGGTAACCGCACAAGAGTAACAACAATAGATAATATTTTGATGACAAATTTGATATATGATAATGAACTAAATTACATTTTTAAGTAATTTTATAGCTGCAGTTATTTAAAGATCACAATATGTATAATTTTCACAAAATATTGTCTTTCTTGAAAGTATATTTTATACGTTCACTTGGATTTTTAGCTAACACAAAAGTCAAATTATTTGACTAATATCTTTACTTTGAAAAGATTAAAGATAAATGACTAATTTAGGCATACGCGTAAAAGCATAAGAAGACAATCAATGACACCATGGAGGAGTATGGAAAGAAACTCATTTTATGATCCTATATCACACGCTTGCTGCTAGTCTTCGGTGGGATGTCACACTCTTCCTATAATATTATATATGTCATTATACGGTATATTCCTATATGTCATAATACGCATACATAATCTATCAAAACGCATTTTTTATACATATAATAAATAGTTGAAATTGATAGTGACTTTTATAGTTTGTTAACTCTCTTTCACTAAAAACAACAGCAGAAAACTAGCGAGAATTTTAGGACATAGGCAAATAACAAAAAGCCTGATGCTGCAACGTAAAAATAATCTTACTTGCAATAGATATAAATTCATATTTGATACAACAAACATATCTGCTGTAAATTGATTTAACTTTGCGCCAAATGTAAAAAAAAATAATTATGTTACAAGCACTTGAAAAGTATTACAATTGAATAAATATCTGATTATTTAACATTTGTAAATATCAAAACTGAGGTCAGAAGTATTCTAAATATCAAATATATGGTTATTTTAAACTGAAAAAAAGGAAAATAATTTATAATTACTTTTATTTTAACATTAAAAAACTACATTTACATTCATAGATTGGTTTAATCTATTTAACACGAAATATGTGTATTTTTGAAATAAAATTATGCATTTTTTTATGCTAGTTGAAAGAAAGAAAAATTAGAAAAAACTTTCTTTCTGGAAATGCAAAAAAAAAGCATCAGCTGATTTACTCTTGACAAATATATTTTTCAAATATCGTATTTCTGTTACTTGAAAAATGGTTATCCGGATAAAAATGACTTTCTCTTTTGTAACAGATATTCTTACATGGCAGCTGTCCAAGCAAGATGAAATAAAGTTTGAAAACATTTTTTTGAACTTTTAAACTCCTTGATAGGAATCCCAAAAAAGTATTAAGGTTCTTTTATTTTTTTAATGAAAAGTAAATATAATTATTTTAATTAGATTTTGTTTACTACTTTATCTAATATATATATATATATATATATATATATATATATATATATATATATATATATATATATATATATATATATATATATATATATATATATATATATATATATATATATATATATATATATATATATATATATATATATATGCATATATGTTGACCATGGCCATGAAGAAAATGCAATGACTGTCTGCAAAATAAGTTGCTGGATCGCTAACAGGACTAAATTCCATTTTAAAGAAAAATAAACTGCAAATAGAATATTAATTTCTGTTAATCATTACAAATTACACAGAGTATATAAGCAAATACACATTACTTAGAATATGTTTTCTCCGAAAATGTTTAAATATATTTTCCTAAATATCAATCATAACTTAAAATGTATAAATTCACTTATCCTATTTAAGCAAGATGTGAAACCATGTTTAATAATTAACCATTCATATGTATACATGTTACTTATATTGAGTTACGTTTATTCACATAATACTGTAAAATATAACGAAAAGTAGATTCAAATTTATCAATATTTTAGATTATTTGTTCTTATTTCATTAAGAACTGAAATAAAATCTGATATAAGGATCAATTTTTCAATATATTGATTTAATTTTTTTAAAAGAATTATCATGTACTTCCTGATTTATCCTGATGTATTTAGAATCGGAATTAGATATAGTCACCTGTCATTCAAAAAGAAAACATTTCCAGTGCTCAGTCTCCTGCTGTATTTTCGGTACATCGGAAGATGCTGTCTACAATCAAGATACATTAAAATTACAAAGACTGCGTTAGTCAAATAAAGCAACATTTTGTGGAAAATACCAGTCAAGGTAAATCTGATATTATTCACTTAGTAGTGAATTGTTTTTTTTTTTTTTCACACACTAAGTTTTTAAGTTATATTTTCAATATTTCTTACTGTCAGGTCTGTAGATAAATACCAGTCACATCTGCTTCTATGGTTGAACTCATGGTTAATACAAAGTTAAATCGTCATCACAGTTTTGAAAAGTTTACAATTTTTTAAATGTCCTACAATTAATCCCGAATACAACAGAAGCACATAAAAATTTCTAAAAATTCTTGATTATTCATCCTCAAATAGATTCCTTCAAATATGTTCTACATTACTATTGGCAAGTCTTATATAGTTAAATGGGATTTTTATTACATTAATTAATGTACTATGAAGAGTTATTTCTTAGAAATAGTGAACTTGTAAATCTATCCTGCTTTATTCGTTTTCAGCATTCATACATTAAGGGGTATATATATATATATATATATATATATATATATATATATATATATATATATATATATATATATATATATATATATATATATATATATATATATATATATATATATATATATATATATACATATATATATGGGCATCCCTTCATCAGTTGAGTTCCTTTATCTATAAATATTATATATAAATGAATGTCCAAAGTATGAAACAATTAAGATATGTGTGCTTTTATTTTAATACGCAATAGAAGTAGGACTTACATTTCATATTTTAATCGAAACATGATAAAAGTCACCCTATGGGAAAGCGGGTATAAACATTTAAGCGTAAAAGAAACAGGTAAAATGCAAATATTTACTGTTTCTCTAACATTTTACTTTCAATTGATTCAGAAAAATAACCTTTAATTCTTGTTTCTGCAGTTTTAAATTTACATTTTTTTCTACGCAGGCATTTATATACATTTAATTAAATATAACAAGCAAATTAAATCGCATTCCAAGCAATTTTCATTCAACTGTGATGTTAGTTCCTTCCTGTAAGAATTTCTAATTAAAATGTTTTATAAACACGTTCATTTCCTTTAAATATGTATCGAAAGTAACTTTCAACAAAAAATGTCGCCGTTCATTTTTACAAACTTCACATTCTAAGACCATTAAAATCTTTTCAGTTAGTTTTTCTTCCTTTTAGAAAAAGCAGATAACATAGATGTGAAAAGCAATTACGCTAAGTTTTTTTTTTTATATACTTTTAAGAGTTGTTTGTTTTATACATGCTAAATTTCTTTGATTTTTTTTAAGTTAATGTAATTTTTCTTATTGCATTCTATTGTAAATTCAGAAAAAAATAATTGAGGAATATTTAATCAGTATAGGCTTTTTTTAAAGAAAACATATATGAATTTCAATATATCTAAGAAATAATAAAAATTACAATTTTTAATTTTTTTTTATGTTTATCAGATTAGTTGTACGTATTCTCTATAAATTAAGTAATCAGATAATATTATTCCTGAAAAACATTTATGGTAGGTTTTTTTGATTAAAAACTACATAAATAAATAAAAGAAAATGTTTATAAAGGTACAATACTACTACATAAATAAAAAAGTATCTGTAAAAAGATATCAAATTTCAATCCCAAAATAAGGAATGAATAGATAAACAAATGATGAAAATATTTAAATCAATTGAATACATCCATATCTTACTTTGTTTGTTCTTCTTAAATAATGCACTTTATTATGAAGAATATATTAATATAATACATTTCTTGATTGTTGCAGTTTAAGTAATTATCTGAATTGCCGCTTATCAGTAATGTTCCATAACACTTTCAATTGAACTTCAATTTATCACAAAATATGCTTCATGAATGTTGCGTATTTAAGAAATAACAATCTTTGATACAAATTGTCAATTTTTATCTCATGAATGAATGTAAGTGATATATATTCGCGGATCATCCTTTTAATGCTTGAGGATTCGTTGCAACATTTATTTCTAAAACCTAACTCTTAAAGATGCATTTGTGATTCCAGACATCAATGAAGTTTCACATTAATATCCAAGTATATCATAGAAACAAAAAAGGGAAGATTTTCAACAATACAAAAATATCTAATAAAATAGCTGGTCTATATGTTAATTTTATTC
Organism: Latrodectus elegans; assembly: GCA_030067965.1. NCBI lineage: Eukaryota > Metazoa > Arthropoda > Arachnida > Araneae > Theridiidae > Latrodectus > Latrodectus elegans. The sequence continues at coordinate 41,539,111 of CM057820.1, read as the reverse complement.
AAAAAAATGTAATCATAATCGTGATGTTTTCTTTCCAGATTTATTGTCGGTTGATTCTTATCTCCAAAGATCTGACGGAGTCCGACCATATCTATAAATTCATTGACGAGTAGTATGTCGAAAACAAGGAGAGGAAAGGTGAAAATTTCTTCCCAGAGAAGTCGCGAATAGCTTAAAATTTGATCAGATAAAGCCGGATGTTGACGACATTTATATAAAAGAGGGTAGGATTTTATACTCTGATTAAAAGTAAGACTTAATCAGAGTATAATGAATGTCCACTGACATGTCGTGAAAGGCAGGTGTTGATTTTTCTGATGCAATGAAGAACCAGCGACTGTCCTGGATTATCAGCCTTATTCCAATCGTGAATGGGGGAGGGGCTAGTCAAATTATTCTATTTATGTTTTTGGTTTGAGGAAAGTGTTCCTGGTAGGTAAGTTTATCAGATGCAGATCATAGTAGGCTGCAACAATCCTTGGCTAAATAGTCTCCTTATCGATGCTAAAAAAGCTACATGTGATGGGATCCATTGGAAATGAATATCATGAACAAGTGAGATGCACTTCAACTTGTGAAGAATAGATGCACTTGTCTCATCCCCGATATTGATCCAATTGAAGGAGGGAGAGAGTTTCATCCCGATACTGAAGGAGGAAGAGAGATTGAAGTGAAAACGAACTCTGGAAAAATCCATTGTTGGTGATATGCAGGAATGAAGAGAATGTGGTTTAACATTATTAGCAAAAGCTGCCTGCGACAAAGCCTGACTAAAAGAGCTATTTTTTTAGTATCTGGTGGCTTTTCTAATTACAATGATAGTGTGAAGTATTGTTTTTAAAGTCATAACTATATTGTTTGCTAAAATATTTTATGATACTAACCAGTCTTCGAATGTGAAGTGGCTCCAAATAAGCTTCGAATAGGACAATCTCTGAAGGGCAGTTCCTTTTCAAACCAGTAATTATTCCAGTTGCACATAGTTGAACTTGATATAAATATTTCAAGTTGAGTTTTTCACTTAAGTATGCCTTTCCAGTGTGTTGATGTGCTTCAATTTTGAAGCACAACAACACACTGGAAAGGCATACTTAAGGATTGATCTGATGAGTGCTAGATATGTAGTTCTAAGAGTGGGAACAACATCTTTCCAGTTTCTCTCTACCTGCAAGTGATTTGAAAATAGTTATACGTTTTCTAGCCTTCAGAACTAATCGATGTGTTTGTTTTAAATTCAAAATCAAGAATACATCTCAAGCACTTTGGGTGCTTTTCATAGGCAAGGCTTTGATTTTCAAACATGAGTTTTGGTTCCTAATTATATAGATGCTTATTGGTTGTAAAAAAAGTAATGATTTTTTAGATTTATTCTCCCTTGAAACATATAAAGCTATTTTAAAAAAATGTCAACTTTGTTTTACTGAATAAATGCTTAACGATACATTTGCTTACATAGTTATTATAACTATATACGTTTTAAGTTAACATTTAACTCAGATAATGACTCACTCCAAAAATCACGTCTAGACAAAATGGAGTGTATGTATATACATACATATATGTATATAATATATATATATATATATATATATATATATATATATATATATATATATATATATATATATATATATATATATATATATATATATATATATATATATATATATATATACATATTTATATTTATATATATATATTTGCATATATATATATGTATGTATAATATATATATATATATATATATATATAGATATATACATATATACATATATATATGTATATATGTGTGTGTGTGTTGTGTGTTATTAAAAATATATAGTTACGCTACTTCTTCCTCATAGTTTTATAACTCTTAATGAGTAAATGAGATCTTAAAAATATACCTTTTTTACAGTTTTCTTTACTTGAGTTTTATTTAATCTTTTTTGTAAAATTTAGGTACTATAATATAATTTTTATTATATTATAAAATTGTGTTATTTACCATGAAAATATAACAATGTACAAAACAACAGAGGTATTTTGATTAGACAATAATATGTACCACTGAAAATTAATCAAGTAAATCCAGTCACATATTTTCCCACAAGAACGAGAATACAGTATTATCTGCCATTCACAGCAGATATAATAAATTAACACAGTTATTTGTAATATCAATAATCTCAATGCCATTTTAGAGATTCTCTATTTCATTCAGTTAAGTAAACAATAATAGTTGGGGTACCCATTGAAATTTGCTTATTCTTATTCATAGTTTATAATCAAAATTTAACATTATATGTTTCATTTAACATGAGGTGGTTAAGCGTTTCCCATAGTGTATAAATTATAAAGAAATTTGCTGCAAATTTGGAGAGGTATCCCTTTGTACTCTTTATACTTGGGTGTCTCCACTTCTAAATATCTATAATTAATTCAATTATTCTATATTGTTTTACTAACGGAAACATTATCCGTATGCTCTTGCAGTTTGTATCCCTTCCTCATCGCATTAAATATTATTCGACTTTCAACAGTCAATCAAATGTTGTTTCCACGCAAATATTATCATTTATGTGAAAGAAAAATTTAGTTAAATTTTTCAGTGGACTTGTCTATTTTCGTTTGGAAAAAAACGTCGAAAAACTTTAATGGAAAATTCGCTATTCATGTTCTGTTAGTTTGATAAAGATTATAGCGTTTTCGTTTTTTTTTTTTGCATCATTAATGTTTTAAATGAACTTTTAAAACAATTTAAATTATGAAATTTTTGGTATTTTTTATTAAGAAAAGATTTTCAAAAAGTAATTAACAAAATTAAAAAATAAAATTATATATATATATATATATATAAAAAAACGTCGAAAAACTTTAATGGAAAATTCGCTATTCATGTTCTGTTAGTTTGATAAAGATTATAGCGTTTTCGTTTTTTTTTTTTGCATCATTAATGTTTTAAATGAACTTTTAAAACAATTTAAATTATGAAATTTTTTGTATTTTTTATTAAGAAAAGATTTTCAAAAAGTAATTAACAAAATTAAAAAATAAAATTATATATATATATATATATATATAATATATATAATGGTATATATATATAATATATATAATGGTATTCTTGATTCAGATGTTCAGATGAGGTAAAAATTATTGAGTTGTTCAAAAAGAAACTCAGTACTTTGACTAATAAAGTTGCGAATATTTTTGTAGATATTAATATCGCTAGAAATGAAAAAAATATATTGAAATATATATTGCAGACTCTTAAGCACTTCATAAAGACTTAGATTAATTTTATTTGGTATTTGGAAAGCAAATATTTTTATAATCCTACTGCCTATATTATTGGTATCAGTTTGACAAGTTACAATTAGAAACAATTTATAGATGTGAGATTAAAGGAATTGTCAAAATTAACATTTATTGGCTGCGTAAAAGAATGACTTCCGATTTCAGTTTATTTAAAGTCAAAGTTGATACTGATAGCCATTCGTCAAATTCTCAAAAAATACCGAATTTTAAATCTTCTTGTATGCCTGATCATTTAAAAAATTTTCATGTAATTCTGATAATTTATTAAAATTTTAAATAACTAGAAATTTGCTTATAGACAGATAATGAAACAACAGGGATTTGGTAATTACACTTATTAAGAATTTTTATCCTTACAACTTATTGCAGACACTTCTCTTTTAAGTTTGCAACTCTACCCAAATTAACTATCAATACCATGAGAAATGAATATTTCTCTGGCATATTCATCTTCATTGGTTAAATCAATATATTTTGTAGAATATTCAACTTTATGTAATAAAGTCTTCAAACGTTTCATCTCTTCTTCATACTATGTTCATTTATCTTTGTACCTTTTGGAGAACCAGTGCACGAAAACACTTAGCAACAAATAATTGAGGATCTAATGGAAGAAACGTTGCAGCAATAATTTCACATAGGTCATAGAATTACCTCCTGTATCATGAATTCAACAAAAAAATACTGTTTCAAACGAATCATGAAAAAAAATGTCAGGTGAAAAATAACAATATCCATTCCAAGCTTAATTTTATTCCATCAATTCAAATCAAATATTCCTTTCACTATCTTCCGGTCTGATCCCCCATCAGACCGGAATATAGTGAAAGGACTATTTGATTAAAGAAGAATCATTTTCTAAGATTGTTGAGCATGGGGTCACTCTATACTTTATGTATACCAAGGTGTTAAAATATTAGATTTAAAATATTGATGGAAAATCAAAAAAAGAAGAATAATAATCACTTTGTGATGAATAAGTTTTTATTTTTGTAATCGCAAAATATCCAAGTAAATTCGAAGAAGCAACAGGTATCGATTTGTTTACTAATATCAAGTACAATATTTAAGAAATATGTTTTTTAAATATGAAGGGTTTTCAATTTTCACTCAGTTTAAAGTGTGCTAACGAAGTAACCCTGGATTGATAACTTTTATATTATTCATATTAGATTCTATCTCATAACATTTTAAAAGGTCGATACAATCTTTTGCATAAGAATTTAGATATTGTTAAATTAAATATTTTAAAATAATGAAATTTTAAATCAGTTACAAATATAAGCTTTACAAATGAAGATGATTACCATAAATAATTCCATAATCACGGAATTTTCGTTTAAAGGTTTTGTATGTAATAAATGGGATGATTAAGTTTTCTAAGTTAATCAATTCTGGACATAGGTATAAAATAAGTAATTTTAATGGAATCTTTGAATTTTGTATTTTCCTTAGATATAAAATGAACATTTTTGGCATTACAATGAATATTGTATTAATAATATTAATAATCGTACAGCCAAATAATTTGCAACCTCTTCCATAACACCAAATTACGGTGATTATTTTTAGATTCAGTAATGGAAGCAGTTAAAACTGATATTATTTTAAAACTAAAATACTATGGGTTTCAATAATCTTATTATTTACATAGGTAAAAATGTTAACCCAACTGGTTTGAAATTAAATCATTTTCATCAGGGCTTTTGCATTCACTTTCATTATTACATCATAAATGTTAGTCTTTTGTTTGTTTCATTTATATTATGGATTTTGATAACATTGTATTTACATTTTGATATTATTTAGAGTACCTTAATTTATTTCCTAGGAACAAGAAAAATTATTCAACGCACACATTTTCGCGGTAAAAAGCAAATTTTAATAAATGTATTGAAAGTCATATAGTTGAATAACACATTTACTTTTTTCATTGTTTGCTATAAAACATTGTAGTACATACGATGAAAAACAAATGACATTTTAAGAGACTATTAATATGAAAAATATTCATTACGAAAAAAAATAAATCTATTTCCATAAAAAATAATATAAGGATATATTTTCCAGTGAAATGATAAAAATTAAGCAATTTATTTACATTTTGTGATATACAAATTACCTGTCAGAATAACTCAACTTCAAATAGAAAATAAAAGCTCTGTAAAATTTATTTATAAAGTTTTATAAATATCATTCAAATCATACAGTTGAATTGAAATTTAACGAAACACGGAGATTTTAAAATTTATATTTTAATCGCAAAGTTTCTAAATTTAAGGACTTCTATGTACACTTTCTTATAAGTGAAATAATATAAGGGAATAAATATATGTTTAAAGCTGTGCATTAAAAATTAGAAAGATATATTTTTCTTAACGGTATTCAATAAAATTCAGTAAATTCAGTAATGATGAAACTAAACTGTGCATGATTGTTCAAAATGCTTTAAAAGAAAATTAATTTGCATAATAAGCCAATATGTTTGGTAATTGTCTCACATAATACTAAGAGTAAGCTAATCCCTTACTGAAATAGAGTGTGTAATTATATCTTAAAAGTGAGTTTTCTACACAAATTATTTATCCAAAAGTTTATCGATGCATGTATTAATGGAGAAGTTTATGACAAGGTAGTTTAATATTATGGAAGTAATTTTGTTTTATTAGCTCCAGTTTGAAAAGCATCGTTAATTAATTACCATAAATCAATGAAACCTGAAAGTTGTAACAAAATGCTTATTTTCACAAGCGAATAGAATAAAATTGCTTCCTTTAAATATTTTTAATATTTAATCATTTTGAGTTTCTGTTAATTTAATTCTATGAAAAATGTGCACCAACAATAATTTCGGTGGAGAATCTACCTCCAATTATATATATATATATATATATATATATATATATATATATATATATATATATATATATATATATATATATATATATATATATATATATATATATATATATATATATATATATAATTGAAGGCAGAAGGCATAGAGACCCTGTCTTCATCAGGAGGGAGATGGCCAACTATGCAAAATGAGCACTTTTTTCTGACATGCTCGAAGGACAAATATCGAAATATCTTCGAGCGATTCCCCCGAAGAGTGTGCGTATTAAAAGTACTTAGTAAAATTTTTTTAATAAATATGTATGCAGAAAAGTAGGAATACTCACAATAAATGAAACATATCTACAATAGAAAAAATAAATACAGTAGAAAATACATAATTCCAAAGTCAGCAAACCTGATTAAATTTATATATGAAAATAGTAGGAGAGTTACCAAAAGTAAACTTGAAATTAGAGTAAAGGAGTGTTGCCAGGAGTAATTAAATTCAAAAAGTTAAAGTGTTTTAAGAAAAAAATGTGTTAAAGGGGATTTAAGCAAATATTATGTATAAAATAAAGTGTATAATTACAGTGTTTTGAGGATTATTGTAAGAACTTCAATGCTTGGGTGGCCCTCAGTAGTTATAAAAACTGCGCATTACTTCAATCTTACAAGCGATTCCCTTCTTTCTATATATTTTAAAATAAAATTAATTGGAATATTATTATGTTTTAGGTGAGCTATCTGGCGCTTAATTTGATTTTTAGTAGATTCATTGTTGTCACAGATATTAAAAATACGATTAATTTCTTTAAATAAAGCATTTCTGTATATTTTTAAAGAAATATTTGAATTCCAAGAAATTAACTTATTAGCATGAAAATTAAATTGATTTGTTTTTTCGAAGACATCAATGTATGTAGTAGAATTATCAATAGTGATAAATAAATCCATAAATTCTGTTTTAGTATTAAATATATTAGTTTCAAATGGAGAAAGCTCTTCTGTGTAAATAGTTTTAGAAATATCATCAAATTTTAAATTGTTGGAAATAATGAAATCATCTATGTATTCGAAATCAAAATGATATTGATAAAAGAAGTTGTTTTCAAAATGATGTAGAAATAAATTTGCTAGTGTGCTAGAAAAGTTGGATACCTGTGGAATTCCATAATTTTGAATAAAAAAACTTAACCGTTAAATATAAAATTATTATAAATACACATTTTAACTAAATTATTCCAATATTCAAAATTAATATTGAAAAATTTTCTATAGTCCTGATAATAAAGGTGTAGCACATCGTTAAATTTAACAATAGGAATACTTGTAAAAAGGTTTTTAAAGTGAAAATAATTAACATAAGAAATACAATTTTTTGATAAAAATTTCAAAATATTTTTATTATTATTAATGATTCAAGTGGCTTCTGATTTAACAACATAGTCTAATATAATATTAAGAAATTTAGCAAGAATGATTCTAGGTTTATTCATGTACGATATAGTACCATAGGTGATAAATCTGAATTTTATAGGAATTTTGTAAGATTTAGGAATGACTGTTAAATAAGGGAACTCCAATTTATAGTTGTTAATGTTTAAAAGTTTATAAAACCCAAGGAATTTTTTATTAATGATATTAACTGTTGAATTTAAATGCTTATAAGTCATGGAATTTAATGTCTCATTATCAATTAAATCTAAATAAAATATCTTACAAAAATATCCGCAAATATTGGAAGATTTATCTACTGGCGTAATGATGAAGTTATATTTTAGATTATTAATGGCTGGATTTAATGGACCAAGCTTAATATTAGGAAATGATAAATTATTAACAAAAATAAATTCCTTAATTTTGTTAAAAAGTTTAGGCTTCCAGTCTGTAAAAAATTTAATAAATATATTATAATATTTTGAAATTTTAAACATAAAATAATCAATAATGATGTAAAATTACTTTACTTATTTTGAATTTATTTAGTTGAAAAACTTGTCTATATTTAGTCCCTCAACTTAATATTTCTTTTACTTTAGGGTCATTGACAAAATTTAAATCACCTGTAATAATATGATCAAAATCAAGATTAATAAATTTTTTTAATTCATTATTATGACAAATAAATTTAGAGAGTTTTCTAGATGACGAGATATTTCTGCAAAATTGATTATAGTTAAAGACTTTACGTCCAAAAGACAAATCGTAAGAAAGAGCAAATTTGACAACAACATGTTGTATAAGAAAAATATTATACAAATTCTTAACAAAACTATATAATTTAATATTATCAAATATCGGATATTGAAAACTAATAGTGAAATAATGTAATTTAATATTTTTCTTCATTTAAATTTTATTATATCTGTATTTAAATAGGTCATAAAATAAAATTTTAAAATGCTGGTTGTTATAATTTATATCGTGTAAACGCGAAAGTAAAAATTTGCAATCATAATCAGTTAATTTCATTATAAATACTTTACAATGTAACCAATTATAAATACTATTATAAATTTTTTCCAATTAGAAGAACTTACAAGTTTGACATTTCATTTTTTAAACTTAAAAATAAAGTTTAATTACATATTTTATGGAAATATACATACCAGGTTTCATAAAACATTAATGAATGCATTTGATTATAAACACATATTTACATTTACACATTTAGGAATTTTAAAATATTCAGTTTCTTCTCTTGGGAAATACAAATAAATAAATAAAACAATCGAGTAAGAAAAAGATATCCTTTAGACATATTCTTCTCCATTATTTTTCTGAAGAATTAATTGTACCTGAATGTTTTTCGAATATATATATATATATATATATATATATATATATATATATATATATAATGTTTCCTATGATTATATATATATATATATATATATATATATATATATATATATATATATATATATATATATATATATATATATATATATATATATATATATATATGGTATACTTATAATATATATCATTTATTTACCTTGAAACATTATCTAATTTTAGAGTTCATGTTTTAATTATCATTTACTTAAATGTGTGCTTTCTGAAATGTGGTTTCCTATGAAGTATAATTATTCTGTTAAATAAACATTTGGTCCAGTACATGAAAATTTAGTATAAATTGAAAATGAAGCTATAATCATATTTCGTATACAAGTTATGACGTTCCTGCATTAATGAATATATATTGCAATTTTTTATTTATCAATGAAAATGCCTCTAGTTTAGTTTCTTTTGCAATTAATTGGAACAAAATATTTTTCATAAATTCCATTCGTTAAGAAAAATTTATATATATTTATTTTATATATCTTTATTTTAATAAAGAAAATTAATATATCACAGTTAGAAATAATGACATATTATTCTCTAAGCTTGCAAAAATGTATTAATTAAACATGATGTGTACTAATATTATTTATTGATCTCGAAGCATATTTGATTACACTTTAATTTAGAATTTTGCAGTAAATATTTTTGAAGGATATTTTAAATTTATTTTAGATTTCTTTTTAGAATATATAGTTAGTTTTCAGGCATGCTTAGCATATTACTTACATGAACATATTTTTTCTTCAGTCTTAGTAATCATTCCACACATTTGGAACCAAATAAATTCTACCTTATAATCCTTAAATATCATGTTCATGAGGCATGTGCAATTTTCGTATCAACTATTAATATTTTCAGTAGCAAATATTTGATACGGAAACAGCACATACCTTTAATTTATAGAACTTTATTTCACTTCTAAATCTGTTTATCTCACAAATATTCTATAAAAATAGAGAATGAATCGGTGTTTGCTTAAAAAGCAGAGAAATATTTTAATTTTCAACAGTTATCAAGAGCAATCACTTCCGTTGTATCTCTTGAATAGCATTGTTTTAGATTAAGATTCCTGATCAGATATTCACAGAAAAACTTCTGGAATTCTAAAAAGTTCAAGGGAAAACCTATGAAAATATATAACATAAACTTGAAAAAAAAACCCAGTAGATTCTATCACAAATTGCCTCTCGTTTATCTAACTATAGCAAAGATTTTTTTACCCATTTTTATATTAGTCGATTTTTGAGGGATTTTTAGACTTCTCAGAATCTTGAATCTAAAAAACAATTAAATATAATGGACATTCTATTTTAGTAATCATATTTCATTGCTGATCACATTATTTTTATTTTCATTTTCATTGAAATTCTTTAAAGAACATTTCAAGTACACTACTGGTCATTAAAATTGCTACACCAAGATGGCGACATGCTACAGACATAAAATTTATACGAACGAAAGAAGGTGCTGTGATATGCAAATGATTAGCTTTTCAGCACATTCAGACAAAACAGGCGCCAGTAACGACACCTACATTGTGCTTAAATGAGGAAATTATTCAGCCAGTTCCTCATACACAAATTGCATTTGAACGTTGTTGCCTGGTGAAAAGTTGTTGTGATGCCTTGTGTAAGAAGGAGAAATGCGTACTAGCACGTTTCTGACTTTGATTAAAAGTCGAATTATAGCGTAAAGGGATTGCGGTTTATCTTATCTCGGTATTGATGCTCGCGTAGGTCGAGATCCAATAACTGTTAGCAGAATATGGAATCGATGGGTTCAGGACGGTAATATGGAACACCATGCGGGATCTCAACGGCCACTTATCACTAGCAGCCGAGAAAACAGGCATATTATCCGCATGGCCGTAATGGATCGTGTAACCACGTCACGAGCCGTGAGTCAAGAAAGGGGTCGTTTGGAAGACAACAATTGTCTGCACGAACAGTTCGACGATGTTTGCAGTAGCATAGACTCTCAGCTCGAAGACCATGTCTGCGACTTCCCTTGACGCCTTCAAGACAAGAGCGCCTTCAATGATGTGGTCAACGACGAACCTGGGAGCATGAATGGCGAGACGTCATCTTTTCAGATGAATCCAGGTTCTGTGTACAGCATCATGATGGTCGCATCCGTGTTTGGCGACATCGTGGTGAACGCACACTGGCAGCGGACATTCGTCATCGTCATACTGGCCCATCACTTGGCGTGATGGTATGGGGTGCCATTGGATACACGTCTCGGTCACCTCTTGTTCGCATTGACGGTGCTTTGAACAGTGCACGTTACATTTCTGGTGTGTTACGACCCGTGGCTCTACCCTTTATTCGAGCCCTGCGAAACCCTACGTTTCAGCAGGGTAATACCCGACCGCATGTTGCCGGTTTGTACTGACTAACTTGATATGGAACATGTTCGGCTGTTGCCCTGGCCAGCACGTTCTCCAGATCTTTCACCAATAGAAAATGTCTGATCAATGGTTGCCGAGCGACTGGCTCGTCACCAAACACCAATCACTACGCTTGATGAACTGTGGCATCATGTTGAAGCTGCATGGGCATCTGTACCTGTACATGCAATCCAATCTCTGTTTGACTCAATGCCCAGGCGTATAACTGCTGTTATTACTGCCAGAGGTGATTGTTCTGGGTAATGATTTCTCAGGATCTATTCAGCCAAATTTTTTGAAAATTTAAACACCTGTTATTTCTAGTATAATATATTTGTCCAATAAATAGCATTTTGTTATCTGCATTTCTTCCTGGTGTAGCAATTTTAATGGCAAGTAGTGTAGTTTCTATTTTTTAAATTCTAGCTTTCTGTAGCTATGTGTATATTTTTACTATTAATTGTATTCCCAAAATATCAAAATTAGGATTATAAGACATTTGTGCCATTGATAATTTTCAAAAATTAGCAACTCTTATGATATTTAACCTTAATGCGAACCAGTTCTATTAATGGACTAAAAAGGTTACAAATATCCTTTATGTAATTCCATATTTCTTTAAGATTCTTAAAAATGTTATGATATATATCTGGCTTACCAAAGATGGATTATAGAAAAAATTATACTTGATGATCATCAAATTTTCTAGGGTTAAGTATTCATTGAAAATGTCACTTCTTTTTAGAAATAAAAAAGGTTTACATATAAAATTTCGTGATTGCTTACAATTTGAATGTTTTCCCTGAAAGTTCAAGCCACTTAAATACACGGTCAACCATTGAAAATACAACACTAAAAAATATTTGCCAGAAAGTTGCGAAACTCGGCAAATATAGACAGATAACCACGGACAATAAGTGATCTGTATTTCGAAATGATATGTATGATACTGAGTATGAACAGAGCCTAGTCAGTATATTATAGGGCCATCATGGTTGGCGATACGCAAAATTGCGAAGTCAATTAGAGTACGGATGTCGTTCCGAGGAATGGCTCTCCATTCCCAATCAGTCATTAGTCAAAGTGCGCCTTCTAAAGCAAGCAGTCGCAGAATCTCCAAATAGAGTCCGATCATATCCTAAACATATTCGATTAGTGACAGATTTGGTGATCATGGTGGCCAGAAAAAAACGTGTAAACCATGCAGGGCATGTTGTCTGATGCGAGAAATGTGCGGTAGGTTGTTATAATGCTGATAAAGGATATTGCTCACCCCGAAAAGTGGGGAATTGTCTCCGTTCGCAGCACAACATACACATAACTTTGGACTGTCATAGGAACATTAATATGAACTAGAGATGACCTGGAATCGAACCAATAACACCTCAAACCATGATGCCGCATTGTGACTCGGTGGGGATTTCCACAATTGCTACAAAATTAAAGTGTCCCCACTTTAATCCCACACTTGTACGCAATAACTATCATTGACGCAAAAGAAGCGTGATTTTTCTTAGAGAGATATCCTAACCCACTTCGTCATCCACATCGTTTCACTCTGGTACCATTCGAGACGTTGGCTTCAAAGCTGCGGGGGTGAACCGCAGTTTACTTAATGGACTCCATGAGCTATTCATTTTTGGTGTCCAATTGGCCATTCATTTTTGGTGTTGTATTTTCAATGGGAAGAAATGTATATATTAATGATGATTTAAATTACACAGATTACCCTAGAAGTGTTGAATAATGAAGGAGAAACTAGCTTGAATCAGTGATTTATATCATAATAACTTCAGATGATTCTTACAACTTTTGTTTCGCGTAACATGGAATTAAAATATATGCACTAGATTTATAATTTTTGAAATGTTCTTGGAATTCTGTGTTATAAGCAAAACTTTTTTTCCTTGGCATCTAAACAGTTCTATGTAACTTATCACCTTTTAAATGAATTTCAATTTTCAAATAAAGTCCGATTCCCTTAAGTACTTTAAATATTTTATACATATTTTAGGTTAATCAAAAAAGAAAATCATAGATAAATGAAAAATATTCTATTTAGAAATATAAATGATTTAACTACCTTGTTAGAATACTGTTAGTGTAGATATCATTTTCCTGTTTTAACTAAAACTGAGTTATATGCTTAAAAATAATTGAAAGTACAATTTTTGTTTCCTTCAAATGATTGACGAAAATCTTAGGAGAAAAAACTAAGAACTTCCAAGTGTTTTTACATAAAAAGTGTATAATATGACAAGGAAAAATTAGGGAATACTTTTCTTTTACCTATAATTTCTAATAAGATCATATACTGATTTATTTTAATGTTTAAAAATGAACTTATTCATTTCTTCAGAAACGCTTTAAATACCTGCATAATTTTTTTTTAATTTGATCATTTCCTTTCATTAAAAAATATTTTTTGGCATATTTGTGAGCTAACAATATTATAAGAAGCAGAAAAATGTTATCATAACATGTTTTTCAAACAAATGAATGGATACGAGTTTATTGATTAGCTTATTTTACACAGTTTAACAGCAATAATATGATTAAATGATTTAAAAAGAACATGCTTAAAGAAGAAACGAAAACGAGATTCATGGACAAAACAAGAAATATTGCAAATTATAACCTTGGATTTCTACTTTCAACACTTCTATAGGACTATTATAAAGAAAAATATTTAAATACCACTCAATAGGAAAAGTATACAATAATAAGCCATTAATAAAGGAACGAGACAAAACACAAACCTATCATTTTTCTGAATAAGCAAAATGATAATATTGTTCAATTCATGAATAAAAATGACTATCTGTTCTCAAGGATAAGAAAATTAAGGTGTTTGTAATAATATGTTTTAAAAATTGAGCACGAAACATAATGCCTGTTTAGATCAATATATTCTTCCAGAAATAAACAAGACAAAAGGCACCAAAAGTTGTTAATTCATTTATATATATATATATATATATATATATATATATATATATATATATATATATATATATATATATATATATATATATATATATATATATATATATATATATATATATATATATATATATGCATACATACTTGTTTGAGCAAATAAAAATAATAACATTGATTTATTTTTTTTATTTTTTGTTCAAGCTGTTTACCTAACTTTGATTTAAACTGATTTTTCTCATTCATTTTAAGAATGTCTAAAAATGCTATAATTAAATCCAATTTTAAAATTTCGTTTATCATAGAAATGCCTAAATTGATAAATATCATGAATGCTATTTTTTGATATAGACAAACTGTAAAACATTTGAAGTAAAGTTCATTGTAAAGTTTTCTTATATAAATGATTTCTTATGCCAAATATATTTTAGTTATTTTGGAACTAAATACCTAATAACTGTCGAACTTAAATAAAATAATAATTATGAAGGATTTTTTTTAGAAAAAGTTCGAAAAATGTGGAAAATAGTTTTTGATATAACTCTTAATTAAAACCAATTTTAATATTTTTTGAGTAAGATGTTACATTAAGTTTTTTTAAAGCCTAACTGTGATTAAAATTATGCTATAAGATGTATTTGTAAAAATAACAGTTGTTAAATGTGCACGTATAGTTTCAAAATTATTTATAGCATCATTTATTATTATCTTGAACAGTACTTTCACTGATTGCTTTCTGTGTGTAAATGTCTTTTAATGTATGTTTAACAAACATTTTTATAATTAGCTTTTAAATTTTTAACTCTCAACATTTCATGAATATCAATAGTAATTATATGTTTAAGAAGAAAGATTAGTTTTTCACATGTTTTAATACAGTAAAATATTTTGACAAAATATTATAGTATCATAGAAAATGCAATACTAAAAGTATACAATATTTAGGCAAAACATTATAGTACCATAAAATATTCTGAAAAATATATATGTTTATGCCTAAATGTCATATATTATCGTTTCAACATTATTGGTATCTAAAAGATATTGCTAATTTTTACAGATAATTATAAAGCTCACATTTCATACTTATTACTTTTAAAAGCCAAGCCAACAAAAACTTAATTTATATTAAAAATTAAATTTACATTAAATATGTATATATGTATATTTTTGTATTAATTAAATTCTCCTTATACATTTTAATTTTCATCTTTTCAAAATTATTATAATTTTCTTGGCTTATTTCTGAAAGCTTCATTCAAATATTTTTCACAAAATAACTTAAAAAACTAAATTTTCTTAATCCTTTCTATTTTAACCAATCATTTCAACGGGAAAAAATGCAATTAACCCAATTATATTCTTAATGAACTTTCGAAGCTTCTATTATCATAGAATCTCAATTAATTACATTTAACCAATTTCTTAAAGTTCTAACTGCTCAAGGATTGATAAAAGTATATTTAATCGGCAATTAGGTCAATTAGATATTAATGATAACTACCATCGTAATGATAATTTACACTTTTTGGCTCATTTTGATGAAACAACATACATTTTCACGTAATAAAAGAAACATTAAAAACAGAATGATGAATAAATTTCACACATTTTTAAAATTCAGATTATAAAATATTTCTGTAAAACAAGAATAAAAAATTTAATGTTACTTCACTTTCTATTAGTGTTACATACTTAGAAAGTTTAATTTTTTAATTATAAATATTACTCAATGTATATTTATAGGATATAAAATACCTGAAAATATTACATTATCAAAAAGTATACCTTATTATCAAGAATATATGGTTTGGTTGATATTCAAAATTTCTGTACATCCACTAAGAAATCTTGAGCAAAAAATGCTTTGAAAATGTCTACCTGTTGTAAATGTTGCTCTTACTAGTGGGCCAATCATTCCTTTTCTGACTTAGTTTTAATATAATAATGTGAGGAATTAAAATTTAGATGGATGTAGTTGGAAATGCTCATATGGCTAAGGTATGCAATTCATAAATCACAGACAACCCCAAATTATTCATACTCTTGGAACTGCATTTATGAAACTTTAATTTCGTATTTTATATTCCTTTTTGACGCAAAGTGTCTTTTTCTAAAATAACTTAAATTATACAATGCACAATTTAGTGTGCTAATGCATATTATAAAATTAATGGTAATTGCTTTAATAACAGAATATACTGTCCTTTCCATCTCATCCAAAATACTTGAAATACACGTTTTCATATGTTTGTTTAATTTGGAACACATCCAATAATAGCAGAATATTAAAAGAGTTTTGGAAGTTGAGAAAATATTTTTCTAAAATTTAATTTCATTTGTGAATTTTTACAGTTTTAATAATTTGTTTTCCCAGTCTATATATTTACTTAAGAAACAATATACAAATAAAAAATATCTGAAAACATTCAAGAGAGATTATATATTCAATCAGAAAACATGATCAAAAATTCAAGAAAATACAAACAGGTGTTATGTTTTTAATTTTAAATATAAAGTTTTTATTCAAAACCTAGTTAAAATTTCTGGAAAGCAGAATTTCTCTGTAAATTGTTTAAACATATTTTGAATGTTTATTGAAATGCAATCAATCACATATTTGTTAAAATGGTCTTCCTTTACTTATGTTGCGGAAATTCATACAACAAACACTAAATACAAACACGTAGTATGCCTCATTAATTGATTATCAGTTTTAAAACTGATGATTGTGAGAAATATTTTTTATATTATCGATTTTACTTATTAAACTTAGCACTGAAAAATGTAGACTCTATCATCACGTCGGGGGATTGCGTGTCACTTATAAGAAACATAGAATGGGAAGAGAAAATTTCTTGTTTTGTAACTTTCTGCCTTTTTATTTACCAATATTTTAGGCAATGTCTTTATTTTCAATGAACAAAGTATTTTCTTATAATTGAAAAAAAAAAATCACAACTACAGTTATATATTTTTTTAAAATTTTGATGATAAATGAGGCAGTTACTCATCATTTTACATGTTTTATCTTAACATAGCTACTAGTTAATGAATTCGTATTGCTTTCTTGCGTGATATTTACGTAAATTTCTAATATAACAATAGCTTCAATTTGGTTATTTGAAAATATTAGATGGAGTTTAAACATTTATTCGTTTAATGGTGTGTTTGATATAGATTAAGAATTATAAATGGTTTTGAACCTATTTTATTCGTATACATAAACAACAGAAGATGAAAAATGACATTGGTACTGTGATCGATGGAAATAAAATTTAAACTCAGAGAATCATATGAGAATTTCAATATATAATGCATGAATAAAACATATTACACTGTTATATTAATTTTGAATTTAAGAACAAAACCATAAAAGTGTATTGTAATAATAAAGAGTTGACATAAAGTGACGAAACTTAACATAGAGAAACAGCAAAGAGCAATAAGTAATATACATTAAGAAATAATATGCATAATAGAGAGGGAGAACAGGGTTGAGGAAGTAGCTGGTACGCGAAATAACTTATCTATTCGCAGAGTTAATAAGAGAACAGATGGAGTCCTGACGAATGACTTTTAATTTCGTGCCACCCATTTACTAAACTACGTTTACGGAAGGAGGTCTGCAAATGGCGTCCAGTCATATCCCAAATGGTGAGAAATCTGAAAAGCACGATGGACTGCGAAGCAGCTGTTTATCTTACAGAGCATAAACGCGGATACAATCATTGTGCGATAGGACGTTATATTGCTGGTGAATTATACTGGTCACCCCTGAAAGTAAGGAAGTGCCACCAGCCACAGTAGATCATCCACGCAACTTTGGACTGTCATTGCCGTGAACACAAAACAAAGGTGACCTGAAATTGTACACAAAAGTAACACAAACTATGATACCATTTTGTCATGCGGTGGGGCGATCCACATTTGCTGCGGGATTGGACCTGTCTCCATGTCAACACCACACTTGCACGCAAGGATTATCACTGAAAAAATAGAAAAGTGTCTAATCTAAAAAAAAAAGATCATGTGTCACTCCTTCATCTACGTCACTTTAATCTTGCATCATTACAGACATTGGCATTTATGCTGTGGGATGAATGGCGGTTTTCTTAAATAACACCAGGAGCGCCAGCCACTAGCACCCAATCGACGACAATCGTATTTTCTGGATATAGGAGCAACCAGGGAGTTTTGCCTTTGCTGCAGATTTTCAGTCGATGTGCTTGGCATGGCTGCCATTACCTCACTTTGAACGCATTGATCCACGCTTACTGAATTCTCACTGGTTGTATAGGATCCCCATAAACATTCCATAGTTCCTTGATCCAACTATCGTAGTCATAACCTGTGCACAGTGGACGCGTCCATGTGTCAGTCAGCTATGATTTACTGTAAGAATCAAACAACTCCGGCAATTCTGCCCCTTGTAAACTAATATGTTTTGTGGAACTGATTCGACAACCATAGCTTGACAATCTTTCAAAGAAGAACAAAGTCCTTGCATTCTTTGTGTGACGAAAAATTTTTCAACGATTATTTTCCAAATTCAATTGAAAAATTTATTTTTAGATATTTTTGAATTCGAATACTTCCCATACTGCCGGTTTTTCTCATTATTCCTTATCCCACGTGGGCTGGAGAGCTGCGTTTTTTCGCATCATTTGAAATCTCGGTAAGGTGTGTCTACACCGAAATGTATTTATATTTCTGGACACTCCTACTTGGTGCTGAATATTCAATGTCGGGCAGTGTATATATATTACTAATTAGTAATTATTATTTCTTGAAAAGTAAATTACTGCTATATGATTTGGACATTGTGCCTGGTGATTGCTATAAATTAATGCTAATTTATAATAATATATTCCTTCTTTATATACACACACACATATATATATATATATATATATATATATATATATATATATATATATATATATATATATATATATATATATATATATATATATCCATACTTAATTCCTAATACTTTATATTCATAAAAACATTTTTTCAAACTCTTTCCACTTCATTTTTTAATTTGTTTATTGTAATTTTAATTATTTTGAAACATTAATATAAAAACTAACCACTTTAAAAGAGAAAAAGGAAACTATTAAACAGTTTTGTAAAAAAAAATTCGAAAATTTTTAGAATCACTGCAAAAAAATATATTTAACACTTATCAACCATTTCATGAAACGAGTATATTACATTAAATCTGTCCCTAATTTATTTGTAGTGTAGCTAATCTTCGAACTAATAGCAATTTTATAGTTTTATCTACATTGTCCAACGGATGAAATAATTCTGTAAGTGTTTGATGTAATATTATATTAATAATTTTAAATTTAATTGTTTTGACCTAAATTTAATTGTGTTTTAAGTAACATTAAAAGGTGTGACTGAGAATGATGTCTTAGTGCAGGTCTTACACAGACCATTTCATACTTTTCAATTCATTTTAATTCAGTGAGCTCATTCTTTCGTATTTTTACCAATCCTTATTGTTGATTCTCAAACTGAGTGTTTCTCCTTTGGGTTATAGGAAAAATCTGTTTACTACTAATTAGTAAAGTATTAAAATAAAATGTTAAAGGTTCTCAAAATTAATATCAATTAAAATTATTGATAGAATTATGATGAAGTCCAATTTATGTATGAACATTTACCAGACATAAATTGGTATGAACATTTTTAATTAATGTAAAATGTACAAATCTAATAACATATAAATTGAGACTTGCTTTAATTCAACACCTCAAACAAAACAATCGAAGAACAGATTTATCTGCTTCCACTCTTGCTGAATTTTTAATTGGCACTGAAAGTTAGATAATATTTCTTTAAGCATTTTTGGAGCTGTTGGTGTCAAGAAAATTTATCTCAATTACAATAGAGTAAAATTAATACAATACAGTTAAATGAAAAAAAAAAACTTTATAAAATTTACCACTCAATGATTTAGTTTTAATCAAAAAATAAAACTATATTCTACTAAGGAAATTGAAAATATTAACACATTTATTTTGGAATTGGCAACAAGGTAGGTTAAAATTGAGCTCACACCAAGAAATTAAGAGACACCATGTACCTTAAAACCCCTTAACTGGCTATCCCGAGTTACCTCGGGTAAAACATTATGTGCGTTTTCTGCCTATCCCTAGCCCCTTGGTAGGGGCAACATGCTTCACTGCAGTGCTTTTAATTCAACCCCAAAATTGAGGGATTAACCGTGAAATCGTAGATGCGGATTATATTTACTAAACGGTTAGGGTTGATTTAACGAATGCGCACGAAAATCGAAAGTGTTTCAAGGAAGCAATAACTAATTACGTTTTACTTTTCTATATTTATTGGCATTTATATTTCATAACTTATGGTGAACTAACTATTAGAATTTATAAGCAATGTATGTAATACTAACTTTCAATTTTTATCAAGTTTTCGAATAATTAAAATTATTATTTCTTTTACATTATGTATATAAATTTTTGCTTAGTTGTAAACTTGATAGTATGAGAATATGTGATTTCGCTACAAGATTATAATATAAGAAATCTTCATTACTTAATTTGTTAAAATTAAAAATAAGTAAAATACTTCATTTCAAAAATATGAAATTTTTAAATTTTAAAATTTTTCTTAATATTAGAAAGAATAATATAAATAATAAATTAGATGCTATTTTTTTAACTTTAATGAATTTAGTATTTTAAGAAATTTTGAAATTGATTTTGTGCGTCGTTATTTCAATTTTTATAGTTACATTTTATTAAATTTGGATCAAAAGTTTTGTTCTACGAATAATTAATCTTTGTGATCTCATTAATTTCACAATGTACCTAATTTTAGTTTATAAATTGAATGGCTTGGTACTAGAATTATCATTTTAAATGCTTATATGATTTATAATAGATTGACAAAAAATGGGAACTGCTGAACTTGCGACTCGGAACCAATTACGAGCACCAGAAAGATCATCGAATTCACAGTTTGTGTCCGAAGAGTTATCTTCATCATAAAAATAAAATTCTCTTTCACTGTTTGATGATCGTAAACGGTAATACTTTCGCATGTAGTACTAGCTACTAGAATAACTTATGAGAGTGAAATAGCACTCATATATGCAAACACACACACACACAAGAATAGTGAGGTGAAAATATAGCATTTCAATAATTTGTTCTGGAAAACTGAAGGCGATTTATTGACACACTCACCTGGCCTATATCATTAGAAAGATGTTTCAGTACACATATTTCAACCATTGTTTAAAATACCAAGAGCAAGGTAATTAAAAAAATGAAGGAATGAATTCTATTACATAAGTATTTTCAAATTTTAGAATAGGAATTGTGTAACTCTTTATTTTTCCCCATAAATTTATATTACTTTGTTATGGTTAAAGTCTATAACTTTACAAGGAAATTATTATTTTTAGCAAGAAAATGGTTATTTTGATTCAAACTTTCACTAAAATTACATTTTGTTATAGGACTGGCAAATAATATTAAAATACATCAAGAAAAGTGCTAATTTCGGAAAAAATAATAAAAATATTCTCTTAAATATATTTAGGGAATGCATGTCTGAGACACTGTACTATAATTAATCTATAATCTAATGAACAAATTAAATATTTAAAAAAATGTTTGAGTTTAGTAATCACAAACATGTTTCAGTATAAGGAAAATATCGGAGAACATGTTAAATTATTTAATGTCTTTATTGTGAGGTTCAAAGTAATTTAAATAAATTTGTTTTGAAAAAATAAGGATTTTCTAACCTAATATTTCGTAAAAATAGTTTAAAATCATTGAATAAAAGTTAAAGTTGCTTATAAATTTTGAAAATCGTAAAATTTCCTGTATCTTGCAAAAGAGATATTAATTTAATGATAACATTTATAATTAATGAAAACCTGAACTAAGTTAATGATAACATTTTAAGTATTACGCTTCGTTTCTCATATACTTCATTATCTAGCTTTGCACTAAAGATTATACTTTCACCTTCTTGAAACAAAATATTTCAAATAAGCACTAGGTCGTGACATTTTTTATTCCTTTCATGTGTTTTCGAAAACAAAACTCAATGAATAAATTCAAATATTAAGCTAAATAATTCGACCTTCAATAAAATGTTTCTAACATAAGAAAAAAGTTATCTCTGTGATAAATTAATTGATTATGATACGTATTTTTAATAAGTTAGCTTTAATGCAAAATTAATGCTGCTGAAAGTGGATAAAGAATTGATTTCTGATTAGTGAATTCCCGCTTACAAAAATTAATTTTGTAAAAATTTACTTCTTTATCAAAACAATTTAAAAATAAAAAAAATGATTAAACAAATGAAAAGTAGTTAAATATCTTTATTGTAATCATCAAAAGAAGAATTATGTTAAATAATTATTTGATTAAAATATTTTTTTTCAAAAAACATATTTCTCTAAATTTAGCATTTTTAAAAATTTGCATGTCAAAGTAGTTACAGTTCTGAGAAGAAAAAAATGTTAAATTTAGAACTAATTTGAATATGTAAAAAAATACGATATTGACATAATCTATACCAAATATTTAATTATTAGAATACTATTGGAAACAATAGTGTAAAGATTTCCTTGTTTTTATGTTTTTGCTCTCCTTTCGATAATTAAATACGAAAATTTTGCAGTATGAGGAATTAAATATGAAAAATTTACATTCAAAATGTTTCACAAAAATTTCAACTAAAGTTAATTGCTTACTATATGCTCTGAAGTCTATTGTTAGACAATTCAGTTATCTTTTTATTTCTTAAAATTATTAAAAAAATACAATTTTGACAAAATTTTTCAATTTGTATATATTAACGCAAGAAAAGCGTCTCTTTTAATGAGTTTGAAAATTATTTGATGATTTTACAGTATTGTTATGAAAAATATCTTCAATTATTAAAAACTATTAATAATAAAACAGAAAATTTGGTACTTATTACAGCTATTTAAAATGATTAAATTTTTTACTACCTGGTAAATTAAAAAGAAATATCTGATTTTTAATTTTTAATAAACAGAAATGATTATATATATATATATATATATATATATATATATATATATATATATATATATATATATACATATATATATATATATATATATATATATAGATAGAGAGATAGATAGATAGATAGATAGATAGATAAGGCAAAATATTTTAAAATCATAATAATATATTCATCGTCACTGCTTAAAAATAATTTAAAATTTCTAATAATAATTTGCAAAATAAATAAATAATATTCATATTTGTTGTAATATAATATTAACATAGGGACTTCCGAAAAATTTTCAAGCAGAACATACACAAAGTAAACTACTATCACATTTTGGTTTCTTAAGCTGACAGAAATTGATGGACTTCCCCGTTGAAAGTTATGAGAATGTGATGATTGTCAGGTGGTCCAGGATATAACGGAAATGTGTCGCATTAAGAATTAGGGACTTTTGTATTCTTGACAAGCTCTAAAGGGAGAAAAACTTGCAATACAGTTAATGCCAAAACTATGTTGCTACCACGAAGCAAAAATGGAGCACTTTCTTCACAGAAATCCAGACGGTTAAAGGGTCCCTTAAACCAACAAAGTACTATAATCTAAGGGATATATTTTGCAATATTAACTTCATTATTTTTGTGCTTTTTTAATATATAACAATATTAAAATTTGATGTAGTATTTCAGATTCGCAATTGTAGTGTTACCTCTGGAGTACTTCAAGGGGAAGGCATATTTGTAAATTTAATTGTACTAGACTAAACCTCTTGTAAATGTCTTTAATTTACTCAATTTCTTTTTAACGCCGTGAAAATGCAATTTTGCTTTTAATTTTTGATTTTGTTTGCAATGTATTATTATGTTCCTCAAATCATTAAATATTATATTTAATATTATATATAATATCATTTTTAATATTATATTATATTCTATTTACCACAGTTCATTCTATTTTATTCTCTACTCAAAATAATTGTTCTACTTAAATTTAAAGCCCTTTAAATATTGAAAAAATATCAATATATTTATTGACATGTTGACTGGAATTCATGTCGCAGATGTATTTTTATTTAGATAGCTTGTTCAACGTTTATAGTTGACGCGATCTTATTGTCAAATCAATGCCACTTTTTTAACTTAAAATTTTATATGAAATGAAGAGAAATATTTAAAAATAACAAAATATTAATTTCACTAAAAATAGAAGCTTCTACGAATAAAACTAAATAATTCTAGAATAATAAGATCTTGGAATTTGCTTGCTCTTTTCTGTTTGCAAAAAATGTTAATGTCAAAATTTTCTAATTCATTTAAGGACAGAAATTGAATGCTTAAGCATATCTTATATACAAATAATGATAATGGAATGTTGATCTTTTCTCACTGCCCTACATATAAAGAGAACGTTTGCTGGAACAAAAAAAAGATTCTTGTCTGCAAAATATTACACATGATCATATAGCCAATTGGAATGGCCTCATAATCGGTAAGCATGATTCTCTATGGACAAGCTGGATTGATATCTACACATTGAAGACAAGGCGAGATGTAAAACACTGTCAGTAATATTTGTAGTAAGAAACTCATAAAGTTGCAAAAAGTAATCCGCAAGTGTAATTTGCAGAATTTTGAAACAAAATTGGATTACAGTGTATAGGGCATAACATCTTCTAGATCAAAATTTTCTCTATGTAACATGTAACACCTTCATCCATGACACTCATTTTTGTAGTCAATGCTTTAATGATGATTTTTAAAGTAAGGTTTTTAAATAAAAATAAGGCATTGAATTATTCAGAAATATTAATACACACGCATGTATTTATATACATTCAAATTATTTTCCTTCAGTTACTAAATACTTTTTATATCCTTTTTCTTACAATTTAGAGTAGTATGAATTTATTAAAGCTTACATCATACTGAAACGTAAAGTAAGAGAAATATAAGGTAAGCAAGAGAGTGATTGCCGTTTTCATACTGCTATTGAATAATGTGGCAATGAGTGCGAAAATAAGTATAAACCGTGATTGAGACACCGGTCAGTTGAGAATTAATGCATCAGTCGTTATAAAAGAAGTACACCTCTCACAAATATCAATCGTAACTTGTACAGTAGCGAAAAGAAATTGAAGTGTCGAAGGAGTTGTACTTTGATGTTTGCATTACGTTTTAAAAACGGGCTAATTAGCAAAAGCATTGAATCACCGCATAAGGCAGACGTTTGGAGACAATGCTGGAGAAGAACGTACGGCAAAGTATTGGCTTGAAAAACTTATGTCGGGAGATGTTTCCTTCTGTGTTGAAGCAGGTGCACTAGTTGTCAAATGTTTCACTATTAGTAGCTAAAAAGACGGGCTAAACGCCACAATTAGAACGTTTGCATATGCGTTGCAGAAGAAGGAGCTCACACTCAGCAATCGCAAAGTTATGCTGTTTTTCAACAATAACACGAGGCCGTATGCCTCAGGAATAATCATAAATCATGGTTGGAATAACATGGTAGAGAGATATTATAAATCATCCTAAATCCTCAGACCTAACACTATCACATTACTACCTCTTCCATGCTCTGGACAATCATCTTCGCACGTGGAAAATCCTCCACAAATTAATTATATTTCCATTAAGCACTCATGGCACTAAGCACTCATGGATTTCCCAAACATCAAGGTTTCACCGCAAGAAGGTTACATAACTAGAGACTAGAGATTACATAATAAATAGAGATTACATAACATCATATACAAAAGATTACATAACATCATACAATAGATTACATAACATCATACAATAGATTACATAACATCATACAATAGATTACATAACATCATAAATCATAGAGATTACATAACATCGTTAGGAGAAAGCTCTAGATGCTGATAGTGATTACTACATAGATAAATAATAGTCTACACTTTCTGTAGGTAATGTTACTTTGGGTCAGATAAAAAGGTACGATCTTTTAGTTTACCTTGTATTTAGCAAATAATTATTTTATATATTTAACAAAGGATAATAAAAGGATAGAAGGAATATAAGTGTATATATATATATGTATATAAATATATATATATATATATATATATATATATATATATATATATATATATATATATATATATATATATATATATATATATATATATATATATATATATATATATATATATATATATATATATATATATATATATATATATATATATATATATATATATATATATATATATATATATATATATATATATATATATATATATATTTTATCGGTGTTAATGTTTTACTGCTATAATTTTATTTAAAGGAGATATGAATCAAATTTCAAAAATATCTTGTGTAGAATTTTTTTGTTGAATCTTTAAATAAGGTATTATATTTCTAATAATACTTGAAATATTTACATAAGAGCAAGTAAAAATTACAATTGCGCATAAACAAAAAAAAATTGCATTATATGCTTCATAATTACATGAAGAAAAATATTTTAAAATCAAATTTATGAATTAAACATATTTTGTAAATAAGCAAATATGTATTGATAAATCATAAAGGACAATAAAAATATAAATATATAATAAAATCTTTCATTTAATATTAAATTGATGTCATTAATTACCCATGTAATATCGCATTTTAGTATCAAAGAAATATAAAATAAGAAAAAAAAACTCAATTCTTAAATATAAATTAAACTGCATTACTTAAGAACAAACATTTTATTAAAAATTATGTAGTGTGTAAGTCATTATGTTCCTGCCAATGGTGTTTCTCATAGGGCTGAATGTTACAGTATATAATTCCAGTTGTACTTCAGGCTACAGTAAACAATGGAAAATGGGTTCATATCAGTTAGATATATGAGAGAATTTCGAGTTCTTTTGTTGGAGTCAACTAACATGGTGGATGCTGAAATAACTTACAAAGCATCTAGTTGATAAACAGTCTCCTAGTCACTAATTACCAAAATGGTATTCAGCATTATATTTATTAGTGCACATGTTTTGTGGGTAAATACTAAAAAATAACAATGGTACTTGAAAAGTCTCTTCTCAAGTGTGAAAATATTGCACGAACGAAAAAAATCATAAGAAAATATTACGATTTTTTTTTCTTTTTTTTAAACGTACAGTTTTTTTGCGATAATGGATTAATGACACTTGTATTCAAAAGAGAAATATAGAATTAAAAGATATAGTCCGTTAAAATATGCATCTATACGGGGAAGCGGTTAATGACTAAAAACAATACACACTTTTATGAAAATAAAATAAATAAATAAAAACTCACTTTACATAGAAATGTGGTTTGTATAAGGTGTATAAGGTCAATAAATTTATGTTACAATTTTATTCGTTTGAAAACACTCTTAATCATTTTATAAAACGAAGCTGAATCCAAATATTTGTACTAATAATTAAATTTTTCAGGAAAGATAATTACAAATAAAATGAACACTTAAAAAAAGAAAATTACAAATTGAGGTATACATTAACTAATTTAATATACACTAGAAAGTAACTGGAATTTTATGTTTACGGACTATTATGCTTAAGTAATATTTTAATACATTTTAGACACTGAAATTTTTTTAATACTTAGGAAACACTCTTATCCTATTTTCTTTTAGCTATAGTCTAAAAGTTTTAGGCAAAACAAATTTTATTTCAATCAATATTTACAAAACTTAAAAATATCAAAACCTTAAGAAATTATTTATAAAATGTATTCATTTAAAATCTATTATCTTTATACCAGATATCATGATTTACATATAAAATATTTGGAACCACATATTTTTTTTTTCAAAAGGGAATATTTAATTTTGAAAACAATTTACTGGATATTGAAGCAGCTTTAGTTTCTTAAAATTGTAAAAGAATATAACTTAGTACTTTACTTATAACTATTACCTTTACTCTTTGAAAGAAAGAAAAAGTCCGCTCTTCAGTATTTGATAACGGAAGATTTATTTTTAATATTTCTGCACCATGAAGTAATATTTTTTCTCTATCTTGAAAATTGTTTCGAAAGCTTAATCAAACTTTTTAAGTTCTGCCATTAACTCAGAAGCTTTTGAAACATGGCTATGAGTAAAATCTTCCTAAACATTTACTTGAAGAATCCTGCTTGAAAGGAAAAATATGTGTTCAGTTTGAGTCTGCAAAAATTAATAATTTATCAATTTCTACATTTTTTTAGACAATAACTGTGAAGAAAAGTTCTGTATTGAAACTAAAACTTTTTAATTTAAAATATTTTCACGATAAAAGTGTTTTACTTTCAAAAAGTTGAATTAAATTTTTTTTCAAGGTAAATAGTTTCAGTTAAAATTTGTTCTTTGAATTATTATAATGTCAAGTACTTTTTTTTTTAATTTTTAACAGTTTTCCTAATTTATAAATTAAGAAATGAATCTCTGAAGCATCTATGGTTTTAAATTTGTATTATTAAGTGAGAGAAACCAGAAAGAATAATAATAATAATAATAATAATAATAATAAACGTTTAAAATATTATTCGCATGTTGGTATTGGTCAACTTTTTTTTTTTAAGAAATAACTTTATGATCGTATAATAAGTCATAAATGTAACATGAACAAATTTATTTATTTATCTCAATCGAAATAATTTTTACCAAGTTATGAAATTTCTACCTTTTATTGGTTTCTGTTTCTGTATACAAAAATATCTATATTTTTTTACATTTTATAACAAATATTACATATATATATATATATATATATATATATATATATATATATATATATATATATATATATATATATATATATATATTATTAATACATATATATAATATATATATATATATATATATATATATATATATATATATATATATATATATATATATATATATATATATATATATATATATATATATATATATATATATATATATATATATATATATATATATATACACTATTATTGAGGTGTGAATGGTTGTCTACCCTATAAATGGGTCCCTATGGCATGTGTGCACGGAAGCAGGCAGTCGGACTCCACACCAAATATGGTTCAGTATGAAAAAGTGTAGCAGCAGAAAAAGAGAGTATACTGTGTGAGCCTACCTGGCACAAAACAAAAAAAAAAGTATTTAATATCATTAAGTAGTATTAGATTATTAAATTTTCTGTGATATTATTACTTACAAAATAGTGTTAGATATTTTTTTTAAAATCTTACACGCTTTAATAGAAAAATAGAATAATAATGGAAGTAATAAAACTATGGTTACACAAAAATAAGGATTTTACACAAACAACTGTTTACGTGTTTATAAAAATGTATAGAAATTCACTGCACATGTTACATACATAATGAAAAAAAATTCGAAAGTTTTCTGGTTGATAATCTTGATAAGAATAAAAAAGTAATAAAATGCACTAATCACAGAAAAACATTCATTCAAACAAACCCAACTGAAATACTTTACTATTCCTAGTAATGATAATTGTGGTCAAACTTAATATAATTATTTAACATTGCATCAAGTTATTATTGCGTTTATTAAGTTGTTTATAAGGTAAAATATATCAGTGATTTTATTGTCCTAAAATTAAGAAATACAATCTTATCCACCTCCTGTAATAAATATTTGATTTATTTTTACTATTTCTAAAGTATCTTTGTAAAAATAGAAATCTTTTTAGTTAAGAGATAAGGCCAGTAAAAATATTAGTGAAACAATATAGTATAATGAAACAACAGATTTAAAACTTATTTTATACATTTATGTGCAATATTGATTTTTGTCAAATAAAAATTTTTGATTAATTATTTTTAAAGAAGAACTGAATAGAGCTTCAAATTCAATTGAGAATTTGTTCAGGAATTATAAAAAATTGGTATATACAGATTTTCTAGTGAATATATTCGCGTCCAGAATGAGTTTCATATAACATTAATAGCTATGCTATGAAAGTGTCATTATTTTTCAGAATAAATTCAAAACATATAAAAAATCAAACTTTGGATGAAATTGCTTTAAAAAAATCTCTCAATGAAATTGAATACTGAAAACATAATACTAACTACTATATGCAGATAATAGTTTCCTCGTCTAATTTGAATGTATGACTGCATCAGGGCAAACATATCACTCATCGCAATCCAATATGTAAAACAATCTTCCAATCAAAATATTTTCCGATAAGTAAGGTATATTATTTTAAATGAAATTAACCACAATTCAATCCAAAATTACTATCATTATATCTTAGTGACATCAAATAACAATTTTTATATGGTATTTTTTTATCAATATGCAGTATTTTTTAAACTTTCGATTGAGTCACAGAGTTCAGACTTGTTGCTGTAAAAAGAAAATTTTATGTACTTTTTTTGAATTTATGAAATATTGGTTACAATCGATTCTAAACCATTAACTTTATCTGCCTTTCCAGTATCTTGTTTTAGAAATAAATTCATATAAGAATAAAAAAATTGTTAACAACAGTTACACTTTTAAAAATTTGGGAAAATTAATATTTGTAAAATATTTGAACTTGAATAATATTTAATGAGTTACGTATTAAATTAATTTACGAGTTAATAGTAACGTCATCATTAAAAAATATTAAAATAATAGAGGAGACAATTATCCGGTCATCAGAAATAGGGAACTTAATCCGCAATACAATAAAACATAAGGACACTGTGAACTATATGTGCTAATAAATTTTTATATTGAACATCTATTTACGATAACAAAGAAATATTGATATATACTTATCAGAAATATTTTATTCATTGCTTAAAATATTAGCAATGAGAAAAGTAAGTTTTCTCGAGACAACAATAGAGTGGTATTTTACAAAGATTTGACGTGACAGTATCGAATATATACTGGCGACGTATTTCATAACTATTACATTAATCAAGGATGCAGGTATCATGATTTGGCTACTGCGGCTGCAAATGAATGGTCACACTGAGGAAATTATATTAAAAATTGCAATTTATATCCTTCCAAGTTATCAAAAACCCAACCTCAACATTTGTGGGGGAAAATAGGAAATAAATTGAATTATACAAATTGACAGAAATCTGATTCAGTTAAGGTATTCTTCCTTTTTTCAGAGTCCATGTACTTTCAACAAAATGTCGATGGCCAATGCCAAGATTTTTAGGAAAACAATTAAATTAAATATCTCAATTTTTTGTTTGCTGTATCCGCAAAAATATTCGTCTGGGAATAAATCTTCACGTTATCTTTGTTATCCGGTTTCTGACAAGTCACATTTTTTGAGACACCAAAACATTGATGAATCGTCAAGTTCTTCTGAAGATATGGCTTCCGTGCTAAATGTCAGTACTTAAGCAAATCTTAGAAATTTTGCATGCATTTTATCTAAAAAATTAACTATTTGTTGTACAAATTGTCACAAATGTTTATGATTCCTTCATTACTTAAAGACATAATGAGATTGTACTTATGTTTGTTAGATTTAGACTGTTACTGATAAATTATTCAGTGTGTAATGTCAAACTGTTAAGAATACATTCATTTCACCTTAAAACACTTAAGTACGGATCAAATTATGAGGTAAAAATACTTAAATAAGGAGATTTAGATTTGAATTACTGATTTTCTTTTGGTAAAATAAATAAAGCATAATGTGATGAATATAAAATCTTATGGAACAGACAAAAATATATATATCTCATTTTACAATAAGATAGGCTAATAATATAACAGCAATTTTATGTTATATGTTAATTTTATGTTATGAAATAATTACGAAGGTGATACGTGCTTATCATGATATATGCGTTTAAAGAAAAGATACAATCCTTAATGCAATTTCTTAATATTTATTAAGGATATGACTAAAATAAGCATTAGTAAATATGTGCGGACTTAATTATAAATGAAATAATTACATATATCATGAATTATTTTTAACTTTAAAAGAGGAAAGGATAAACATTTTTATGGTTAAGGGTCCAAATTAGTTAATTTGTTAACATGATTACTGAAGAAAAGAAAAATTGAATTCTTCTGGAAAAATTACAGTTCACAATAGCTCAAATAGAGAAAAGTAGTTCCAAGTAGTTATAATCATGAGAGTTTTTAGACGACGAATATTTTACAACCAGTGAGTTTCAAAATAGCTCTTGGTTATATTTCACATGTGTAAAATGGTAAGTTTGGAAGAAGATGCCTTAAAGTTCTAAAAACTGGGAAAAAGGATATCAGAAATCCTTCCTTTCTGATTGAAAAGTTGTTTTCAAAACAAAGGAACTAGGCTTACATGGACATTTTTCCATTAAAAATGATAAAATCGGTCGTAAAACAGTTACGAAGCTTTGTACATGTCAGGAAACAGAAAACGCTAAAGTAACAGAAAACGTTGTCGTCTTGTCAACACTGCAAAATAGAGAATCATTTTTTATTTGACAAAAAGGTGTATTTTGTGATATTGGAAGTATCACCATTTCCTGTGGGAGAGAGTGAGGCACGCTTAACTGAAAAATATACAATTCAGTAGAAAAGAGATAGAAACTGAGAATTCCCTAAAGTCAAGTGGGGAAAAATATCATTGCAAAGTTTTATAACTGCTTGAAGCCACAAGTGACAAGAAAAGAGGGTGTTGGAAACCATTGCTAAAACAAATAAAATCTTAAATGCTATGAAGAATCACATAATGCATCCAGAAATACTGGCTTGGAATAAATAATAATCCCTCTATTATATATACATATATATATATATATATATATATATATATATATATATATATATATATATATATATATATATATATATATATATATTACCATAAAAAAACCTCATTTTACGATAAGAATAGCAATTTAATTCTAATTTCAAGAATCTGGAAATAGGAATGTATGTTTTGAATGCATTTACATTTTATAGCAATTTTCGTTTGCATAACTTCGATAAATAATGATAGAATAAATATCAGGAACCTACTAAGTCAAAAAGAAAAACCAGATTTAAATAGTTGACAGTAATAATATTTTACATTTGCAAATTTAATAATACTAGAAAAACTGTAATCAACTAAATATTTTTATCTGTAAATTAATCTAAGCAATTTTTATTGTATGGTACTTCTTTAAGATTTATTTTAAAAAAATATTGCTATAAAATTAGCTTCATTATTATAAAGTATTTTTTAAAAGTAATAAAAAATGTTGTGAAGTGTTTCTAAAATCTTTTCTCGGGGAATATTTTTATCTGAACTTAAGAATGCCAGTAATTTATTTCTACTTTAAAATATTTCCAACAAATAAATTGGAACGAAATAAAACAATTTCTGTTTACAAAATAAAAAAAAATCTAAGGATATCTATTCTAACGATAAAGTATTTATACGTTTTTTCAATTTATATCACTAAGAATTTTTATACACTATTATCAACAAAGATTTTATAGAATTGAACATTCTATGAAGGATTCCTAAATATTCTATATTGGGAATTCAAATATATTTTTTACTATTATTTTTCTCCAATTCAAAAAATAATTAACAACTAATATGTAAATAGAATTGAAACCCCCTTGAATAAATTTTAGCATCATTACAGTTAAATTGTCTTGATGAATATTTTTTTTCTCATTCAAATATTTGAATCTTATGTTTTTCCAAATAAAGTTTAAATTTTAATTTTATACTTTTGCAACATAAAAATAAATCTTTGAACAATTTCAAGTGTGTTTGCTTACTTGCATATAATAAACTTTAATGGATCAAATATTGCGTATATATCAAAGTATCATTAAATACATAAATTTTTTTTATTACGGTACTAAGTTTTTTAAACTAGTTTGAACGATTAATAAATAAATTATAAGATATAAAAATATACATTTACATTAAATATCTAGTACTATGATTACGTGTTTCAGTGGTGTATACTTCTATGAATGTATTGAAAGTAAACATTAATTTATTTATGATACATTAATATATATATATATATATATATATATATATATATATATATTTAAAAATTTTTAAAGAAAAGAAATTAATAATTATATTAGAGGATAGTTTTCTCAGAATTATTTTCTCTAAAAATAAAATATTTGCCAAATAAATATTGTTGTATATTGCTTAAATAATTGGTTGTTTTTGATCGCTTTAAATATTAGATGCACTTTTTAAGGGAAACATTTAATCATTATAGTTTTAAAATGGCTATATCACAAAACAATAGATACGCACCAAACATAAGAAGAAAAAAACAAAATTTGGAAACGAGTAAAACATTTTCATTTCAAAATGCATTGTACTATAAAATCATGATTTATTTTTGAAAATAAGTAAATGCATAGAATATTGTTCGTATTTGATTTCTCTACGATGTCTAGGCATAATTTATAAGTGCATAAGATTATGTGGGTTTGATAATATCTTCTGCTGAGCAAGGAAGATAGATATTACTTTTTTGTATTGAAATCTTTCGGAATATGCTTAGGAGTTTTCCGGATATACCTGAATGTGACGGGGAAATAAGATACATTATCTATGAAAGGCCTTTCAAAGAAACAGCCTACTTGTTAGGCATTAAAATGCTTTATAAAGGTCATTTAGTCATTAGGATATCCATAAGGCGGTGTCAGTAATATATTAATTACAGTTAACAGCAGTGACAAAAACATGAGGCTCCAAGCTTATTCCAACCTATGATAAAAACAATGAAAAAACTAATATTTTTATTAAAAATGATAGGAATAGCAATTTTTTTAAAAAAAATCAGTTTTTTATATTTAACATAAGGCATAAATGAATCTGTTGATTTCAAAAATCTAATAGGAATTCAATTACATCTCATTCTCTACATCTCCCTTCATTAAGGTTTTATTATTATAATCCATTACTGAATTGTCTGCGCCATAAAGTTAATACCTTGAAGTGATAGTAATTTAAAAAAATTTCCTTTTAGCTTCGGAACTTGAGATTTAAATGTAATTCCGAGTAATTTAGAATAAATTTAGTAGCATGTATTTTACGCCGCTTATTTTTAAACATTATCACCGAATAATTAGTTTGAGCAATGAAATTATTTCTTTCCACTACTCTAGAATGCTTAGTTTTAAAATTTTCTGGATTAATGTTATAGCTAAAATCAAGTATCTGGAAGGAAATAATTCAGGCATGATCAACATATTAATTTTGCCAAAATAGATTATAAACTTTGATTTAAGTTAAAGTTATCAATTGAAATTTAGCTTTTATTTCTAACTTTCATAAAAAATAGTATTCACATAATTTAATAAACATTATGATGATGTAAGTATTTTCAAACTTCTTTGCCTATATAATTTGAGTGCATTAAAAACCAAGAAATTATTCGTTGAAAAACACCAGTTATACTTAAACTATTACCTCTTCTCGAATTATGAATGAAAATAAGTAACTATTTTTTTGGTTAAAATATATTTACTAGTAAGAATATTCAAATGCATCACATTCCTTATACATGAAGAAAAATAATTTATGTTATAATAATCAATTTTGTTTATTTAGAGGTGTAACTATAATAAGCCCTAAACTTTGTAACGAATAAGTAATAATGGGTATATGTGCCATATAATCCATGATGTCAAACTCTGAGATTTGTGATTTTTTGGCGGATTTATTTATGTATCTGGCAAACTCGTTTTTATTACCTTTATTATTATTTTATTACCTTCTTAAAAGTAAATTTTATTAGTTTTTCACAATAATGACATTAATCTCTGATCATAATGCTTTTGAACATACGAGAAAAGTCGTTTAAAAACATATAAAAAGTACTACAAATTTCATAAAAAATAATTTGAACTTTTGAAGATATTAAGCGAAATTAAGATTACTTACAAATTTTGTTTTTTGGTATTCTTATACGCATTATTAACATAAAACACATTAAGAACATATTATCTTATGAAAATTATGTTACTTAAATTTTTTTGCAAATAAACTGCAGGAAGGATTCATACAATTCCAAATATAATACATTTCATTCACTGATACTCAAGATAGTTATAACTATGATTGTTGTCATAAGAATGAAATCATATGCAAATAATTAAATTTTTACATTAGATTAAAATAAATATTTTTTCAGGTAATATATATCATTAAGTTTTTATATTCTTATTTTATGGTGAAGTTTTTTTTTCTCTGTTGCATTTAATCTTAATTTGATTTCTAATAACACTATCTAGTTCTTAACATTTTAAGCTTCAAGAAATAAAAAAAAAACATTAAAATTCCATGTTTTACTCGTAAGTTACATTCTTCTAATGAATCCTGACGCTTACTTGAAACTCTGTAAATAAAGT
>CM057820.1:40855075-40902317 GCA_030067965.1 Latrodectus elegans | reverse complement strand
ATTACAATGAATATCCCTAACACAGTAAATAATGATATTTATTATGTTTTTAATCGCCTTACTCAACCTGCAATACATAATGCAAAGTGTTTCTAATGCTGAAAAAACATTTCTTTCTCAGGAAACAAAACATGTTTTGCGCATATAATTATTGTAATGCTGTTTATAGTTCAGAAACATGATATTTGACAAAAAGTGCAGAAAAGAGAAGCACTGAAAATGTTCTATAAAAAGGTTTGCAAACTTATCAATTCATTAAAAAAGTTCTAACTGTGGTAAAATTGAGATATCCTGCACAGATTATCTCTTTCTCGATCCTAGTAAATTTGAACAATGGAATATAGATGCTGAAATTACTCATTCTTTATAAGTGTGCAACGGGGTGAATGCTGGGGAGTTTTCAGCCTTTTTTTCAATTACAATACATAAATACTCAAAATTATCAATAAAAATCCTTATTGGAAAGCCAATATGGAATACATGCTTGAAAATACTTACAACGTTGTTCAGCTGTTAGCGTAATAACCATGTGGTATGTACGTTTTGCTTTTAATTTCACAATTAACATTCATTGTTGAAGATATTTTTTGAATTTCTAAAAAGCCAAACAATATTAAATATATCCTTCAAATAATAAATTAGATATCATGATCCGTGAAAGAAATTGAATAAGAATTTTTATGACAGTCACATTACAAATTGGAAAAGGGTAAGACCAAGTATACAGGAACTTGATTCTGCTGGATGAAAATTTTTAGAGAATAAAAGAGGAGGAACTAAAGTTTTAAAAAATTAAAATTACCTGGAGATATCTAAAGAAAATGTCTTTTACTCTAAAACATTAAGTGAAATAGGCTGTGGATGATGCTGCGTATTTTTATTGTTTACTAGGTTATTTCTAATATCACTAGAAAAAAATGTAGAATAAGAATTCAGTTTTGGCATTTTATAACATCCAAAGAATAACTTTGGAACAAGCTACATTTTTCTCAGTTCTGAATTTTTACTTAAAAATTTAAAACTGTTAATTATATATACTTAAAATACATCATATTAATTAAAAAATGTGAAAAAAAGAAAATTGGCCAATACGAAAGAACAAATTATTAAAGTTTGTGTTTAATTACTATAATAGAATTTCAACAAGAGAAGACACAACAAAGTATCTCTCACACACAGTGAGACACAGAAATACATTACATGCAATGAGGGACATACACAATAGGAGGTATATAGATTACAATACATATGTGCATACTCATTATAAACGTATATACACATATATACATACTTACATACATACATATATATATACATATATATATATATATATATATATATATATATATATATATATATATATATATATATATATATATATATATTTTACCCTTTATTCCCTTTATTTTTGATTACAAATTCACATCGACGTTTCATTGAGCTGACTAGAGTTATAAGCTCTTCGTTTGTTATTACATGATTTTAGGAAACAATTGTAGCCTCAATTATTTCCGTTTTATTTTTCCTTGGGCGCCACATTTGGACAAGAGCTTTCAAATGATGCCACAAATTTTAGATAGGATTGAGATCAGGTTTTTTTTTCCTGGCCATGAAAACAATTTAATGCTCTTTGTGCGAAACCACTCTTTCGATATATTGATCGTGTGGCAAGGAGCAGAATCCTGCTGAAAAATAAGCGAAGCATTGTTGGGAAAGAGATATCTGATGGAAAGTAGAAGTTTTGGTTCTAGAATAGTGTCAATGTATTTTCAGGCATTCAGTGCCCCATCGATGACAAGAAGGCGACCAATACCATCTGTTGACATGCATGACCAAATCATAACACTAACTGGGTTCTTCTTCACAATTTCTTGAATGCAGCAGGATGTAGCTCTTCTCCTATTCTACATCTCATATAATTTCGCCCATCATTACCGAATAACGATAGTTTAGTTTCATCACTCCTTATACCTTGTGACTACTGGTCATCTGTCCAATTAATGTCTTCCTTTGCCCACTGTAGTCTTTTTTTTTTTGCTTAAAATTAAGATAAGGTTTTTTTCGTGAAATTCTACCTCTCAGTCAAACATGTTTTAATCTTCTCCTGTTTGTTCTTGAACTGACAGAAACACCAGAATCATTCAGACCACTTCTGATGGCAGCTGATGACATTTTTCTTTCTTGAACACATGGTAATTTTATTCTTCTATCATCAGTAGATGTGGTGCATCTTTTTCGGCCTTTTCTTTCTTTGTTTTTATTGAATTTGTCTCCTGACATCTTAAACAAAGCTTTCGGTCTCTAGATGTAGTCATTGAACCACACACTTGTCTTGCAATTTCTGCATACGAAAGACCACTTTTTCGTAACACAATAATATTACATCCTATTATATGTGTCCAATCTACTCTTTTATTTGATTTCATTGCTTCTTGACTAAATATTAAACATATTTACAAGAATTTTTACTTGTAATTGGAATGTATAAGCAACAGGTTTGAATGCTCTTGTCCGAATGAATGTCCGATTGTTTTGGTCCCAAGGAAAAATAAAAGTGAACTATTTGAGATTATAACTGTTTCCTGGCATCATGTAATAACAAAAGAAGAGCTTAAAACTCTTGCCAGCTCAATGAAACGTCGATATGAAGTTGTAATCAACAATAAAGTATACTTTATTAAGTACTGATAACTCACTGCAACCATCACTATCTAATGTATATCGATAACTATTATCTTTTAACATTTTTTGTATTGCAAATAATTTAATTTTGTGTTTTGTATTCAATTCAATAATAAATTATCTTTAAGTTGATATATTCATCTTAAAATCTCCCGACAAAAATGCATTTTTTTAAATGTATGAGGAAAGCATAATATTTTAGTTATGAATAAATGCAGAATCTTTCACA
This sequence comes from Latrodectus elegans, assembly GCA_030067965.1. NCBI lineage: Eukaryota > Metazoa > Arthropoda > Arachnida > Araneae > Theridiidae > Latrodectus > Latrodectus elegans. Next base: position 40,899,406 of record CM057820.1, on the reverse strand, counting down.
AATCAGAAATTTAGATTCAGTATTTATTAGTTTATTTCAAGATAGTAAATAAGTTACATTTAAGAATAATAAATTAATTTAAACAACAATTTAAAGGGAATTCCTCTTTTTATGCATATATATTTATTTTTAATATAAATTTAAAGAAATATAGTCAAAGAAAAGAACATTGCATGTAAATATTTAATTAAAAATTTCAGAAAAAGTTAAGAAAAATGCTAAAAACACAATTTTATTTTCACTTGACATTTTCTGTGCAATATCAGTGAAAAATTAATACACATGTGCAAGAAAAAGTTTATAATTTTGCAAACAAAAAAAAAATCAGCTTAACACAAAGAAATTGAATTAAATGTCTAGACAGTTTTTGATTAAATTTATCATATCCTTCTACTTATAAAAATTAATATCCCTCTTTGCTTTAAATAATATCACTAATATTTAAGTTATTAACTCAAAGTGATGTATAATTTATTCTTAAATTTACAAAAATGTATAAATAACTTATTTGGTATATCTACATTTATTATTTATATATATTTATCTTTACATATGGAAAATAAAGTATGTCTATATATTTTTAATTAATACATCCTCATGAATATTTGAGGGAAGGGGTCAGTTCTTTAAAGGAAAAGAAAATTTGGTTTGGGAGTTAATTTCGGAAAATAAATAGAATTTTTCTCTGTCATTGCACTTGTATCTCACGATTGCATATGTGCACACAAGTAGTTTATATTGAATGTAAACAATGACATTTCAGTTATTCTACTGAACTTGTTGTATAAGTTCTGCAACAACTCAAAATAAAGGATACATCCGGTTGTAAATTTTATCTCATCAAGATGAAAATTTTAGCGTAAATAATTAAAAGAAGAAAAGAAATAAATCATGGTAATTAAATTACAATTAATATTTAAAAAAAGCCATAAATTTTTATAACTGTAAAAGTGAATTATTTTATTATTTCGAATTGTTTTCAATTATTTAATTTTCCCAACTTTCAGCAAATTTCTGGAAATCTAAATAAGAAAATGTTTGAGCACACATCAAACCAACACTTCTTCTAAGGAACGAGAATACTCATTGGAAACCAACCAGGTCAGTTTAACATATTTCTGCTCTAATGTAATAAGGCAGTAATGAGAATCACGAATATGTGACTACAAGTGCAACTTTATAAAACACTTTCTCGTTATTTGTGATACTAATGATAACATGTGTTTCAAAGAATTTGAAAGATCTGTGGGAAAATTACAAAAGTTTAATGAATGAAGACGTCATATGCAACAAATCAAGATGTACAATTCACACTAACGTGTATGAAGAGGAGTCAGTTGCGTTAACAAAGAGAACGTATACACCAAATTGATCTGAAAATGACATGAATGTAATTAACAAACTGAAGTATAATTTAATACAAATGTGTTCGCAAGACTTGTTGAAAAGAATATTCTAAAATTGGTTAAAGAACAAAGCCTTGAGTATAATGATATCAGGCAAGTTGTTTACAGTTAAAGTGCCTGATGGCACATCATAAATGCTCACAGAAATACGAACAAAATGCTTCCTATGAGTCATTTTGGCAACAGTGCAGTATAGAATCACTTAAGAATTTAAACCATCTAAAATTATGGCAGCATTTTTGGATGATGAATAAACAGAGTATTTAGTACTTAATTACATTTTAAAAACTTGAAAAAGCAATCTCACCAAAATTTCTTGCCAATTTAGTATTCACTGTATTTATAATTGGCAAAAAACATTGAGATACACAGATTACAGAATCTTGCTAATTATAAGTTTGCATTTCAAAAAATCTTTATTTTAGGTTAATCGTATTATAAAAAAAATTTTGTGTATTAATGCAAATTAATTAAAGTATGAAATTTTAAAAAAAATCATGGAAATATAGTTTATTGATTTACAGAATTTTACTCCCAAAGGGAAATTTACTTGTTATTTTAAATAAATAAATTATTAAAATAATTTTATACGTAAAAATTTCATATACTTTAGAAAATTCTTATTATTAAAATTGATAATGAACAATTACTATGCAATAAAAATTGAATGCTTATATTTGTGTTCATTTCTTAAGTTAAATTACTCTTAAGAATATATTCTTTTATTATATGATTTGTTTTTTGTTTTTTTTTCTTGATGTCATGAATGGTTTTTTCTTGATGACATACATTTTTGGCATTTTATATTAATAATGATCAATATGAGTTCTCAGCCATATTTAACAAGTAATATCAAACAATGTATATATTGTTGTTATTTATGATACTTGGACAAGCCAAGCTCACTATAACTTGGATATGGAAATTTAAGTCAATACGGCGCATCTTCCATTTAATCACAGCACCAAAAAAGGTTTGAAGAGCAAAGAATGACTTTGCTCTTCAAATCTTCTGATAAATTACACCAAAAGAGGATCCACTCCCTCAGTTTTGACATTGATCTGAGGGGGAAGGAAATTTTCTCCAGACCATTCCACCCACTGTAACTTTAACTTTCAACCACAGGATAATCGATTACAGATTTAACGAACACGCATATCACATGATGTAATCGTTGGGTCTTTGGCTGTATTATACATGACGTTATATATATACATGACGTTATATATATATATATATAGTATATATATATATATATATATATATATATATATATATATATATATATATATATTCAACATAATAATAAGAATGGTAATAGTGTAATATTTTAAAAATAGAAATATGAATATTCTAGTAAATTGTGGTAGCTTTTTCATGTGGTAGCATGATGTTCTAACAAATATTGCTTTTTCCAAAAACGTAAATTTTTAGAACTTCATATTTTCTAAGAGCCAAGTTGTAGGAGCCCATCTAGCTGGTACAAGAGTAATCTAAATATCCTAATTTTAAACTTTTCTTGAGCAAAGGTACCTAAAATTATATATCATAGCTCATCAAACAATGGAGACGGGCATGCTCAGTGAAAGTTACAGGGGGTGTTAAAAGGAATTTTAATGCCCAGAAAGCGAATAACTCCATCATAAAAGATAGCAAAATTCAAACAACATTTGGATTCTCCAGTAGCTATACTAAAAGTTATAAGGCAAGTTTGTAAACAAACATTTATATTGCAAACCACGAATCAATAAGTCAATTTTTATGTATTTTGATGCCAACAGTCACTTACATTTAGTTACACTCACGAAGCTTCGTCAGTTGATATGTAGACGATTTAATAAAAGGAATCGACCTCCATGTTTTCTAAATGACGAGTACTTATTTGGAGGTCTCTTGCTTAAGCGTATGATTATGTTTCTCCTCTTCAAACTGTCAGTTATTGAAGTGAATCTATACTGATATGGGCAGAAGTGCGTGAATTCCTGCTAGACTAATCTTTGGATTTTGAAAAGAAATAACACTGGGGAGAAGAATAAATAAATTTCAAATAACCAGGATCATTCTATAATTTAAACTTTAGTTTCTGAAGAAAGGGAACTTTTCCAATATCATAATAAAGCAGGATATTTTCATCCCAAATTTTAAAAAAAGGTTGGTGTTAAATATCAACCTTGGACGCACAGGCGTGGAGAATTTTGCATTGCCTTTCTAAAAATTGTTCATCATTTATAAAAATCAGTTCTATGCTGAAACCAATTCTGTATTATATTCTAAATGCAGTCCTAAACCAAACTGATAAATGTTACTGTAAAGCTGAGATTTGAAAACTATATTGAAATTTAATGCATGCATACATTTATGTATATTATTAGAAGGGACATATAATAATATTGTATGCGTATAAAAATTTAGACATAATGAGGTAAAATAAGAGTGTATCCGAAATTAGCTTAGTTAACTATTAAAATATTTTAATTCTTAGAATTATATATAAATATATATATAATTCTAAGATATATATATATATATATAATATATAATATATATATATATATATATATATATATATATATATATATATATATATATATATATATATATATATAATATGTAATAATGTATATATATATATATATATTATATTAGTTTTTATAATGAGATTTTATAATTTTATTTATTTTCCTCATTAAATATTTGCTGAAATAATGACTGGGAAACTTTAAAGAAAATCTTGCCTCTAATGAAACAAAAATAAGGCAATAAAATTAAAGTTAAGAAAATTTATTTAGGAAAACGTTAGCGTTTTTGTCTATAAACTTTAACTCTTAAGAAAATTTCTGTTAATTTTTTTTTCTGGAAGAATATTAATTTTGCTGATTTTACTAAAGTTGTTAGGTATAGAATAATAATATTTAATTGATTGTACATGATTATCAGCAGAAATATATTTTAAGTATGGTTATTGGTATCTAGAGGAGTTAAAAAAGTGAAAATATCAAATTGAACTACAGTACTGAAGCAAGAGATGAAAATGACTATATAATGAGCAATTTTTATATTCTTGGTGTCATATATGTTTATTGCCAGAAATAATATATGTATTGAAAAGAATGATATCCAACAATTTGCGTATTAAAATGTGTGATGTTTACATTAATCAGTACCTTTGAATATAAAAGTCAAAATTGCTTAATAATTCCATAATCGCAATCCCTCATTAAAATGTCTGACAATAATTTATCACTTATCATGTTAACTAGTTAAGATAACTAATATAAATTCACAAGTATCAAATGAATTAGAGTAGGAAAAATATAGTTCGCATAATATTTACTCCTCATCATGTTTAGCTTTTAATTTATTTTAAAGAAATGCCACTAAATTCTCGGATTTGTGATTCATAGTTTTAAGAATATTAACAAAAATATACTATGATTTAAAATATGAATTTTTTATAAGAATTTGTATCAACACTTACTATTTGTAGGTATGCATAAAAGAATGTAACCACATTGAAATATATTTTACGAAATATCAAATAATTTATATCTACTTGGATATATTTCCTAGATGTTCCATTTAAAATTATGATGCTATAAAGTTATTTTATATATCAACATGAAAATGTATCAGAAAAATTGTTTTGTTATAAATAACATATTTATAAACTACTGATAAATATTTATTTAAGTTTGGATAAATTAATATATTTTTTCATTCGCGGGGGAAAGATTTAGATATTTCACAATTAGTTTTAATTTTTTTCATATTCTGTTTTTAATACAAGAATTTAAATTGAAAATATTATAGGGCACATTTTATACACACACGGATATAATTTAAAATTAATTAAACATCAATTAGGGAAATATACATTGATACAAATATTTTAAGAAAGGTACACTAGTTATTAAAATTAATACACGAAAAATATGCTGAATTGTTCATAAAAAAATTTGTTTTGAATGAGGAAAGTTAAAGTCAACATTTACTTCGAAGCATATGTTCATTTAAATTAAAAATTAAACTAATGCATTTATCGAAGATATCAAAATGCTAAACGTTTCTTGAAATCAAATGAATAACTGTTTTAGCATTTAAGAGTTTTGAATACTATTCCACTCCAAAATTAGTGTGGTGTCGATAAACTGAAAAATGAAAGATCTTAGTTATTCAAAATCTCATTAATTTTGAAAAAATAAACAAATCATCAAGACACCATTATCTTTGTATCAAATATGTTTTTCTCAAGATATCCTATTATGAGAATTGACACCATTGTAATTTATTCTATAATAAGCTTTAAAAAATAATTTAAGAATAACCAACAATATATAAAGGCTTATTACATTATTCCTAAGTTTTTTATAGTCAATTTAAAATTTTAAATGATATGGATATCTGTAAATTCATTTACCCATCCGGAAAGCCATATTCAAATAATTCGTTCTTAAAAGGATCGTAAAATAACAAACAAATGCTTTTGAAAATATAATAATTATGAAATAAGACAGTTAAGATTAAAAATAAATAAGATATGTCTTTTATTATCACATATATCTAATTATTAATATATAAAATAATTTTAAGTTAAATATTAAGAATTACATCTTGAAATAGTTAAAATTTTAGCTAACAATAGTTTTATAAATTTTCGAATTGCTCACAAAGTTTTACTTCTAATGATTGAATGGTTTATAATATATTCTAAAGAGAGAAATACCTAAGGCCACCAAATATGGTAAGTTAAGGTAAAGTTTCAAAATTTTATATATATATATATCGAAAATTAAGATGATTGTTATATCGAAAATTATGATGATCAAATATCATACACAAATCATATATTTTGAAGGTACCTACATTTATGGAAGCGGAAGGTTGCAAACAATTATTATATTTCATCATGTTATAATGAAATATTGATAAGTATATAAGATTTGTCAGTATTTAATGAATATTTGAACAAATTATGTTTTTTTTTCATAATTTTATTCAAAGCAAGATTTAGTATAGTATTATTAAAATAGTAGGATCAGATTGTTAAAAGGCAACTTAAATATTTAAAATTAGTGTTAAAATTAACTTCATAAAGAACTGCTCTGATAATTGTTCAGTCATTTGAAAAAATGTCTTACAAACTAATATTCCTATGTACATTTGTGAAATTTTTATTTGCTTTATACATAATGATGAAACTAAACTGTCCAATTAAAATCCTTTATATATATATACACTACTGGCCATTAAAATTGCTACACCAGGAAGAAATGGAGATAACAAAATGATATTTATTGGACAAATATATTATGCTAGAAATAAAAAGTAATTAAATATTTAAAAAATTTGGCTGGATAGATCCTGAGAAATCAGTACCCAGAATTGTAACCACACTCTGGTGCAGTAATAAAAACGATTTATACGCCTGTAACACATTGGAGTACAAACAGAGATTAGATTGCATGTACAGGTACAGATGCCCATACAGCTTCAACACGATGCCACAGTCCATCAACCGGTAGTGATCTGGTGTTTGGTGTTTGACTTGAGCTCTGTCGCTCGGCAACCATTGACCAGACATTTTCTATTATTGGTGAAAGATCTGGAGAACGTGCTGGCCAGGGGCAACAGACGAGACAATGTCTCCGTCATCAAGGGAAGGTCTTGGTGTACAATACCGGCAACATGCGGTCGGGCATTATCCTGCTAAAACGTAGGGTTTCGCAGGGCTCGAATAAAGGGTAGTATCAGAATCTTAAATAGGAATGTATTTAGATTAAGTAAAAATCAAACAAATTATAAAAAAAATAAAACAAATGAGCAAGTATATTTTGAATTTAAACTATATATTTTATTTTGTATTCAGTTGGACATTGTGAATATTAATTTATTTTTGTTTAATACTTAAATGTATGTAGTTTTGAAATTACATCAATTTTACTTTACAGAATTTCAATTTTATTTTGCAAGCAATTAGATTTTTATGTAAATCTATCGCAAGACGCAAATTATTAAATGAATGAGGACATTATAATAAATATAAAAGTACTATGAAAAAGTGAAAATAAGGACACAAATTTCTTATGCTTGAGATCCCTTTTTCTAATATGGAAAAAAACAAAATAGAAATTTGAAGTTTATTTTACATTATCTTCTTCAAAAATCCATATTGAGTCGGAAAACTTTAAGATACAACACTTTCTCTTAGACAAAAACCAAAATATTGTAGAATACTGTTTTAGATTCAGTTCTAAGAAAATCATGATATGTTGTCATATATTTACAAAGATTTTTATATAAATTTATGTCATAAATATATGTTTCAAATTTCTTTCCGGAAACAGTCCTCTGAAGATCTTTCAATTCAAATTTAAAGAAAAAACATTCCTAAAAGTATTTCGCAAATCCATTGGATGTGAGTTATTTTTATCATATATGACAAAGTGTAAAACATGCATGTTAAGTTAAATAAAGATATTTTCAAATAGTTACTTTAGAAAATTGCTTGGCTGCTTTCTGATTATTTGTAATGTACATGCTTTTGCAGTGCGTTGCCAACATTTTATTCTGTTTGTTGATAAAAATCATGTTTTTATTTTAAAACTAGAAGATAAATTTGTAATTTTATACATACATAAAACATACAAACAATGCAAGACTTTTTTTTTATTTCATTGTTTTGATAATCATTAATTTTTCGAAATTCGTTTTGTGCTTTTTCGAAATAAAACTCCTTGCTTTATTCTCAATGAATATTTTTACAATTTACATAATTTTTCTTAATTTAAGTTAAGCAGATCTATTTGGAAATATTGAAGAACTTAGAACTTTAAATAGAGCTTTTATTTCAAAAATAATAGGAAATTTACAAATGAAACAATTCAATCTAATCTAATGAATAAAAAATACGACAGTTGATGTGTTTTTTCTAAATTTTATTTATTAGTAATATAAACCTAACCAGTTTTAACATAAACAGTTTCTCATTATTAAAATATTTAACATAACTTAAAAACATTTCTCATTTACCTAATTTCAGTATTATAAATAACAAATTATTAAATGTTTATATTATGCTAGTAATGTTTATAGAATTTAAAATAAAACTACAAAGTAATGTTGAAGCTGTCTTCAGCAATATTTAACAACTAATTTAATTATTTCCAAGATACATTGGCTTTAAAATTTATTTGTATTCATTAGTTATAAAAATTTATTTGTATTCATTAGTTATAAAACTTTATGATATACGTGCTTGTTAAATTTATGGAATTAATTCTTGTGATCGATCATTGAGTAGTTGTCATGGGTGCCATAGACTAGAGAAAATTTCCTCCCCCTCCAAATCAATGTCAAAATTGAGGGAATGAATCCTTTGGTGGTGCAATATAATGGAGGAGTTAGATCAAATCCGTGCTTTCACCTTCTTGATGCTCTGGTTAAATTAAAAACGCACTCTACTGACTTAAATTCACATAGCCAACAGCATGGCAAACTTGTCTTATTTAAGTGTCATAAGTAACAATATAATGACAGCAACATAACTTAATAATTATAATAATAATAAATACATGTATATCAAAATTGTGATTTCAACGGAAAGTTTTAACTTATCTTTTATGAGGTTATAACGTTTCTGGCTTCTGATATAAATTAAACTGAAGTTTTACAAGCTAAATAAATTGATGATTCTACTATTTAGAAAAAGAATGGTTTTCAGTATTTACGTTTTTTTTTATAAATATATTTCAAATCAGTGGAAGATATTTTGAGAATATATTTCCTAAAATTACATCATTTGTTATTTTGCAATAGTTTTATCAATCTTGTTTACCTTTTAGAAGCAAAGAATGTATTTTAGTTAACTTTATTTAAATTAGGGTTTAAGATAAAAAGGTGGAAATATGGCTTCATGAATAATAATCAAAATTATGAAGTATATTTCTCACAATGTTTCTCAATCAAATCAGAGATTTGTGGAATGATATTAATTTTACAAGCGGACTCAAATGTTGCACATAAGTTAAAAATAAATTCGGCATTACATCTATAATAAGTAATTTGCAATTTATTTATTACTATTCAAAAAAATTATAATATATTTTAAGAGAAATACAGAAATTAGTTTAAGAATCTATCTTACAATTATCTTACAATCTTATTGATATCATGTTTCAGCTGACATTTATAATTGATGTCAAAGAAGAGGGTTTCCTATCAGAGGCTAAAGGATTGAAGAATGGTTAAAATAACAATAAAAATCACTTTTTTTCTACAATTAACCTTAATGAAATTCAAGTTATTTACTTAGAGATCTATCTTGAACAATTATATATACGTTAACTGAAAACTAAACTAGGCAAAACTTTTGGCAAGGCAGCTCCCATATATTGGCTAAGGCCTATAATGCTCATATCCATTTTCCTAACCGAGATCCTTGTGGGTGAGAAGTTTATATCCAGCTTAAGTGGTCAGTCTAATGTGATGCTCCCAGCGTTTTGTTCGAAGCACGCTTATTAAATCGTTTATTGAGTCTATGAAAGGATGAAACAGTGTTGAGATCATGTTAAACCCCAAAATAGAATCTTGCAACTTTGGCGGAGGGGTGCGAACCATTACCACTAAGCCACCGTACTTCATACACGCTGTTTTAGTAATATTTAAGATACAAAATTTAACACAGCTCATAATTATATCTATTTTATTGCTGTGAAAGTTTGTCAAAATTACATTGTATGTATCCTATTCTTAATTTTTTTAAATTTTCTTTTATTTTCTTAATATTTATTCCATTTAATATGGGTCTAGAGTATTTACATTGTTTCGGATACTGGAAAATCTCTTTCTTATGATTCTATTTTTTCTTAGTATTTTGTTAATATAATTGGTGTATATTCAAATAATTATCAAGACTAATAAATATATAGTTAAAATCAATTCTACAAAAACGAGAACTTATTTTAACAAAAAAAAATATAGAGAATGATTGTTTTTAAAAGCGAATAATCCTTTCTATGCTTTTCATTTTTGGTTATCTGCTGAACATAAGTAATAAATTTATTAGCTTCAAACTTCGTATTCGAAAATGAAGATTTTTAAATTATAACGAAAATGTGTTGGTTATTCTGTTAGAAATGGAGCTTACCATTGAGAAAAACTGCTATATTATTAATATTTTTTTAATCAGAGTAGAATCTAATTATTGAAGAAATTCTTTCATATAACACAATCGCTATTTGTTCACATTTTATTTTGAATCAGAAATAAATGATTAATTAAGTAAAAAGACGATTAAAGAGAATAATAAACCCTTTTTTTATCTACTGCCATTAATATTGTTCTTTTGAAGGAAATATATTTTTAATAATATTAATATTATTAATTATTTATTAATAATATATAAATAATCAATAATATTTATTGATAATTATTTATTATATAATTAATATTATTAATTATTTATATTAATTTGCAGTTTATTGGTATTATGCTTAATATATTTTACATTTAATTAACATATGTTAAAAATTAAAAATGCATAAAATCTTTTTAAGAACAATTGATAAAATCAATCATTTAACTTTGATTTTATTAGGAAATTACACATACACAAATTATATTATAGATATTTTAACAACTTTTAATTTATTTAATTATAAATTATCGTTAGATACTTAAAATTGTTTTCTATTTAAAAATTGAATGCTGATTCAAATCAATACCTTATTGAAAAAAAATTCTCATTTTAAATTTTTATCTTTTATAATCTGCTTTTGTCTTTTGAAATATTATTAATAAGTGCTAAAAGCATAGTAGAGAATAGTTTTACATAGGCACAAAATAAACCTTACAAGGAAACACTTAAAATTAATTTCATTATCAAGCTGTTAAACATATCTTTGTTGAAAATAACAACTTCTAAAAAAGATGTGCTATAAACGTTAAATATACTTACTAAACTTTTTATAATAGGTCATAACTCTACAAACTACTTTTATAATTCTGTAGTAAAAGTAATTAAATATACATCTTTCAGTTAAATAGTAATTATTTTTATCTACATCTTTGTGACAGAATTAATGCCTAAAACTATCATTAAATTTAAATCAAAATGAATTTGAAAGTATAAATTTCAAATCTCTCAGTACCGCGTCAAGTTACATCAAATAAATTACTTTATTCCATTGCAACTTCACGAAATTATTTCCTGCTTGAAATATTTTATTTGCATATTTTCTTCAGTTCAGAAGTCAACATCTCGCTTAATTTAAAATCAAAAGCGAGATATATTATATTCGGAAAACAGTATTTTTAATTTAATACAGGAGAGATTTGCTTCACTTCACTCAACTATGAAGATGATAGTTTTTCATAATAAAAGGGGAGAAGTATTATCGACTTTTTTTCTTTTCTGGAGCCTTGTTAATATATAAAGAGAGAAATTCATTACAGGAGGATTTCACAGAGAAACGAAGAAGTTCCTTAAAATTTACTTACAACTTTAATAGGATATATATTATTTAAATATATATATATATATATATATATATATATATATATATATATATATATATATATATATATATATATATATATATATATATATATATATATATATATATATATATATATATATATATATATATATATATATATATATATATATATATATATATATATATATATATATATATATATATATATATAATTTATTTGCAATTTTTAGTTAAGATAATGAAATGGCAATTGATATTAAAAACGGGAAAAAATAATTCAATTCTTAAGTTTACTTAGAAATACTATTATTTTGTTTTGATCTATTATTAAGTTTACTGTTTACTAGAAACTGAGTAATTGGATGCAAAAAGACTCCTTTTTTAATTTTTATATTTGATAAAAAAAACTATTTATTCATTGCTGATTTTTATTTTTATTGCATTTATATAAAATATTTTAATGATTGACGCAATAAATTAAAAAAAAATCTTTGAAAGTCAGAAATACAGTGCAGAAGACTGATAGTTCATAATTTACTTATCATCCATACAAGAAATCTTATTTTCTGAATAATTTATCTAAACTCAACAGTCCATTTCAAAGTCAAAGGCTTACCTTTATACAATTTCATAAACGAGGTCCAGATTAGTGGTCGGCCTATGGAGAAAAGCCCAGTGTTTAATTCCAAAGAAAATACTTGGTACTCAGTTACGCCACCCCCTAAAGGGTTAAAATGCTGAGTTAACTTTTCCCATTCTGAGGATCAAATTCAGACCTGTGTTTTGGAGTTTGGAAGCGCGAACAATTACCACTACACCACTAACATTTGTTTATAAATTTATAATTCCTTTCTTATGTAAGGTATTATCAAAATATACTTTTTATGAAATTGAAATGTAGTTTCATATGATTTTAAGAGAAAATAAAATAAAATTAAAATGAAAAAATGATTAGCTTATTAATTTTTTTAAATGTCATAAAAACTAACATTTTTTATTGATTGAAAATAATTTCAATACATACGCAATATAAAATGTTGAAACAACATCGTAGTGTTTTTGTTGTTACAGCTTTTGAAATCGTAAATAAACAATTGTATAATATCTTGCAAAAATATCATCAATATAATATCTTAATTAAAATATGATTACTTCGAAATGTTAAATATAAAGCCGAATAACGGCAGAATACGTTAACTTAGACTTCAGTCGTTATTTTTATTCGCCAGTGATATTATCTCTGATTTAAAGGTAGAATCGCAAGAATAGCATTTACAGCTGCGAAACAATTCCCAATGAATTTTCGGAAATGTTAATACCATATATCGCTTATATTGGTTTTATATTTGCAAATATTGCTCAAGTTTCATAAATTGAAGAAATATATAGGGTACGATAAATAACTTTTCCCAGCTTTCTCTACAATAGGATGGACTCAAGTTTGGTGGATATCTGTACACACACACAGGTATATATTTGATCATAATAACCATCATTCATATTTCAAGACAGTATGTGAGTTTGCCCTATTAGCCTTGCCTGGTTTCTTGATGTCCCTTCCATAAACTGAAAGGAATTATCATTGGAGTTACTTTCCCCTATAAAGCCACAGCTCTCCTATAAAGGACTTGATCTATCATAAATTTTCAAACACGTAAAAGGAAATAATATTCAATCATAGCCCTGACAATCACCCAACTTCGATATATTCCAAACCTTATGACCTATTTTAGATCATCCAATACGGAATCAATATGGTATACTGAAATATTACCTAGAAATTTCACTGTGTCTCTAATATAAATGACACAATGTTACTGTAAACACTGTAATTTACTTGTATGAACAAAGTAATAATCGAAACCATATTCATTATTAAAATCATTATGTGTTGTATTTTATTTCAGTATATTTATCTAAGTATTAGATAAGCATTCCTTACAAATTCAAATAGAAACTGAAACAGCCAAAAAAGTAGAATTATATATTGTTTTTGATTAAATAATGACTTAATTACCTAATATTTTAAAAAAAGTTTTTTCAGATTTAATGATAATTATTTTTAGAAATACATAAATATTTTTAAATTAATAACGTATAGATGATATCAAAAATTAACTAAATGAATATACTTATTCTCAAAAATTAAAATTTTAAAATAATGATCTTAATTTAAAAAGTTTGTTTAAAGTAATCTCTCACATAGTATTTCATAAATTTATTTTATATCTCATATATTTTCATACTTTACTTTAAGAACTATTGTAGAAAGAATATTTCTAACGGCAAATATTCTCGAAATAAAACAATAACCAGATATTTTCAATTTAAAATAATGTACGTGTTATGACTGAAATTAATGATAAACTACAATATATATTTTTAAATACTTCTAAATTTATTACAAAAAAACATTGACAGACTTTCAGATTGTGTGTATATATATATGTATATATATATATACATAAGTGTATATATATATGTATATATATATATACATATGCTCAAATACATATGCATATGCTCAATGTCAAGTGTAATTATTTTTCAAATGTACGATCCTTCAAACACAGAACGGTAAATCTCATGTAACTTATTTTCATGTAAAATTTTCTTTAATTGAATAAAAACTAAATGGCTTTATTTTAATGATCTCAAATATTTAAAGGAAAACGAAATTAAAATAAGTAATAAGCAAATCTGGAAAATAGATCACATGTAAATATTTAGATTTTTTAAGTAAGTAAATTTAAAGGAGCTTTTGATGATAAATGAATCAGAATAGTGCACGGTGTAATTTATAATTGGTTTTAAAATTTTGGATAGTTATTTATTTACAAACATACCATGGTTGCAGGATTGTTTTATTTAGAAATACATAAGTTTACATAAAATAAAGACAGTAAAATATATGCTGAAAAATGAAAGAAAATATTGCAGCACGTAAGTAATTTAATTTAAATATTTTGAGTGAAAAATAAATAAATTAGAATTCGTTTAACAATGTTTCTAACACAGAATATGAAACATTTTTCTGATTTTTACATGAACTTCTGAATGAATAAATATGATAAATAAATTTCCTTGAATACGATTTCGTGTTAAAAGTAATTTCTTGCTTGAAATTAAAATAAATCAAACTATCTTTCCTTCACATAAAAATTTGTTTACTTTTTTAATTAAAGCAATCGATATAAATGTAAACATGTTTTTAGTTAGTAATTAAAGAATATCCGTATTTTTTTTTTTGTTTAATGTTCTAATGTAAAGTATAACGTATACATGAATAAATACATTTCTCAATATTACAGTTTAACAGACGTATATATTTTTTCTGGAGAAATAACTTTAGCAGTTAAATATATTAAGTGAATGCAAATTTGGCTTTCTAATGCTTAGAACTATCTTATACCATATGAAATCCTTTACATCCACGTTCAACACTTTCAGCATCATCTTCTCATTTTCATTTGAAGTCTTTATTTGTCAGTAAGTTATTTATCAAAATGTCATAAAAGCACTTTCTTTGACTCCTTTTACATTAAAAATATTAAGTAAATATAGAATTATAAAATTTAATATTTAATATTAAAATTATTTGTTTGTAAAATGATTTCGTAATATTTTTAACTTATTGATATTGTGATATTATATTAATTTTATAGACTTAATTATATTTATATAGAATAGAATTTACATCAAATTAGCTTATATATATATATATATATATATATATATATATATATATATATATATATATATATATATATATATATATATATATATATATATATATATATATATATATATATATATATATATATATATATATATATATATATATATATATATATATATATATATATATATATATATATATATATATATATATATTATATATATATATATATATATATATATATATATATATATATATAAATATATATATATACTTAGATATATATATATATATATATATATATATATATTATGTATATATATATATATATATATATATATATATATACAGAGAGAGAGAGAGAGAGCGGAATAAGAAATCGTTACTTATTTTATTTGTGTATTATTAAAGGATTTTAAGATTTTTAATACGTTAATATCATACGTTTATACCACAATAAAATACACAATATTTAATAAAAACTAAGATTTTTTTTTTAATTAAATCAATTTTAACATGAAAAAGGTACTCTATTTTATCAATATTATACATGGATTAATTTGAAAATAAAAATGTGTTAGAAATATTTCCTTTCATACTCTGCCTGAAGATCATTTTCAAGGAATATTTTTTCACCATTGCAGTAAAAGATAAGCTTTAATTTAATGAGATTTTTTCGCAAAAGGAAATCATTGAACTAAAATATTCCAAGTCCATACAAAAAGATTATCTTTTATATGAAAATTAATTTATTTTGAAATATCGTTTGGGGAGTTCTCCTTCACTTATTTTCAAAAGAAGAAATTGTAATCGTAATTGACGTCGACATTTTAAAATTTATTTATTGACTGTTTGAATTTATAAAGAAATTGCGTTTTTAATTTTGAAATAGCATTTTGTAATCGAGCGGCTATCTTTCTGAAGATGAAATAGAATTCATGTTGATGTAAATGAATCTAAAAAGTTAAGAATTTTATTTTAACATTTGAAATTAATGTATATGAAAATGAGAAAATATAAATTGTCTACGAGTACATTTTTAAATGGTATTAGCGAATGATATAAATTGCAATTGTCCATGATTTTTCTCTAGTAAAGTAATCCAAAAATTTATAAAGAATGTGAGCTGTTTATTAATTTTCATTTATACTTACTGTTTGAAATATATTTAACTTTACTAATTTCTTAATGGAGACTGTTGTACTGTGTTGGTGCCTGATAATTTCTTATTTTTTAAAAATTGCTATTGCATATAAAACGGAAGCATGTAAAGAACTTATGGTGTACAGATGCGTTTTACGGTAATTTACAATGAAGTTTACATTTGTGGTTTATATCAATTAAACTGTTAGAATGTGTATCAATATTTTGTGGCATACCGTATACTGTTATATATGTTATAACAGTTTTTTTTTTCTTAATGGAGACTGTTGTACTGTGTTGGTGCCTGATAATTTCTTATTTTTTAAAAATTGCTATTGCATATAAAACGGAAGCATGTAAAGAACTTATGGTGTACAGATGCGTTTTACGGTAATTTACAATGAAGTTTACATTTGTGGTTTATATCAATTAAACTGTTAGAATGTGTATCAATATTTTGTGGCATACCGTATACTGTTATATATGTTATAACAGTTTTTTTTTATAAATTCTTCTGAATTTTGAGTTCAATAGAAATATATGGTTATTTCTGGTTTTTTACCACATGTGTTTGGTAAAACTTTTATCATTACACTTTGGGAAAAGCTTAAATAAGTTTTAGCTATATAACATTAAATTAACCGGAATTTATGGTTTTATAATAAGCGTATGGAGGTAAGTATTTTGAGAATTTTATATTAAAGAACTCAACTTGTCAGTAAGAAGCATGATTTTCTTATTGTATGTCCCTATCAGTGTTGGTGAAATTTATAAAGTAACACACACACATAATTTATATACTACATTAATTATTTTATTTATAATAAAAATTTAAAAATATCACTATAAATATGGTATTAAGAGCGCAATATTCCTTTATAAAACTAATAAACTAAACATACGACTGCTAACAAACTTCTTAGGTGATTTTATAATTGTGCTACTTACTTAAAAGCAACATTATCAATCATAGGATATAAAATTAATTACAAATATTTAGATTGAACAAAGACACGAATTATAAAAGAAAATTAAATACGAGTATAAAGCGGAAATCATGTTCTTTGAAAAATGAAAAATTATTGAATCTTAAATAATAGAATATTATTGACATTTTTTTCCAGATGTATACAGGTTATAATAAAGCCAAAACACATGCGATGAAATATCTATTAACTAAAACGTTGAATTATTCATTTATTATTAATATTAATAATGGTTAAATTTTTATGTGTATGAAAAGAATCATTAGTACTGAGATTAATATTTTAATAATTTTTGTTTAATTATTGCTAAATTGAATTTTAAATTTTACATATAACAATATTTATTTCCAATCCATAAGGACGCGAACATTTTTGAAAGACATTTTTAAGTAATAATGACATTCCTTCTAGGATATTTTACAGCACTAACACATTAAAATATACTCTTCATTTTCGACTAAATATTTGAAATGAAATATATTTTCAGAACAACTAAATGCAAGAATAATATAGAAAATGAAAAATAACTTTTATATATAATTATTAATTATTTTTCAGTATTTTATTGTTGAATTCTGAAATTGATTGTCATTTTTCATTTTCTGTGTTATAATAATACTATTTAAATGTGAATTTCCGAAACGTTTTTATTATGAGAGAAATATTTTTATCTATTAAGATAATTTCTTGTTTTTTACTGAAAGATTTGCTATTGAAGTTAAAATATTTCATTATCATATGCTAAATTTTATGAATAAATACATGTACGCAAATTTTATGAATAAATAAAGTTAATTTCTAATAATTTACTTAGTATATATTATTGAAGAACTTAGCTTGTTACTCAATCTAAAATGCAACTAAATAATGTGATTTAATAATGATGAAATTTATATTAAAAATAATAAATCTATGAAGGATTATTTTTTGCATTTTTGCAGATGAAGCAACATTTTTTTAACCAATATTTTAATATAAAGAATTCATTTTTATATATAAACTTTTTTTAAAAAATTGTTTGAATGCATTTTAAAAACAAAATGTTCTCATTCATAGATACTTATTGAAATCACATAATTATTTTTATTTTGATTTATTACTTATAAATCTTAATTGTTTTTTACTGGCACGCTTTTTCTCTTAATTATAAATAATCTTATTCATCAACTTACTTTGAGAGAAATGTGAAGTTACATGTCTGAAATTTTGAATAAGAAAGCAATATCATTAAGTAAAAACATTTTTATGGAGGAATTGAACATAATTTAATTTAAACCGTAAATATAACAACCATAAGCAAAATTAACTAACTATATATGAATAAAACTTATTATTGAATAGATACATACCTGGATGAAAATTAATTATGTCTTATAAATTAGTAAATATAAGGTGAAACCAATTTAAAGATCTGCACTCTTAATATTGCTTTAATTTAAAAGGCGATCAAATTAAATACGAATTAAGAAACGCCACTATTTTCTATTATCAAAGTTGAATTTCAAATGAAGGAAATGAAACTGCATGTACTAATTAGGAATGGAAACAATGCAACCAGGTGAAGCACATTGTTCTTTTACATCGAAGTTCACTAATCCGTGAATTCGTTTGTTAAATGTATCTGGGATAGTTATTGATTAGTAAGTTTAGAACATGCATGAACAGTACTTCCTCAGTTATACTCATTTCCTCTAAATTCATATAAAGCCTGTAATATATTTTTAAATAAGAAGTTCACCTTTTAACTTCTTTTTAACAGAAAAAGTATTTTATTATTTTTTACGCAAGACATTATTTATTCCCTTAATATTTCGATGTTTTTTCTTTGCCTTGTAAATGTTAAAATCTATATGTATGTATATATATGTATATATATATATATATATATATATATATATATATATATATATATATATATATATATATATATATATATATATATATATATATATGTATATATATATATATATATATATATATATATATATATATATATATATATATATATATATATATATATATATATATGTTTATTTATATATATATATATATATATTTATTTATTTATATATATATATATATATATATATATATATATTTATATATATTTATATTCTTATATATATTTATATATTTTGCTATATGTATATATTTTTTGCTTTATAATTATATATATATATATATATATATATATATATATATATATATATATATATATATATATATATATATATATATATATATATATATATATATATAATCTTATATATATTTATATATTTTTATATATGTATATATTTTTTGCTTTATAATTATATATATATATATATATATATATATATATATATATATATCATTTGTATGTATATGTCAATTTGGTATGAATATGAAAAATCAATATCAATTAATATTGGTTGTAACTGTAGCAATTTGTGTCCTGCTAACAATTCCGTTAGAAATTAAGGACATAGTTTGACATCTTACGGTAGATATCCAATGACAATGTGAATTTCAACATCTACCCGTTGAAAATGGGACAATAATGATGAATTCCCTTGTTAGGTTATACATTACTGGTTTCTATGGAAACTTGATTGAATATCTATTTATAGATACAGGGTGCTGTCGATGGTAAGATGAGAAAAACTCCAGTGATAATATTGTCTGTTAAAATTTATGTAACATTATTTGAGGTTAATTAACAAATATTTTTATACATTTACTGAATATTCCACTCAAAGGTTTTTAAGATATGTTTATGAAGTTATGCTGTATCTATGTCAAGAACACGCAAAGTACATGTTTTTATTTTTTGTAAAGCAATTTTGAAATATACAAAAATATCTCATGGATTATTAATATTCTGTATGAGTCTTAAAATGTACAATTATCAAATTTTCTTCTTGCAGCTTGGTTGCTAAGAACTGATAACTCATTCCTCAAATGTTGTCTTCATGTAAAAAAACAAGTTTTGAAATATGGTCTGTTAGATGTAAAATAATCGCATAGTATCAATTGTGGCGATATCACAATGTACTTAAGTATTAATAATAATCTTTTATTGACCTTAGACTTATCTTATATTTTTATTAAGTCATGAAAGTTTGATACACTTGAAGAAACTGTTATGCACATAATTGCAATCATATTTAAAAATACATAATTAATTGATATTTGATAATGATATATTCTTTTATTTGAAATTCAATGGAGCTTACGTTTGCTTTGCTTGATAATGATGAATAATTCATTATTATTGAAACACTTGTTTAATCAATTTCTAATGCATTTGTTAATGAACCTGTTGTCATGAATGCACATGTTGCTAGTCTACAATTGATAAGTGAATTAGCCACTTAGTAATTTTCAGAAATGAATTTCAATTGTTTAATTTTTGAATTTTGCTATTTTTGAATAGTTGACAGCTTAGAGTTCCTAATTATAGACTGAAATAATTTATTTGTAATTGAAATAAAACTTTATAATGATCAGATGAAAATAAATTAACCATGTAGCTATCGCTATCATCTTATATTTTCTATTTTTAGAAGTTCTGAAAAATCACTCTTGATGAATATAATGCATAGTATTGCCAGATTTGATACAAGATTTGTATTTTAACGTAACATGAAAAAGAAATTTGTAATTTCATGAGGTTTATGTTTTCTATAAAAATCCTGATTCAATACCTTTTTTGATTTAAAGGAAATATTTATCACACATATAACATATGATACATAATCAACGATTATATTTTTACATGTAATTAGAAAAATAGTGAAAATAGTGATTTTGTAATTTGAAAAATAGTGATTTTTAAAAACTTCCTTAAAGTGTATTACTTTTTTGTTTCTGATATCCTGAGAAGTTTATTAAAAGATAATAAATTTATATCATTTTGGGAAGCGTTTCGAGAAGTTTCATCAGTTTAATTTATGATATATTATAAATTTTCAGGGTTTCTTTGAGATAACACTAATTTAAAGGTGTTAATGATAAAGTTTTAAACTTACTTCTAAAATGAAAAATGTATATTCTCAATGAAATCTAATTTATATTAGTAATAAAAGATCTGCTATTTAAAATAAATATTTAGCTTCAATATTTGTTAGAAGTTAAAATCCTTTCGCTGCACATTTTTATAAAAAAAAAACTTAATTAGTAACTATTTATAAGAGGCTAATTTTGTATACTTCTTTTAACTATGAAATTACTTGAACAGAAATAAGATCAGATATTAAATTAAATTGTTATATTATTTTTTCTCGAAACTTTTGTTTAAGACATATCAAGAGAATAAGTATAAATAAAAATGATTCATATTGCCTTATTGTTTAAAATGGTGACTTTAGAAGAGCTTCTCATTCCGTCAAAATCCAAATGCGCCTTTCGAAAACAGAGAAATCATTAAATTTGTTTTTACGATATTTTTTAAATCTTCTTTTATAAAAATATGTTTCATTCTGATATGTATATTCGACTTTGTTTCTTTTGACTAGCAATTATTATTCTTTTTCATCCAACTGTACAAAGACATATTTCAGTAGTTAATACCCTGGGGGAATGGTATTTCTTCCATGCCTTAAGATATACAAACAGAAATATAAGTCTTTTGTTCTTATTCGAAGTTTTAAAGATAAAATTTCTTTTAATTTTCTCAGCATTTTTCTTTTTTGTGTTATTTCCAAGAAAAACATTCAGATTAGTTTTGAATTTAAATTGCACAGATTAAAGGAATATTTTATATTCGAGGTAAGCCTACCCTTAATTTTTTTTCAAATAAAAAGTTTAATCTGTGAGCTTATTTATATGAGTAATTTTTGTAAATACAAATAATACTTTTAAAAAGTATTATATGAATTCACTTCGTATTCTGATCATTTTGAAGAAGGCTGCTGGTGTTCGAAAGTGTATATATTATTAATTTTAATCTATTTATTATAAAATTAGTAAAATGATAATAGTAAAAATTATAATTAGTTTTAAAAAAACCAAATATTCTATAGTTTAGAATGCAAAATGGATATATTTTTAAGTGTTTCACTTTAAATCAAATTTAATATCACACTTCGAATATCACACATCAACAATATGTAAACAGTATCCAGCAAATCAAAATAAAATCATTGATATTACGGAAACAACAAATATGTACTTTACACAAAAGTTCATACGTATTAAATAATGCAAGAAATAAGCTTTCCAGCTTATAATGACAAAACAAATACCAAATTATTCTGTAGCATTGCATGTTAAAAAGTAAAAATGGAGCATTAATATTAATTTCAAAATATGAATTTGGAACTCTGCATGTAATTTTGAGCTTTTTTCACAGGGCATAAGAAGATATTATTTTATTTTTGAATTTTATTTCATTTTATTTCAGAGTTTTGGAACAATTGTGAAACACTCAGGACGCTTCTTTTCTTGTTAAATGGCATTCATTAATTTTAATCAAACAACAAAAGGATAGTTTGGAAGTTATTAGGTTCCGACAGAAGAATGCAAGATGAATGAACAAACAATCACTTATATACTTATCATCATCATAAGAGTAAAAATCGTCATTAAGGAATGTTAAAGAAATTTTCTTGTATTTTTACTGTCATGAAATACCGGTAGCTTATGGAAGGTTACATTGAGTATTTAAAATGAACATAACATTCCCAGAAAAGTCAACAAAAACATTAATGAATTGATCAACTTTATTATAAGATTAATTCGTACGTCTTTGTGATTCACTCGAATGATATTTACTTTGAAAACTCGACTATTCAGCTTCAAACCACAACATGTCTTTCAACTATCAAGTACTGACAGATTCATTTCAATACTTGATAGTTGAAAGAAGATCACAATCACCATTTTTTAAGGTTGACTTTCAGTTATATCATAATTCTTCTTAGAAGAAAATTAATTCGTCGTGCAATATAGTTGCCTTCTTTTGTTCAACATTTCAGACTGGTTGGCTATGCCACCAATGTAAATGACCTTTAACATCATGCTTGTAAATTACAACTCAGTTATAAGTAATTATATTTTTGTAGATATTACTTCAGTAGAATTATTAAAACTATAAAATTTAAATGTTCTTGAGATGCGTTGCCACATTACCTGCACAGTGATTTCTTTAAAAATTACAATCCGCATGAATATACATCGATATTGTTTTATATCATTTGTGTTTTGATTTCCCGATCTTATGTAAATATGCTTTGTGTGTACTCTCACGGTTACAGAAATTATGCTTTGAAATTATAATAATTGTGATACTTCAGTAAAATAATATCTGCTTAACTATTGCAAATGAAAAGTGGTAGAAATTTTTTCCAGAGACTTGTAAAGTCAGACATTTTGCGCTTCCATACAATATGTCCATTAAAAAGATTCCAATTTGTGAGCAAACATATATAATATATATATATATATATATATATATATATATATATGTATATCAGGGGATTGATAGTTGATGAACTAAGTACCTGGTATGCTTAAAAAACACTAGGTGTTTTGCGTAAGGTTAACCATGTAATCAAGACATATGCTTCATACCTCAGGACCTCACGGTCAGGAAAATAAAAATAGGTTTAATAAGAACCCAAGTAGAGAATTGAAGACATAATCTCAAAAAGAATTAACAAAATGGTTTTTAAAGTTATTAAAGTTAAATTTTAATGAAACCAATTTTTTCTCATTTTTTTATTTACTTTTTATTTGGATAATAAAATGTTAAATATTATTTTACAAAAAAGTATTATTTTCCTAAAAAATTATTTTAAAGAAATATAAAAAGTTACCATGAATAACATTTTATATTTCATTAAAAAGTTACAATATACTTTTAAATGCAAGCATGTTCAAAGCTTTAAATAAACATCTTCAATACAGATAAGTTCCTAGAAGGTTAAAAATGCGCTAAAATTTTATAAACAGAATTCAGTTCAGTCATATTTGAATAACATGAGAGTTTAAGTCACTAGAAAATTTGATAAAAATCGTTCTGATATATCAATGCCAGAATAACAATGTTTCTAACGTTACTTAATGGTGGGACACTGCAAACTATTGGTTAGACAACAGCATTCCTATATTAAGCTCTCTAGGCCTCTCTTTCCGAGCATTAGTAAGCACAGAAAATTGATTAGATTATTCTTTAAAGCTTACCGAACAGTGTGAAGAAGAAAATGATTGATGATTCTGAAATGTTCATTGTACTCTAGACAAAAGCAGTATAATTATTTATAAATACATTTTTGACTGCGCAACATGCATTCATGAGTTATAATGTGTGGCATTAATTTTCATTTTCATTTGAAACGAATTCCTTGCATAATAATCATAAAGATATGCATAGTGTAACTTGTTGAATGATTCTCAAACTTGTAAAATGATTAATATTTATAGCTCTATTATTTTTAATTTTGATTACAGATGACTATATGAGTAAGCTTTAGTATATTTTTATATGCAAATTTATATACTTTTGTACACTTAATGTAAGATTAATGAACCAGTGGAAAAACTAATTTTACAAGAATTAAAAATTACATATTTAATAAAGGCAGATCTGATGCGTAAAATATTGGTTTATTAATAACAAACTATACAAGTCAATAAATTACAAAAACGATTAAGAACAATTTCAATTATGCTTACATAAATCCTTAATGTATAAAAAGGAATTACAGATGGTAAGAAGTATTTCTTTCCATAATTTAAAATAATAGTATATAAAATAGTATATACATTGTCAGCGTCGCATTATAGTTTCTCCTCTATTTACACTAGAAGAAAAACTATTAGGAATTATTTTATATGCTGAAATTTAGCTGAAGAGAAAAATACTCCAACAATGTATGTATATGTAATTTTTATATATATAATATAATATATATATATATATATATATATATATATATATATATATATATATATGCACATATATAAGTTTGAGGACAGCAATATTTGAGAAAATATTATTCTATATTTTTGTATTTTTATGAAAAAAATAAAATGAGGTGGTATCCAGATACATTACAACTTCAAATCTAGACAATGATAATTCATTCCTTAAATTATATAATCCAAAATATGATTCAGATCTTAAAGCAAAGGAAAACACGCAAAATTATAGAGAATTTTCTACATGAATAGGGGAAAATATATTTCTGTCTTCGATAGGAATTCAACTTCCTACAGGAAAGAAATATTCAACTTACCAATATTCTCCGTCCTAGCAGGAAATGGGAATTTGATTGCAGCTAATTACTTCCTGCTAGCTGTGACTAAAATGTATGGAAAAAGAGGAAATCTATATAGCTCCGTCAAAACCATCTTTCAGAATCCATTACAGTTTACATGTAGTCATGTTTACAGCTGCTGAGAATCAGAAATAATAACGCTTTGAAATTTATAAATTTAATCAAATATAAATTACAGTACTTTAAGATATATTTATAATAATAATATAAAATGTTTCTCATATTTTCAGTTATAATCATTATCAAGATTTCATCCTTCTCATTAACGCATTCTTTATGCATTCAGATATTTAAAATCGAATTAAAATAATCAAATATGAAAAAAAATTTCATCAGTTAATGACAGTTTTCCCCTTCATTGCTTTGTCTATGAAACAAATTGAACTAAGTATCGAAGTAATCAAAAAATGGTAAAGTTCATTAATATCAATTGGAAAAATTATTTGAGTCTATATTTTGCTTTCATAAATATTATAGAATTTGTAAAAATATAGTGAAAATAAATAACTACTTTCCCAAAATTTTTATTGTTATTTTAAAAAGTAATATTTATCTCTTTTTTATGCTCAATCTATATTTTCACTTTAAATGTTTTAAGTAAATTCAAAAGTAATTTAAAAAATTAAAGAAAATATAGTAAATTTAATATTGAAAGTTTTGAAATATTTGCGTTAAATAAATTCATTTTAAATAGTTTAGAATACTTTAATCAAACACAGTTCAAAACCCTTTATTTTTTAAATATTATATAAGCAAATTGTTTATTTTATAAATTTTACCAAGTTGAAGATTGACATTGAGATATATTATGTGCTTTGATAAAAAAAAGTAATAATGTAGTCCTTTTCTTCTATAGATAAAATTTTAGTTGCAATATTGTTCATGAATTATGTGAATGAAAATACCAGAAAAGTACACATGGCAAATTCCAAAAAAAAAAATAAATAAATAAATAAATAGTTAGATTAAAAAAAACTCAATTTTTCTGTAATTTAAATAATTTGAGTATTTTTAAAAGTTAAAATGCATTACATTACGGCTTTATTAATTCTGCTATTGAATTTAAGTAGGATAAAATGAACAATAATCGAAATATATTAAATAAGATTACATTTTATTAATTTTACAGCCAATGTTTAAGTACTTTGTTTTTAAGTTTTTTATCTTATCATTACCAACAGATATTATCTTGATCAAGAAATATAAATTTGCTACAAATCATTATATAAATCATTTTTTTCACTTTCATCAGTAACAAACAATATATTTATTAAATTTGAATTTAAGAATAAATTTAATTTAAAAATTCAATTAGGAAAAATGCCCTATTGAAACGATGCATAAATCATAAAATAATTGATATTTCAAAAATTCATAGAAATTATGTTAGAACTTCAGTGTTGAACAAAATAATCAGCCCAAAACTGCATTGGATAATTTAGTCATTTTAAATTCTTGACATTTTGACTTATATATTGTCAAATTCAGATTAAAGGAAAATAAATTTTACTTATCTGTATTGAATTTCAACTTTTATTAATCCTTATTATATTATTGATGTATTTGAAAATTAATGGGTGTTTTAAAATATTTTATTAATTTAATAAAATGAACATCAATTTCTCTTTCTTAGATGCTGCAAATTCATTTTTAAAAGCTTCAATATTTTCATAATTTCAAATCTATCGCATTTATTTCTTTTATATAGGTTATATCTATTCCAAAGAATTTTAAAGAAATATTTATAAAAAAATAAATATACAAAGTTATACACTACACAAAGTTGAAGAGACTTTTATTCTTCATCTTTTACTTGCATATACGGGATATTAAGAAAAGATCTGAATAAGATAATGAATGTTTGGAGTGTCAGTAACTTTTATAAAGTTTTATATATATATAAATATAAAATTCATTAAAACGTAGATTCTAATTTCCTACTATATATATATATATATATATATATATATATATATATATATATATATATATATATATATATATATATATATATATATATATATATATATATATATATATATATATATATATATATATATATATATATATATATATAAATATATATATATATATATATATATATATATATATATATATATATATATATATATATAACTCATTAAAAACAGCCGTATAAGTTACTACTTAAAAATAAAAAAAAGAAATTAATTATAAGTTAATATTCGAAAATGAATTTAAATATTTTACATTAAAAAAATTAATTTCGCTTTGTTTTAAATAACAGAAGTAATATGCATAGTTTTAAATCAAAATATTTTCTTTCTCTTTCTCCTACCATAAAAGTTATTTGTATTGCAACTAACATGTTTATAAAAAATAATTCATGATTAAAATGTTAAAACATTTTACTTGTTTCTTAACTCTTTATGTGAGCTAATTTTCTTCTACAAATATATTAGTAATAGCAAAATGAATATGCACTTTTTAAGTATTTATATACGTTTTGAAAGATCCTAAGAAAAAAGTACTTTTGATTATTAAAAAAGCATTTTAATAATAAAATTACGATTTTTAAAATGCAGCGTGGTAGGAATTTTTAACAATTACCTAGGTTATCGTGTTGGAAAAAGTACGCAGTTTTCATTATCATAAAGTAATGAGTCAAATTCCTGACATAAGAGTTTCATCATGTTTATCAATGGTGCAACAAGTAAAATAAGTCAGTTTGCCCGTAGGAAATGGTACCGCTAGGGGTAATAAGTAAATTGTCTTATGTTTTGTTTCTATTTTTAAATTACGAAATCTTAACCTCCTTACAGTATCGGTCCTTCGAGCACATTATGTGCCATCATTTTACATTCCTCGTAGGCTGAAATGTTACCTTTCTTCTTATCTCTAGAACATCTTATCACACTCCTCATCTTTTTTTACAAATTTTTAAGTTTTATTAATTTATAGAACATAAATATTCACAGAAATATAACAAATGGAAAAATTCTATGAAATTTCATACTTTGATTTATAAAAATATATTAATTTAATGGCATTCAATTTAAGTGTGAACTATTTTCATTTCTAAATATTTCAATCAAAAAATTAATGAATTTATTTAATCCAATGCCTTAACCTTTTACATATAGATCGATTATAATTCCAAAAATATTATACCATGCATAAAACAGCTATTTTCACAGACATTGTCTCATCAGGATATTTAATTTTCTTACACATTTTCCCATATTTCTTAACAAAATTGTGTTACAAATCGTCGTGAGAAATGTTTAATAATTTGAAGAATGAAATGTTATCTTTTTTTCCAATGGTCGGGTATATCGGGATGTATTGTCCCTTTATACCCAAGGCCAGAAATAGTGACCACTTTTGCCGCCGAGGCGTTGCCCCTTGTGCACCACAGGGGGTTGGCCACCATCGCACCCTCACACATGCCATAGAGACCCCTTTATAGGGTAGGCACCGTTCATACCTCCTTCACACACAAGGAAATGATAAAGACAGGATGAAATGTTATTTAAGAATCTTATTAATTATCTTTAAAATAATTTATTAAATATACAAATATATCTTAATATTTCAAGTTTATAACAAAAATAATTACTTAAATAAATTTTTTATTGAAAATTGTAAGGTTATATAATCGAATATATTTTTTAGAAAAATAGATTTTACAGAATTAAAAATTCACTAATTAGACTTTATGTGATACGTAACGCACAGTATCATTTCAATCTATACTACTATACTACTAGATGATTAAAAACTACACTACCGGATGATTTAACGCTTGAATAATCCAGCTTAACCAATTATCCAATTAATTATTTATTATTGGCTAGCAAATATAAATATAATATTTAAATTTTATTTTTTATTACATATGCGTTATTGTACAAATTATGTTCTATTACAGTGCAAAGAGATAAAATACTTATAAAAATTAATGCTACGGTATTATTTAATATAACTATAATAGCAGATTTAATACTGCATCTTTATGCATTTGTCCAGAAAACAAATTAAATAATTTATAAACAGCTTTTAATGATAAGTTTAAACTTCTTTAAAAGTATTTCCCAAAGAAAACATTTCCTGTCTAAACTTTTAAAATATTCTGTTTTATGATTTGCTAAATTATCTAATAAGAAAAATACAATTTTTTTTAAAAAAAATAAGTTTTTTAGCATGACATTATTATGTATTGCATTTTCTTTTTTTTAATAAAAATGCGTATATCAAATATAGATTTATTCACTAAGCATTTTTAAAACTGACCAAAATTACAAATGCCTTTTGCAAAAATCATTTCTTTTTCTTTCAGTATTTATTAAATAGGTTTTTGACAGCGGTAAATAATTTGTCTTTCATAATCATAAATTTCCTTTATTACTATCAATTAAAAAAATGTACCATAGTATTACACCTTTTTATTTACATAGTATTAATATTTACATTTTTATTCTAGAAATAAAGGATTTTTCGTTTCATCTGAAACTTTTCAAGTTTCTAAAAAAGTTGAATATTTAATCACCTGTGAAAAAAGATTAAGTTGTTTTAAGAAGAGTCATTTTTTATATAAATATTCTTGTGTGTGTAATAATTTTTGAATTCATTACGCTCATGTTACTTGCTACCTGTGACTAATTTTTTCATTACTAATTCATTCTTCTGCATTGAAAAATGAAACTGAAAACTGAAAATTATGCATATTTATAAGTATAATATATGTTGATTGTGTTGTGTTTCTTCTGAAATTTAATAACTGGGATAAAAATATTAATAATATAATGTAATCACATTATATTACTTATTAAATATCATATACATTATTATACATTTTTGTGTGTGTTTTAAATAAAAATACAAATATTTATGTGCAATTTTATTTTTCTTAATCACAGTCAATTGTATGTAGTTTAAATTACTTATTATGGTGTTCAGATTTAGACGAGTTACATTAAATTATCAAATTAAAAATAATATTGATATGAAATATACTTCTCTATAAATATTTGATGACATTGTTTACTGGTGTAAATATGATATTTATGTGTATCACTGTTTAAGTTTTTATTAAGACATATTTTCTAATAGATCAGTATAAACAGAAATATATCCTCTTTGCTAAAAAATTTGTTTCTGACTGAATAATTTAACATCAATGTGACTGAATTTAAGAAACTGATTTATAATATTGACAAGATCTCAACGTGTTCTAGAGGTTTGAATGTCACTCTTGAACAATGGAAATACATATGGTGCTTTTACCTTTTGTATGCACGCCTGTTGGTGTGAGTGATTGGAAGTTTTTTCATTTAACTTCCTTAAGATTACCTATGAGCACGAGTGGTAATTTACAATATTTACTCAAAAGTGTTTCAAATCGGCTTTCGGACACCTATTACATAATGACAAAAATAAGAAAGACAATTGGACAGAATTTGTCAAAGGAAAGTTGAGTGTTACAATGGAATGTCATATTAAAATAATAAAATATATATTAGCTACTATAGATTAAAAACAAATCGAAAGAAAAAATGTGTAGCCTATATATTAGGTAGCTTATATATTAGGAATTTATACATTAAAAGAAACAAACAGATATGTTAAGAGAAGCAAATTATTGTTAATTAACATACACGTACGTAATTTAAATTTTATAGCGAAATTAAGCATGCTTATTTGTTCTTATGAAATTTTTCACAAATCCGTAACATAAAATATTGAAGCCAATGGTACAGATATGTTATTTCATACATTAAAATATAACACATTTCCACCCTGATAAATTATTGTAATTAACCATATGCTAAAAATATCATAAAATGTATTTAACAAAAATTTTTAACAACTAAAACTAAATATTTAAATCATAATTTTATTCATCAAATGGGTGAAATGTTTTGGTTATTTGCATGCTATTTAATGACATAAAAGATATTATAACATCACCATAAAATTTCAGTGACTTTAGAACCTGATCGCAATATTTACATAATTATGGATTTCTTAATGAATGAAAAAAAATCAAAAAAAAATATTTTAATCATGTATCACAGAAACATAGCATTGAATTAACATTTTGAACACCATATTGAAACTATTCTATAATTATACACATGTTGTTCAATGATTAAAAAAACGTGTACGATTTTCATTTAAGTGCTTCTAGAGGAAATATGTATTTTTGAATCATGAGCTACACATCTTACGAACGCAGTCTACATTAAGGTATACATTAAGGTATATATATGTATTTATGGATCAACAAAGTAAAATAAAAAAAATAAACAACAGACATTACACTTCTTTTAAAACATATTGTTCTTAATAGTATTCATTTTACAGCTTGTATGTTTTCATTTTACAGGTTTCATTTTACATATATTATTCATTTTACAGGGCCTAACTTGTATGCACATACTTGATTATATTAATTTCGTGACTTAAATCATGCATTTAACAGGTTTTAAATTCATTGGAGTACAATTATTTTACACTTTCAAATTCAATTTTGTATAAATCTCAAACATATTTCTGTCAAAGATAACTTTAATGCATAAAGGATTGATTTTTTTTTAAATTCCTGAATAATATTGACTAGTTCATTATTTTTTTTACTGTACAATAATAGATATCTCTTTGCAATTCAATCAGGATAATGGTATATGATTCGTTGATTTCACTTCTTTAAAATATTTCAAAATGACATCTTTATTACAGTAATTCATTTTCAAAGATAATTGTGCGTAAGGTTTTCATTTCAAAATAACACTGATTAGTTTCTGAACTGTTCTTATAACATGATAAAAACAAAATCTTCTGGTCAATAATTTTAAAATATAATACGATATTTATACGTAACTTAGATAACGGTAGACTAGTTGGAACGGATAATCATTCTCCTTATAAAAAGATAGTAAAATCGAGTCCCCGTACAAACAAAAATACATTGAGTTCACTAACGATGGCTAGAGTATGTTGGATATGTAGATGAAGCAATACCTTTTATATGTAAAGATACCTCTCGCTATGGAATGCCATAACTAAGTGTCATCTGCTTGGACCTGCCTTATAAATTACAAAGACACTCTTTCGTGTCTAAATATTTATATATAGATATACATTTACTAGCTGCCTCATTACATTAAGCGTCATCACTTCTATCGCTTATAGTGCTGAAACTTAGGAGTACTAATATCCAGCCATTATAAATCAACAATTATCATGCATAAAGTATTTAATTACATTTTATTCAAGAATATTTTGCTAAATATCCTTAGATAATGGAGATGTCACATATTGTTTGATAAACTGTGTTTTAAAAGTTCAGAACTAAATGGTTTAAAAATCGTTAAGTTGTAAAGATATTTATATTCATATTCCACAGATTCTAATTTATTCATATTTGTATTTATGAATTACACCAGAATATTACATTGCAGATTGAAATGACATCAAAAATGGATAACAAATTTTTCACATACAATTTAACATTTCAGTAGCTAAACTTTCCTTATTTTTGGGAGTCTGAATCTCGATACTTATTCAGAAAATTACTTTCTGATTAGTAGAAAACGTAGATGGTAATACTTGTGGACAAAAGTAATTAATCTTTTTCTGAGATAGTTAGAATTAATGTGAATTCCAGAAGAGTCAAGTTTTTATATAAAAATAATTTAAACTGCCTGAAAAAATATGAGTTTTTATGGATGCTCATATTAATTTTACTTTTTAATTTTGTCTAATTTTGCCTATTTTATTTCTTTATGAGGATTTGTATTAGGCTGTGGCAGAAATGGCTTTGAGGCATTGATGTGAATAAAGAATCCTCAAGGTTCACCTAAAATGTCTGAATCCACTACGAAGGACATAAGCATATGATTCCTGACCAGATCGATATGTTAACCTTATTTTAAAGGATATAATATTGTTCTTAATATTTGCCAGATCTTCTAAGAACATTCATTATTTCAAATATTGCATAAAGTAATTATTTAATTATGAAAGCAAGGTTAAATAAAATATTGCATATTTATTCCCAGATTATTGTGATATTTAGAGAGAAATTGATTTAAAAAAGTCACATTTGTAAATGCTGTAAATGTTTCATAAACTTTAATAATAAAATTTTACTATTCTGCACATAGTTAAGTTTTCCACTTCTTCTATGGAAAAAATGATTTTATAAATAATTAATCAGATTTTTTCCATTTTATGTAAGAGTTAAATTCTAAAATTGCGTAATATTTTATTAAGAATGCAGCACAGTTTTGTTTATTTTTACCTATGATCAATTATATTATTTTTCTTAAAGAAAATATTTGGCCTGGTAAGTCAAAGCATTTCAACCATTATATATATATATATATATATATATATATATATATATATATATATATATATATATATATATATATATATATATATATATATATATATATATATATATATATATATATATATATATATATATATATATATATATATATATATATATATATATATATATATATATAGCAAATATACAATGATGCGATATGTACTAATGAAATTCTAAGACTAAAATACAGCTAACACCATCTACTTAGGACAAACATTAAGTAACTGATGTAAAAAATTTTTAAAAGATTGAGGAATATAACAATTATAGAAATGAATATCATTTTCTAAGGAAGATAAAACTACTTAGTTTAATCAAAATATGTTTCAATAAAAAGGTAATTTTGAATCTGTCAAAATATTTCGTTTCTGATGTGACCTCAAATTCTCTGATAGAAAAAAAATTACCTGAAATCGAATCCGAAAAAAAATATATTTCAGCTAACTGAAACACAGATTTTTATGATAAGAAATAAAAAATGGTATAAAAGACAGTTTAATGATTTTTCGTTCGAAATTCTTTTTTATATTTATAAAAGAAAGTCAAATAAATCGTATTTTAACTAGTAAAAGTAATAAAATATTTGACATAGTATGTCTCATAGCTTATCAAAATAGTACATGTACTCTGGTAAAATCTTTAATGACTTCTATACTTTTATTTAATAGACCCAAAAGTTAGTTAATATTTAATCGCGATTTAACCAAACACATTCTGCTTCTTAAGCTAATGATTATTTTCT
Source organism: Latrodectus elegans (assembly GCA_030067965.1). Classification (NCBI taxonomy): domain Eukaryota; kingdom Metazoa; phylum Arthropoda; class Arachnida; order Araneae; family Theridiidae; genus Latrodectus; species Latrodectus elegans. Next base: position 40,864,310 of record CM057820.1, on the reverse strand, counting down.
TTATAAACATGCATTACTAGTGATTTTGGAATAAAATTTAAATAAGAGAATATATACATTTTAATAATATATTATGAATAAATAAATTCTTACTAAACGAAGTATTGCAAATATTGTTTTTGTTTAAAATATTGATTACCAATTCAAAAATATATGCAAGCATAAAAGTAACATATATGTTATTTTCCATAATGATTGTAATACATGCAATATTTATTTCCATACATATTTTGAGCTCATTAAATTGTTAATTATATATTCGAAATTCGGGTATCCTTTAAAACTTTAATATGTTTTTAATTAATTTACTTAATTTTCGTATTATGAATTGTTAACTAATATGTTAATTATTTTGAATTCTTAACATTAATATATTAAATAAAATGTAATATATGTATTATTAGTATTTGTAATTTATAATTTAATTTTAAATGAATAATTATGCATAAAAACTTACAAGTAAATAAATACATCCTAAGAAATAAATTGAAAAAATAAAAGTTCATAGAATGTGTTTTAGTAATAAAACTGCCCACAACAAAAATATTGTCTTTATAAATTGAAAAAGAAAAATGTATCGTCATTCCTATTTCTGAATATTTATTCATTTTTTTTTGCAAATAATTGTTCAGATATGTTTTAAGGTGAAATAACCATTCCATATCAGTTAAGGCAAAACAATTGTTTTGTATTTAATAATCATTAGTAATATAAAATATCAAAAATTAAACTCGGGCTTAAATTATTAGTTGAAATGTAGTATTTAGGTGCTTCTCTCTAACAAGTGCCTTAAATAGGCTTTAAAGTACTGTAAATATGATGTGAAAATATTTAAAATAATTCTGTATTTGAAATATTCATTTATAAATAAATAGGAATTTTCATAGAATTTCGTTTTTATTTACAATTTTTCAAACCTTTCAATGTTACAAATGTACAAATGTAGGAGATTGATTAGATTAGATATTTTCCGTATTAAAAAATAATCAGATTTATTTTCCTTAGCAATATTGGAATATTAAGTTTTACTTTATATTAATGATAAATTAAAGTATTTTAATGTAATCTCATTAAAATAAGTAATTTCTAATTTGCATCCAAATTAATTAAAAATTCTTGTTGTATGGTTGAATCTCAAAATAAAACATAACACTCCGTAACACTTTGATGTCTATAGCACTTTTGATTCTGATGTTGTATTTTATTTCAAATGTAATTTTACTTAATGACTCACACACAAAATTTGTAATCATATTCTTTTCATCAGGCATAGGGAATTTGTGAATATCATTTGTATATTCCTTTTATTCTTGTAAATGAAGATAAATTTATTCAGAATAATTTGATTTCAAATAACGTTTTATTCATGCCGAAATACATTTAAATAATGCTTATTAATGTTTCAACAACTTTAATTTGATTTAGTAAGACAATTGTCAAAGTAGGAATACTAAGGAGCCAAGGAACACTATGTTGCGTTTGTTGTTTTCATTTCTGTTGTAGTTTTGTACAGTTTTTATTCGATTTCAGTTTTATAAATTTTTATTATACAAAGAAAGTGCAAAAATCAGTCAAGCCACTATGGTTACATCTGTGGAGAATTGACATTCATCTCTCAAATACAAAGATTCCTACCACTTGTGAAAAAATGTTATGAGCAATACCTTGGTTGTAAATCTGAGTATTTTGATAAATACTGGGTCACATATATGTTCTGCATATTTTATTTAGCTTTCTGAAGGGATGGGAAAATGGTATTAGTTATATGCCGTTTTTAGTTATTGTGGCTTAGGATAAACAAAAACAAAGTTTCAATTGATTATTACTTTGATATAAAAATGTTAGAGGAATAATGTATAAAACAAGAGCTATAGTGAAGCATCTCAATTTGGCATCTGCAATAAGACCCGGGTCTCATATTGAACAGTATCCGACAGTAAAATATCCAGATTCTATGAATATAAGTGACTACAACTAAGTTCAGACTGTGGATGAAGTGGCAGGAGATAAGTGAGTCTACCTTTGAAGAAGTAGTTCATCAGAATCTCACTTTTTATCTTATTTAGATTTTATAAACGTTATGATGGATCTTAATTCTCCTAAATAATTGGTGCAGCAGTTCTTCTTGGCTCTTAAAAATAGGTGTACATTTTTGGTAACCTACATACTTATTTTAAATTCTACTTCACTAAAGAAGGATAAATATTCTTTGTTATACTGCTTGTTGTGCAATGAATATTTTTGGATATCAATACCAGACGTATTAGTGGCAATTGTTTACACACTCACCGAAAATTAGCTGTATTACTGCATAATGAAAATGAGATACCATCAATGTCTATTACCCATGTCTGTTATTTGAAAGAAATATGAAAATGTAAAATTGTTGTTTAGAAAATTTCAGTACACTAAATATAACTAAAAAATATGTGGTGTATAAAATTAATAGATTTGCAATTTGGATACCCAGAGTTTTGCTTTCTTGTGTGAATGGAACAACATGGAAATCGTCTCGTATCATATGGAAATAGTGACCTAAACATGAATCTCATTCTAAAACATTAAAATATGCCAAATATTCCCTTAAATAGCATATATCAAAAATCCCTAAATACCAAATATTCCTAATCGTTCCTGAAAAAAGTTATTTTTGCTATCAATACATGTAAAACTGTGGATAGTTTTTTTTTAAATCGCTTTTATAAATTTCTTCTTTCTCTATGTATCTGTAATCTAAATTTCATAAATCAAATGATGTAAAATTGAGGGAAGGTATATTCATAGGAATGCAAATAAGACGATACAGAAAACTTCATACAGTGATTTTATTGATGGTATTAGTGTTAAGTTTCTAAAGCTAATGAATCAATTTGAAACCAAGAGTTGAATTCAATCAAAAATAAATTATGGGCGATTTCTTGTTATTAATAAAAAGGAAAACGATAAGGAAATAATAAGTGATGTTCAGACTTGATTACAAGGAATGTACTGTAGCATGTCTTTAAAAATTTATTTTTCCGAATACCATTTTGACATTTCTGTAAACCTTGGGATTGCCTGTGATGAACATGGTAAGCATTATCAGTAGATTGTTACCATGGAAATAGTCTCCAACTTGACTTAGGAAGGTTTTAGAATAAAAAAAACCTATTTGACTGCTGCTAACAATTGGAATACATATTTGAAATTAGCTGTCGAAAATTAACAAGATTATATTTATTCAGTCTTGGTAAAAGAAAAAATAGTTTTTCGCAAACCGGTGTAATCAATAATTGCGTTTGGTTTATTGTTCAAATATGAACAGAAGCAAATTTAGCAAAAGCTTTATACGTATATGTAAAATTTTTATATCTGTATAAAATGAATTTTTTGATAACGCAAACAATATTAATTCATTAGCAAAGAATAATTTAATAAAAATATTTTTAAAATATTTCTTTAAATATATACTAAACACTAACTTGAATAAAATAAATTTATTAAGTATTGGTTGAATGCTTATTGATAGTAATAATTATGTCTTTGCAAATAAATTTAAATAAATATGTAAAATATTCATAGGAAATAATTTTCCAAGACGTATCTTGAAAATAAAAAAAATAAGTTAACAAAAACTATAGAATTAATTAAATGTACATGATTTTATAAGATACTACATATATTACTTGTAATACTGGGTTATTAAGAGTTTTTACAAACAATTTTAAATTTAACCAGTATGTTTTTTAAATTAAATAATGATATTTTTACTCTTATCTTATCACTTCTATAAATGTTTGAAAAAGTACATGAAAACAAATTGTCATTTATAATATATAATGTTTCAATCAGTATTTAAGTAAACCATTCATACTTATTTTCTATACATCTGAATTCACAGTTAAAAATTATATACTAAGGGTTTGTGAATGTGCTTAAAAATTATTTTCATTATATTTTTCGCAAGAGTTAAGTAACTTTTGATTCATATCATCATTAACTTTTACCTTTCTCTCAAACAACAGTATACATATATATATATATATATATATATATATATATATATATATATATATATATATATATATATATATATATATATATATATATATATATATATATATATATATATATGTATGTCTAGTATTACCAATGTATATTATGTTTTATAAAACATTTCCGAAAATAAAATTTTCTCCAATCATAAAAATTCAATTTAGTGATAATCATACATTTTTGTATAATATGAAGCTTTCTTTTTATGGAGTTATGACAGAAAAAATAAATATTTTTCTTGACAAGGAAAAATTTGCAATTATTTAAAATATAATTATAAAAAGAATCATTTATTACTCAATGTAAGAAAGAAACTTACAGTTGATCTGCCGTAATTACGTTGTTCATTAGCATGTTAAACTAACTTAATTAATATTTTATTTTTTATCATTTTCCTTGAAGAACATTACTTTTTATTTTTATGAAATTCTTGGAATAATATTCCATTAACAAATTACGCAAAACTAAAACAATGTGTTTAATTATATTTCACACATACCTGACGTTTAGTTGTTAACTTTTTAGCAACGATTTATTGGTTGTTAGATAATTATAATAAATAGTGTTTGTGAAGAAGTTTATGAAAGAAAAAGCAAGTCATTTATGATCTCAAGTTCTTAAATATTATTCTTTGTGTGATACAATACAATGTAACATAATTAATGGAAGAAATGTATTTATTTTGTCGTGGAAGACGAAACTTTTTTATTAATATTTTAATGAAATGCGTTACTTTCATCACAGTTGTTTAAGTAAAGATCATGCTGCAAATTTGAAATGCAGTTAAAATTTTATATCACATTAACAGAAATTGTACTAATGATATTATTGAAAAATAATCAGTCTGAATTTAAACAGCTGTTTAAACAGATTACATTTTTCAACACATTATATTTTGTTGTTTGTTTATGCAAAATGTTCCCATACACTAATATTTTCTAGGCATTTTCCTGCGCAAGTTTTACATAAGTTGTACATATTTCAACCTTATTTTGCATCCAAAAAATTATATCTATATCGTAAGTATGTCAGATAAATAAACATTTCATAAATACTTACAATTATAAAAATCTAACAATAGTTATGAGAAATATATTTCATATATTAAAACAGTAATTCCTTAACATTTCATAATGAAAAGGCATGTTTACATTTTTGTTAACAATAAACGATTTTATTCTTTAAATAAAAATATTTCTATACTAAAACTGATTTTTACACATATTTTTAAACATTTTTGAAAGAATCATGTGCAAAAATTATTTTTTTAGTAAATGATATTATATTATTGAAATCATTAGTTTTAATAAATATGTTTCATTCATTAAATTAATTCTTTTTAATAATATAAAATCATGACTATGAATGAATTATTTATTGTTTTAACGTTTTACAAAGAATTGTAATCTAATTTAACTTCAACATATTGTTTTGGTACCTGCTTCACAGAAAAAGACTTTGATCTGAAATCACAAATGTAGGTTCAAAAAATAAATTCGTATTCTTCAATTTATTGTGTTTTTGAAATTATAAGTCTGTGGGAAAGTAACAAGAAAATGCTTTAGAATTGCAAATGATCTAACTGTTAAGTTCGTTCTAAATGTATGGCATATCATTTTATTCAATATGGCAACAACACATTTCATAAAATCTTAATGAAAGTTATTGTGCGTATTTTAAATTGTGGATAATATACATTCTTATTTAGTTGAATGAATTTGGCATTACTAGCATTCAGTATAAAGGGATATTTTATAAATACTCTAAACTTCATTTTAGTATGCCATGCGCAAATGTCTAATGGACATTCTGTTTCTGCTTTCAATGTATTTCACAATTCATAATCAGGCGTACTAACTAAAGACAAGATGTATGCTTGTCCTTGATAACACCTGACTAATTAAGCATACGTTTGCTATGATGTAGACTGTAAATTCAGTAAACCAGTTGTAAAATGATTTAAGCGGAGTTCTGCGTAATGGGTATATTCAGGTAGATATAAATCTTTATAAAATGTTTATTTAATGTTTCATCAACAATAGTATTGTTTCATGTTATATAGTATGCTTCTTTTGCAAAAATAAAATAATTTGGAGGGTTTGTATTGTTATATTTGTATATTCAAGCAAATATGAAACGAAATTTATGTATTTACAAGAAACAATTAGCAAATTCCTCCAAATTATAAAAGGTATTAATTTTAGTAATCTAAATAATTTTTATATAACTGCTTTTTTTCCGAATTCTATATACTGTTATTTTTTGATGCAAAACGCAATAAAACTTATTCTGTCATCTATCAAAATTTGCCCCAAATAAACTATAGAACAAGTATTTTTATGTCACTAGTATTAATCATAATTTTAAAGCAATATATTTAGAAAGAACCCTTACACATGAATATTTTTTTTAATTTGCTCTTTTTTATGCCCTCTTAGCGAAAAAAAAAGCAAAATGTATTCAAGTTTTCCTAAATTTGAACCGCTTTTAGCCTCATAATCTCTTATAGAAGAGTTACGTCACCAAGTTTTCTTCATGCGTCCTTTTCAACTATCAATTTTTAATGATTTGATAAATCACCAGCGTGGCTTTGAGATAGTTCATTTCATTTTTGTACTATATGTTTCTTTATTTTCCTCAAAAATTTTCTCTAAAATTTAAATGCAAAATAACGCGCAACGTGCAAAAGAGAGCATAATATCGAAAATTTAAAAAAAAAGACAATTGCTTTCTGTACAAATTATTGGACTATAAATGCAAATACTGAAGGTTTGCAATGCTTTTAAGTAAAGACCATATTTCTAGATTTTTTTAAGAAACGACAGGACCCTAAATACTTAACATGTATGCTCGGGTGCTAAATGATTTTTTTTTTTAAAAATGACTATTTCAATTATTAAAATAGATTCATTTCATCTTTTCTAGGAAACGAAATTTATTTTTAACTCTTAAAAGAGTATTTTTAAAGCAACATTTAATTAAAAATATATTTCATTTTAAAAAAGTATTATTATTTTTTAATAATTTTTCTAAACCCATCTTTTTTTTTTCAAATTCCGACAATATCTTTGAAAATTGTAATTTTAAAACATTTCTAAGATTATTTATTGGTTATGTTTTGTATTTTACATGAATACATTAAATGAATTACTTTATGGAATAATTCGAATTTATAGAATTTTATGTATTTATAATTGAAATTTTAAATGTATGCGTGCTTACATTAATTAAAAATTTAGATATTATTTGAAGACATTTTTTATAATTATCTTTCAAGAAAAGAAATTTAATTTCTTAACAATTAAAGCACTAAATATCCAAGCAACAATTCATTGTCTGACATATGTTAGGATCATCCCAATTTCATGGCACAAGCTCCAAAAGTAAGTAATGGGGTACAAAATTCTTCCCGACGTAATAGCTGCCCTTCAGAGAAAACCTGAAGCACTTTTCGGTCTTTCCCTCCTAAGTTTTATTAGGAATGTTCCACTTTCTTGGCGCATCTAATAGATGTGTCAAAGCCTAGGGCTATGTCATCTATCACGGAGAAGGTTATCCAGCGATGAAAAATCTCAGCTAGAAAGTAAATTCACCACTGCTTTTTATGTCTATGCGATTCATCTTTTACTATCTATCAAACAATGACTTTAGACTGCCTTAAAGTGAATTGAAAATTGTTTAATGGTTCATTCTTGAAAGAAATTTTATGACATCATTATCTCTGTTTCAAGTATTATTTGAGATTGTTATATTGATTATTAAACAACTTATTTAAAATTGCCCAAACATGTATATCTATAAGTCTATCTCAATAACTATTTATTCACAAACTAAATTTACCTCACAATTCATTATTAAAAGTGTGATTTTCTCAAACAGGAAATTTTTGCATTTATAAAATTTCAAAACACTCCATTCGCAACAATTTTTTTGCAAACTTCTTAATATTTTCCACACTTATTCTTTAGACACATATAATTAAATTGTTGGGAACAGAAATTTAATGCAATTTTTCTTTTATTACTTTTTTCAATCTTTTATTTTATAGTCACCGTTTTATTCATAAAATTGGATAAAATTTTTTTTATAATTTTGTAAACTTTTTAAAAGAAAATCTTTCCCAACAATTTTAAAAGGGCTTTAAACGTATCATAAACTGTATTATTTTAAACAAAATATCGAAATTTATTGCGCATGGAACAAAATCAATTATTTGTCTTTTTAATAAATTAAATCTGAATTAGAGCAAAAATTAATGACATACTTTTTTCAAACTTGGCTCAATTTATTATTTCTATGATATAAATAAGTATACCAAATATCAGGTTCAAATCTCTATTATTAAAAAAAATTTAGTGTCCACTGTACCCTTAAGAGGTAAATAAATTTGGAAACTTAGTAAAATATCAAATAACTTCTAATCAATATTATTATTTCGATTACATAATTCATTTATGATTTTACTAAAGCCGGATAATGTTAAAAATACTTTATATACCTTATGATCTTAATATTTATATTGCACGCAAAATGCTTAAAATATAACCACATTTTGTTTCAAAAAATTTAAGCCCTTACAGTTTCATGACAAGGCTATTGTTTGCCAATAATACTGAAAATATTTTTATATGAAATACTCAATATTTCATTAAATACAGAAAGATAAACACTCTGAGGTTTAGGGTGTAATTTAATATGATTTTTTTTTATCATTTTTAAAAAAAATATTTTCAGAGTTTAAGGCTTTATACCGCTGTAAATAGTCGCTATATTATAATATTTCCTTTAATCAAAAGAATAAATTTTATTGCATGTTATATTTTTCTTAAATTATAGTATAATACTCTTGATATTAATCGCTTAATACATATTATATAAAATATCATAAATATTTTAGTAAATATTGAAATTATTGTTACATAGTGTATTCGTAAGTATATATTCAGGCTCCTAATTCTTTTTAAATACTCATATAAATTATCTACGCTATAATATAAAAAAAAATTATAAGTTGTGAAATTGAGAAATGCCTGTTACATCTGCAGCCAATAATTCCTAATAATTTTACAATTTTTGGGCTACAAGAATGTCATGAAATACTTTCAGCATTAAAATATTAATAATAATTAAAGTTTTACTTAAAATACGGTAATAAAACTAATATAATTTGTTGATTTTTAATTAATAAAATAACTATATT
>CM057820.1:39619514-39634975 GCA_030067965.1 Latrodectus elegans | reverse complement strand
ACACGTGTTATTTTATAGTAATATTTGATCATGTGAGTAATTGCTATTATTTATAGGTTTAATTTTATTTTTAATCTATAATTTGAATGTAATATGTATAAAAAAAGTTATTCAGTAAATATGCGAATACGTCTTCAATACAAAACCTTTAATTGAAATAATGTATTTTAAGAAGTTTGATTTTTTCTTTTAGAAAATACAGAGTTAAATTTTAAGAAAATTTAGCTATCTTTTAATACAAGAAATTTAACAAACAAATTATGTTAGCAAACTAATCGATCATGATTAAATATAAAAACTCCTCGCTAATTGTACCACTAATTAATTACTTTGTGAAAAATGAACACTCGAGAAAAAAAATTTTAAAAAAATAAATAATTATTGAAAAAGTACTCAAGTAATTAATGAGAAACATGATTTTAAATAATATTTAAAAAGAAAGAAATGATTGATAGCAAAATTTTCTTAATAATATTTTATTTTTCACTAAAGGAAATTTAGTTTTACCTACATGACACACATCACTATATTTCGTGCCAAATGAAATATATTTTTATATTCATGTTCCAAATATAAATTTTTTATTTAACATTGATTATATAATAAGTTAATTTGTACTATTGTATATTAAAATTATATAATAAGGAATATACGTATTTCAATGACAAAAATAATCTGAATTTATTTTCAATAATCTGAAAATTTACAAGATTTGAATAGCATACTTAGTTAGGGAAGCATTTAAAATGAATTAGACTTCTTTAATTCAATGGAAATACAACCTTAAGTAAGTCACATGTTGCGTTGAAGTTAGTAAAACTGTGAGAAAATCCTTAGTAGGCAATTAAACCAAGTTTCTACAGTTACTGTACATTAAAGACCATCAAAATATTTAAAAAAACAATCATTATAATAAATTAATCTAAATTTAATTAGTTTAATTCTAAGTGATATCACTTCAGTCTTTATTTTTACATTTAAGTTTTAACTTTGGTAAAATATACTTGCAAATCATACTTAATTCCACAATAACCTAACTTTAACAAGATATAACAATCATAACGTTGAAATATTATATTTTATTTTCAAGTTACTAAGAGAGATATGAGGAAATTGTTCATTCAGTGTGTTTGTTTGCGTGCGTGCCTGCGTGCGAGTGAGTGAGTTAAAAGACAGCAACATCAATTCTATATTCTGACATTTTTAACAAGATACTCTTAGCAAATATCTGCTTTTTATGTTAACAATTAAAATTACTTTATTTTAATTGTTAAATTATAATAACAATCAACTTATTTAAAAAGGTTATGTAAACGTTTATAAAAATGCATTACTTTATAAAATTTTATTTACATGTTCATCTTATTTTAAATATTTAAATAAAGAGGTTGTTCTTCTTAATTGTGTCTGTTGAGCTTTGAAATTGTTTTTTCTCTTTTGGAAACATGAATAATAATAATCATTATGTTTCATCAGTGATCAATGCACTCACATATATTTATATAATCTTTAATGGAATCAAGTTACATACAAAAAATATATGCTCATGAATTTTTGAATAATATGCAAATGAGATTTAATTATTTTTTCTTTGATGTTTAACACATTTCAAAATCAAATAAAATGAATATGTCTTAAAGAAAAACAAATATAATAATTTTTTATACAGATATTTAAAAACGGCAAAGTTCGATACTATCAGTACCAATTGAAATTTAGGGATAGATTTATCAAAGAAAATTCAAAATAATAGAATTTTATTATATTATTTTCAATATAATAAGCTATAACATTTTTAATACAGTTCTTTCCCTATTTTACAATATGTAATGATTTCATTAAAATAATTAAATGAAATTAGTTAAAATACATATATCAATTTAATAAATGAACATAATTAGATTAAAAAAATTGATTACAATTTATTGTCACGTGTCATTTATATTAAGTTATGGTGTTTATTTAATATTTCCTTAATATTAGGTTTGTTTGTGAAAACATCAAATTGGAATATATAATTGATTAAGTTATTGATATAATTATTGTTTTTTTTTTAAATAAAAGTCTTTGGTAAAAATGCTACGAGCTTATTGTCCAACCTAATATATGCGTTGTATTGGCCAAAATTAATAACTGTAAACAAGCCATTATGTCAAGAATATTTCAATAGATATATTTAATTATTCATTTAGCAAGTTTAAAGGGGAAAATATATTTTGACGAATTTATTGAAAATAATACAACTTTAGGAAATTAATTACTGTTATTATTTATTATATTCATAAATAATAAAAAACTTGATATAAAATATGTGAATAGATATTGTACTACGGGACTTGCTTTTCTAATTCTATTAATCATGAAATGAATTCATTTACATAAAAATTATATTTTATAAATCGCCATAATTTCATAAACGTAAATTATTATCTTTAAATATTGCAAGTAATGAAAAAAGCATATACTTATAGAAAAATTATAAAAAAATATAATTATAGCAATAAATGATGTGGAAATGCTTAAAGCTGCTTTCGTTTGCCTAGGAATCATTTTTAAATTAAAATTTGTATTTTATTTTGAATAATTATAGAAACATGTTAGTAATATAGCACATACTTAAGTCATAAGAAAAAAGTCAAAATATTTCTTTTGTAAATTAATTGCATATTTCAGCTATCTATTGATTATTTTTGAACAATTTCCTTAAAAATAATTAATATAATGAATGTAATGAAAGAATTAATTATTTTGCCATTTTCTAGAAGAGGAAACTCAATTTTTTCATAACAATTTGCATCATTCTGTATTGAAACGTTTACATTATTAAAGGATTAAATATGAAAACCCTCAAATATATTAACTATCTTGAATATGGAAGACAGTTTAAACACATTTAAAGTGGATTTTCAAAAAATAAAATACGAGAAAATATTTAATTAAATTTAGATTTATTTTACTTTTCCGATAAGGATTTATAACTTCAATTTCTACTTTTTCTAAAGAAAAGCAATATTTAATCATGCAAGAAGAAATTATAGGAAAACATAAACTCGAAAATTGAATAGGGAATGGCAAACAGAAATTTTTCTAAATTGAAAATGGCCTCTCAGAAATTGAATCGATGAAATTAGTCTTCCGTATAAATTGAAGTAAAATTTATAATCTTAGTAATTTTGTATCATGGAAAAAGACTGGAATATTTTCCTTTAGTGAAATAATATCTCTCTCGAGAATTAAAGTAAATTCATCTTAAGTGTTGTGAAAAAAATTAATGTATTTTAAGCACTTTTTTACATTCTTTTCATTACACTTTTGATAGATGAAAAATTTCTTACGTGAACTATATGAAAATGATTAGAAATAAAATACAATGTATACAAGCAAATTTATTTTTCCTGTAAGCAAAATTTTTTCAAAATATAAACTTTTTCAATAGATACTCATATTTATGTTGGTAAATAATTAAATTTAAGAGCATTATAATTGTGAACATCGATATGTACACAATTATCTCTTAAACTTTTACACTAGTGAAAATAACAGAAATCTATTTATTCTACAAAAAATGTTACAATAAAAAAGAGTAACTAAAATTTAATAAAAATGAAAATTATACGTTAAAAGAAAATTGTAATTCGATAAAGCACTTGAGCAGCAGTAACACCTCTTACATGCACGGCCATTAAATCAGAAAAATATCAAAGGCCTTGCATAAATAAAAAAAATCATGCAATTTCAACACGATACCTTAGTTTACCCTGATGCAATTTGTCCTTTTTTGGGCTTTATGTTATGAAATCCAAACAAACAACCAACCACATATTATCAGCTGCGCGATTGGCACATAGTAAAGTGATAATTTCTTGGAAACTTATCCTGACGTTTCCATAATTGAGAGAATTGATGTAAGTTCTGATTATGCAGCCACAGAATATTATCTGCAACAAAGAATGGCTATAAAATATAAAGAATGAAATAGTGGATAACTGAACAGAAGTGTAATGTAGGAAGGTTCAATTGCTTATTTGTCCTTCAAATTTTTTTTTTATTTTTGATTTTTTTTTAGGGCTAGAGTTAATGAAATCAGGACCTTCAATTTAAAGTGTATTTCAAATTACCATAAACATTGAAATTCAGAATTAAATTCGAATCAACCATTTTCTTAACCGAATATAAGAGCGATAATCCTTTGGCTACCAGTTCATCATTTACAAGGTTCAAATAGGGAGTACAGTTACAGGCTTTAACTGCATATAAATTTAACAGCTATAAAATACCCTAAGTCCACCCAAAACCTAACCGAGACGATTACCCACTCGCATTATTTAACTTTAGTGGAACTTAAGGTACTTAAATGATGGCCCAGTACAAGTCAAATGCAAGACGGCAATGTTCGTTGTCTACGATGTCACCAAACATAAATGAGAACTTTATAGTGTTTTAAAAAGTGTCTTGTTTTCTCTAAAAATAAGATGGATCAAGTTTTTTCTGTAAGTTAATGATTTTTTAAGCCATTTAGGGCAGCTCTCTCAGTAATATAGCGTCAAGGGTAAATGAAAAACCCACGTTTATCATTAGTCGTTGTTGTAATAGCTGATAAAATATTCATCCAGGTATTTGTTGTCTTACAAATGATCTCATTTTTGGATTTAGTATTTATGGCCTGGTTGTGATCTATACAATCGACATGTAGACGACATATTTCATCTTCGTGTATTAATTATTGTGCGTTCTGAGATCCAGGCGTTCAACACGAACGTCTTAAAGCTATCAATTCCATTTTTAGTAAACAATCATACATCTCGACTGATGCTAACTGCAATGATGTATGATAAATAGCAATGCTGGTGAGTTGTATTATCACTTCCATTGAAATCAAAAACCTATGAATCAGAATCAGAAGCTAAAAATTCCTTAAATAAAAACTATATTAAAGTGATATATTAAAAGGTTAAATGTACTGAAAGAGTGATAGTATTATTAAATGTAAGAAAAAGATTTTTTAATTTACCTATTTGAACATTTAATAATTATAAAATTATTTTCGAGGCTGTCAAAGATAATCTAATTTCTTTTTCTGATTGCTTGTTTAAATTTCTAATCGAATATTTTAGAATGTGAACATATTTTTATATCCTTATTTCAAAAGGTAAAAATAAATAAATAAAATTAAAATAATACGAAGCATAAAACGTCGAAAGGACATATTTTCATGTCAAACAATTTATGTTAAACGAAAATTAAAATTCTTTGAGATGTGGTTTCTGAGACTATTCTTTTTAAATTATTCTGGCCTTTAAGAATTAATATTATAAAAATAAATCTGTGTGTATAATTTTAGTAATACATATATTAGATTTAATCTAATATTCTTATATGATACTAAATTTTGAGAATTATAAATGGTACGAAAAAAATTAGCGAGAAAATAATTTCGGAAAATTTAATTATTACAATGATTTATTTAAAATGTTACTGAATTACCTGAATTTAGGAAGAGAACAAACAGGACAAATGGTTATATTATTAATTTGTTTCCTTGCATAAATCTGAAAATCTCATAGATATGATCAAATGAGCAAGAACAAAAATAAATCAAAATTTGTAGGCAAAGCAGATAATTGCAATACTAAGAATACTCAAAATTGCATACTTCTTTCTCAAAAGTTGAAATTTAAGAAGCTATGGCTTAAATAATGTTCAGGGAATTGGACGTTTATAATAGTAGAGGAGCATTTCCACCTACATTTAGATTCAATTTTTGCATTAAATGTATTCAGCCTCTATTTTTAATACAAGTATGAAACAGTTTGAAGCATACTACTATCTTCGGGTACCATTGAATCAAAAATACGAATAAGTACCATAGCCATTTAAATCTGAAAAAAATCCTTATTGTTAAAAAAATTACGTATATGTTAGTTAAATTTATATTTAGCAGAATGATAAATCATTAAAAAAATACACAAACAAAATATTCAATGAACTATGTTTTGCTAAAATAATTAGGAAAGAATTACTAAAATAATAAGTAAATAACAATTTATGTTATATGATAGAATTGTAAAAGTAATTTACGTTTACAAAAAAGAGCATGATTATTAATGCAATTATTTAATTGTTAAAATTTTAATAAATGACACATTGACATATAAATAGTGATTGTTAATTTTAGAGGAATTACAGCTCTCCTATAATTTACCGGATTACAGTTTACTGATACAGATTCTTCAAATATTATATATTATATATATTATATATATATATATATATATATATATATATATATTTATATATATATATATATATATATATATATATATATATATATATATAAAATGAGCTTTCTTATCTAAATCTATATATCTGTCGATATATCTATATCTATCTATCTATTTATCTATCTATCTATCTATCTATCTATATATATATATATATACATGCATTGTAATGTAGCGAACATATTTTAATATTCAATGTTATTTTTCTGAACTTAAAACATCATATATTCTATTTTATTCCCATATAAGTTATAATTTTGCCAATTTTTCTATACCATAACTCATTTTGTTTGACGGAATAAATCTGAGAGAATTTTAATTAAATATAAACTAATTTAGAAACTTCATTTTTAAAGTTTAATAAAAGCTTTTAAATATATTATTTAACAAACATATATTTTTCATCTACCTATTTTGTGGTTTTTCATATTTTGCTAAATTAATTTTTCTTTCTGACAAATATATGCAACATTTATATATTTTTCTTTGTTAATAAATTACTTATAACTAAAACACTTTTATTATTAATCATGAAAAATATTTCTTTGAAGCAGTAGCAGTCTTTTACGACAAAAGCAGAGCTTTTATTTATACATTTTTGAGTATTTTAGCAAATTTTACTTTTTACTAATATTTTCCAAGTAAATCTCATTGTACTTCTCAGAAGTACAATGGGATTAAGATTTTTTGTCACCTAAGCTTATTTCTAAGAGCTCATTTTCAATGTAGTATTTTTGTATTTTTACTAAATTTGAAAGTAGTGTGATTTTTATCTATTATAGTAATTTTTTTTGTCGTCTTATCTGATAGATGCAAATCTTCGTAAGAACTTTTCATTAATTTTATTTAAAAACTCAGAATAATTTGTAAATATTTTATATTTCCTGTTATTTATGAATATGAGTATGTTAGAATACCAGCTTTGACTGAAATAATTAGCATTACCTTACTCGTTATAATTTTTCTTCTAAAAGAAGGGGGCGTATTAATAAAATGTGTCTAAAATGTTTTTAATTTCTTCAATAAACTGCTACAATAAGTTGCAACATAATAAATTGAATAAATTTGTACATATAAACCATGAAATTCCTTATGCTTTTAATGTAATAACGCTTGACAAGATTTACATTATAATATCTAAGTTGCTCTTTCTTCTATGCTATACAAACATGTCTTGCGTTGTGAATTTTACTTAAATCATAAAAATTAGAAAGCGTTTATTAAAGAAAACTACTTATTTATTCATTAAAATGTTTTAGATTTTTAGAATCGCATATTCAATTTTAATCAAAATATATAAATTAAAAAAACGTAAAAGATGAGATTTAGGTCAAACTTTTATTTGTTTCCAACAAATCTCTTTAATAATACTTTCATTGGGCTTTACTTGCGAAATGCCAAAGGAATTCTGGGAAATAGGACAAGTAGTCCCCAAGCAATTCGGAGTAAAGGAATAGTATTTTTTCACCAAGCAAACCATTTTTGTTTTTTTAACCTTCACAACATTAACAAGCAAAAGAGAAATCCAATATTGATTTAGAACTGAAAAAAAGACTTAAATAGGATAAATGAGATACACTTTCATTTCGCAGTAAGTGCCTTAGAAAAATAGAAGCAAGGGCATAGGAAATATTAGTAATAGTTATTTAAATAAAAAGAAAAACCTCAATGTGTGTGTGTATAGGGCTTAATTCGACGATATCTAATGTAAACAGTGATTAATTCATGCCAACGCAAGTTGAAATAATAGATATTTAATTTATTGATAGTATTGCAATTGATTTAATAACCTTATAATATTTATTATTGAGCATATTCCTATATAATTTAATATAAAATAGGAGTGAATTATTTTCTATTCTTCAAAATAAAATTATTTGGTAGATTTATACTCAAATATATATTAATATGAATATCAGTACATTTATTGAAGTTTTTTTAGAAACAGATTAATTCGAGTACCACTAATCCACATATCCCATAAATTCAAGCAGACTATTAATTTTTAAGTTCAGATTTGGAATTTGTTTAATGAATGGAAAACACGGCATTAAAAAGTTTAATTATGTTGTTTAATAAACCTTTTAAGAGCATGTTTTGTTCGATCTTTCTAAATCCTCTTAAACTTTATAATCTTTTTGTAAATTACTGTTATCATGTAAAACATTATTAATACTAATTCATTATATAATTCATTTATATAATAATTCATTTTATTCAAATATTTTAGTTATGTTTAAATGAGATAAATGATATCTATTTGCTGGTTTGTCATTTTGAATTCTAAAAGGCAACGTTAAATAAATTATTTCTTATAATTGAAATATGCTACTGATATCATTACAATATATGGAATTATACTTTAATTTATATTTTGAAGAAAAATGCAAATATTTCTAAACTCGAAATAAACTGTCTAAGGATATAAATATATAATATGATAAAATGAAACTATAAACTGAATTAAGCGCACTTTTTCTCCATGTGATATACCATTAAAATAAAAAATGTCACTGTTTAGTTTAATCACAAAATTGTTTGTTTCTATAATGTTTCATATCCATAAAAACACTTTAAAAATTTACATTTATTTGATTTTGATTGAAATTTTTTTAATAATAATGCTCATTTTGATCATAAAAGTATCATCTTATATATATATATATATATATATATATATATATATATATATATATATATATATATATATATATATATATATATATATATATATATATATATATATATATATATATATATATATATATATATATATATATATATATATATATATATATATATATATATATATATATATATATATATATATATATATATATATATATATATATATATATATATATATACATGTGTGTGGGGGGGCTTACATATTTCTATGCTTGGCCTGTCTACATGCAGAAGGAGCGAAATTGACAGTATATTTTATGTTGCAGTCAATTTCGTTACTTATGACACTTGGACAAGCCAAGCTCACTTTGCCTTGGCAATGTGAATTTAAGTCAACACGGTACGTCTTTCCTTTTAACCATAGCACCACGAAAGTGATAGTACGTCTTTGCTTTTTATTAATTTCTCCGATAGATGTCGCTTCCAGAGGACCCATTCCCTTGATTTTGACATTGATCTGAAGGGAGAGGAAATTTTCTTGAGAACATTGTAACCCATGGTAACTGCTCAACGTCCGACCACAGGACATTCGATTCCACAGATTTAACGAGCACGTATATCTCATGTACTCGGTGAGTCTTTGGCAGCATTGTGAATCAAAACGTGCCCTTCCGGAGGGAAGGCCGATGCCCTATCCAGTAGGTACCACGGCCCCGCATATGATATAGTGAAGTATTTAAATAGTAGACCAACCTAACCCTAAAAGTGATTAGATTATCTTAATTTAGTTGCAACATCAAACAGAAGGTTACAAGAACTGATCTGAATCATTTAGAAGTATCATTTTACTTTTAATATATTACAACTAGACATTCACATTCAATTCCCCTCAAAACCATGAGGTGAACTCTCACTTCATAACGACCTCATCACTACTTGTCATGTCCATGATATTTCTGGGTAAGAGAGGTCTAAAGTAATACAAAAAAGATTAAAATAATCTATTGTTTGTTCTCTGAAAAGATGTATTTTCACATTTTATACACCAGATAACAGTCCTACACTATTTTTAATGTAGTTTCAATAGTTTATTTTATACTAGGTAACAATACTATACAAATTTTCTCGAATAAGAAAATGAATACTTATGTGACTGCTTTATTGAAAATTATACTATCATTAAGAGACTCTGGCTGCGTACATGCACCAACCACCATTAGTGAACGAGATACATTTATAGTGGGGTGTGTGTGGAATTAATTTCCGGTTGTAAGAAATACGACCTTCTCAACCAAGCTACCATGAAGCTTAAGTGTTACAAATATACTATCACATTATTTTTTACTTCACATTATTTTTTACTTATTGTTTGTGAATGTTATCATAAATATGCCACATAGCTAAAACTTTCTTTGGTATTGAATATAAACAGTCTGCCAAAATTTTTAGCGTAAACTTAAAAAAGAATAAATTAAAATTAGATTATTTTTCATAAGCCACAAATAAAAAGAAATAGCTTCACATAAACGTTTATTTTCAGAAAAATCTATAAAATAACTTCTTGCAAAAAATAACTTATAAAAACGTTAATGATATAAAATTGTTCCAAAATGGAATTTCATATTTTGAATTTGCTTTTTCAAATCACACAAAATGAATTAAAAATCAAATGCAATTTTTGAGACGGAATTTGTCATCATTTGATTTATTTCTACATGTAATTGGACTGCAACTTATATTTTATGACATTTTTTATGCAGCAAGAATTGTTACATATTGATTTATGTTATCATTTTTGCATTTTACTGAATTAAATTTATTAATAATGTGTAATTTTTCCTTTGTGGATTTGATGAGATTTCATTTTATGGGATTTGATGAGATTACTTTTTATTTTTATTTAAAAAGAAAACGATATGATTTACATATAAAATGATACATATGCATATGATACACATCTTTCCCTTTTTAAACTTTTTTTTTAGATAAAAAAATTTTTCGTCACATTTACCTTCAAATATCTGTACTTAAAAACAATTATTTATTATTTAATATTATTTACATCACTTAAAACTTATTTTTTCATTAAAACCGTAAAATTAAAATTTCCGTATTAGATCTCATCTAGCTAAGAAAAGTATTTTATTTTCTAAATTCTGAAACAGATAACATAATTTTACAACTGAATAATATAAAATAAGTGGGAAAATTTTAAAAATACATTTTATAACGAGATTTTCTCTGAGACATGTTTTAGATTCTGCTCATATTTTCTTCAATCCAAATGTGAGCTTACTATGTGACGATGTATTAATAGTTGTTGATTCCAACAATTAAATAATGCTTTTACATTATTATACTTAAATATACTAATAACATTTGCTATTAATTTTTGAGTGTTTTTTCAAATACCTATTCTCCTAGAAAAATGATTCGATTCTTTTGTTAATTTCAACTAACATTTTATGCCTATCACTCCTTACATGTTATTTTCACTTATATTTTATGCAAATGCAAATTTCTATGCATACAAAATTGCAAGTTTTAAACTTGATTTTATTTGGAATTTTCTAAATGATTTGAATTTTATTGAACATTAGGAACTTAAACACGTTAGTTATTTTTTTAAATTCTGCATTCATATAATAGTTAGTTTGTGAAGATTTAAGCAAATTGATTTCATCAGTTGGTAAATATTAGTCCTACGTGTAATGCTGAAATATTTAATTTGTTACATATCTGGGAGCGCATTCTAATGCTTAAGCAATTTCATTCCAATTATCCCTTGAAGTATTTCTGGGGATTTGGAGCAGATATTTCGCATTATTTTGGTATTTGATACATGATCATGTTAGTAAATGCTTATTCCGAATCCCTCGCTTCCTTAAATTCTGCAAATTATTTAGAATTATCTGGCAACATACATTTAACTACGTAGAAAATGTTATATACGATTCCAATTTATTTACGGGAAACATATTTGTTAGAGAACCTGAATTGGAATGCCTCAAGTTTAAATTAAGCACATAGATATTTACTTGTAAATTTTATTTACATTTATAATTTCAACTAAAAATTTGTAAATTTATTAAACAGAATTTATTTCTAATGTTTAAATCACAATACACACCCTCATATATATATGTATATATATATATATATATATATATATATATATATATATATATATATATATATATATATATATATATATATATATATATATATGTATATATATATATATATTACACATATGAGAGAGACGAAAGGATACTGATTTAAGCGATATTGACAGAGGATAAATTGTGATGGTTCAAAGATTCAAAGTCTAATATCTTCCAAATTACGTTGTTATACAGCAGTTGTAGTTCTGTGTATCAATGCCAGTTGTGCTTATAATGGTGAGAGCATTAGGACAAGACACGGTGTTTGATATTCATGCAGAACGTTGTTAAAAGTCCTTATTTCTATAACAAGTAGTGTATTATAACAAAACAGAGCAGACTGAAAACATAACAAGCACAGCCAACTGTGATTACCTTCAACGTAAATGATGCATAAATACTGAATGCAGTATTATGTTCCATTGATCATAATTTCATTCATTCATTGGTCATAATTTCATTTTATCATTAGTATTCAGAAGTATTGGTATTCAGTTTGCTATGATATTAGTATTCAGCTCGTTTTCTATGCAGAGATATCTGTATTTCATTCATACTTTTTCACTAGTTAATTAGTCATATCAAAACCCAATTACATTAGAAAGTAAGCATGAACTTAATGCAAAAAATACAAAGTAATTTGTTCAAACTAAAATTAATGTAATCTGTATTAATTTATAATGAAGTTAAGAATGTAGGAAGCTCTAGGCATAACGTTTTTGCAAGTATAAGCATTTTACAAAACAATACCATAAGACCAATGTGAGTTGAAAACATAGGGAAAAAAATTCAATTAAATTAGCATTTTTAACTAGTTTTTCTGTTCAACACTACTCATTTTTTCACTACGCTTAATGCTTAATAATATTTTCAAAACTTTAAAGGTCAACGACAGTTAAAATTATTTTCACAAAAAAACCATAATTTTATTTTGAATCTACATTTTTTCTTCGCAAATAAAGTCATTTTAAAACATGTATAAGACATAGTGACTTTTATCTGCTATTCAAGCTTACAAAAATAAATTACCATTTAAAACAAAAGTATATATTCATTACAACCTATATTTTTTCTCTCATAAGTAATTTATATTGATTAATGAGATTATGTCATTAAATTATTATGCCATTAAATTATTATGTTATTAATTTGAATATCTAACTATTCGGTGTAATAAATTTTATCAGAGTCAAATATAACATTTTATATGTTTGTAATTCTAAAATTTGTATGCAGATACTTTTTCCCAAAAATATTTTACTAAGTTATTATGTTCAAATATGTAATGTCCGACATTGAAAAAGCAACTCCAAAAAGGAGTGACCAGAAAATTATGTAAATTTCACGGTAGACATACCTTACCGAGTTATATAAATGATGTGAAATGAGCAGCTCCCCAGCACACGTAAGATAAGATATAAGGTTAGAAACCGATAGAGAGGGCAACATGCTTGCCGTTATCACTGCATGGTTGAAAATAGGTGAAATAATAGTTGAAAGTTTGTTCTTATCACAAAGTACGCTTGTAATTGCAGAAAATTCCAGGCTATCGTCGACATAGCCAGTTCCAGCAGACAGAAGAATTTATATGATGCATATATTTTTGATTGCGTCAGACTTTCCCGGGAGGATTTATTCTCAGGTCCCCTGCTAGTCATTGACTTTCTAACTGTCAACAATTTAATGGAGTTGATCTGACAAATGTCAGATCTTTAAAGAGGATAAGCCAACAAGATGCATGGTGAGTGGACTGAGATGGAAAGGTTTTTCCTTACAGGAAATCGCAGCTGACAGAAACCTGAACGTGTACACAATGTACTGGCTGTGGTTAAGATGGTTAAAACGAAAAACTGTGAAATGTTTGCAGGGTGCCGGTGTAGCCGATGTGTCTGACGGGAGGCGGTGGTGGTCCTGTTAAGCACTTATATCGAAATTCTGCAGCATGTGCAAGACACCCAGGATGCTCTCATATCAATTGGAACCATATGTTCTCTATTGGTTGCTAGTAGCCTGTACTTATGGCGTTCATTAAGAATACTGCCACTGACCCCAGAGCATGGACGCCAAAATCAAGAATGGCGCCATGTTAGTGCAATGTGGATGACGGAGTGGCACAGGATCTTCTTTTTAGATAAGTCTCGCTAATGTTTCTTCAGTGATAAACACCGTGTAGGTGTTTAGCGTCTACGTGGAGACAGATCCAATTTTTCAACAATTGTGGAACAGCCCATAGTGTGACAACGCTGCATCATGGTTTGAGTCATTGCGTGTGAATCCAGAGCACCTCTAGTTCGTATTCACGGCACTATGACAATCCCCGTTACGTGGAAAATGTGCTGTGACTGGTGATATGCCTTACCTTCAGGAGTGTCAAATGTCCATTAAATGCAGGGTAACTTCCAACCGCCCATTGATCGCATCAGCCAATATGCCTGCAAGATTATCATCTGTTTCCCTGGACACCGTGCTGGCTAGATCTCTCACCTATTTTTTCTCACCTAACACGTTTGGAATATGATTGAACACTGTTTGCAGACCCTGCCATGCTTCCTTCAGATGACGCTATTTGGGAAATGGTTGACAGGGCCATTTTCCTCAGGACACCATCCGTACTCTCAGTGAATCTGTGCTTAGACGCGTTGCTTCAAGTATCGCCATCCACGGTGGTTCTACAGACTACTGACCCGACACTGTTCTCGCTCTGTATTATGTATCTCGCTTATTATTCCTTGCTGTCTCTCGCTGTTTGCCGAATTTTATCATTTTCTGGCAACTGCTTATTGGTGTTGCATTTTCAATGTAGGGCAGTGTATAATAGTAAATATCTTCTGAAGCTAAAATGTTTTCAGTAAATTAATGTGAGCAAGAGAGGAAAATACATGTTAAAACTGAGATATATTTAATATTAAAGAATTTCTGATATATGACGTATACTTAAGGCCGATTACATACATTGTAATATTTAATGTATATGTTAGCAAACATCTTGCCAGTTAAGGGATTGTTTTCTATTTTCGAAGCAGTTATAAATGATTAAAATTATTTATTTGATTCGCTTCTAATGTCTCTTAGTTTATAAGAACTTGATTATTTTCAATAAATTTTGTTAATTAATTGATTTTAGTTTCATAAATTAGGATACTTATATTTCTTATTATTTTTTTTCAATAATTTTCAGTTTTAAATAGATATTTAATACTTTTAAATGCTTGTTTCAGAAATATGTAGAATTTGTTTCAATAAAACGCTTTCCCTCTCTCTGCCTCTTTGTAAATCACACAGAAATAAAATTAAAAATTGTTTTCATTCTTTTCTTAAATTTATTCTAATTTCTGTGGAGAAATTATTGAACTTTAACCGTACTATTAAATAACATAATTTGTTAAAC